>CM038678.1:237634917-238089161 GCA_021605205.1 Aegilops longissima | reverse complement strand
CTATGTTTTTATTGCATTTAGTGGCATCTTTGCAACAATCCTCCAAGAGTGATATTGAATTCTTATAGTTGAGTAGTATGCATGAGGTAGGAACCCATCACCCTGTTACCAAGCCTGGGACGATATTTATTTTAATTCTATGCTATAGTAGACGGGGTTTGGTATGAGTGCACGAGAGTGGTGTGAAGAAGGAGGACTCTACGTCGATGACGACAACTCCATGATGGCATCTGCAAGGACTGCATCTTCAAGGCCTCAAGACTTCAAGACTCGAGACAAGAATTCAATACACACTCATCGGGTGAAGGACGGTTGACGGGCACCTGGAGAAACCAAAGTGGATGGCCGGATGCATGGAGAAGCGCCATGACATCTTGCGGAAAGCTTCACCTGCACTCAAAGATACGGAAGAATACTTCATGCCCGGAAGCTTACCTGCAACCGCAAGTCACTATGGGCTCGCTTAGTTGACCTTAGTGGTGACTCTGGCTGGGACGGTGCTAGCGGATGTAGAACTACGGTAGGATTGGATGAGCACCGACGGTGGTCGGGAACTCTTCAAATACCATGTTTCGTCGTCTTGTTCTCAAACACCTCAAGTGCGAGAACGAAAAAGAGGGATCGAATCTTGCGAGTAAAGTGTACAAACCTCTGCAGAGGGTTAAAACCTAATCGATTAGCCGTGTCCCCGTTACTGCATAACTTGAGCCTCGGACTTGGATCTATCTCGAACTCTCAACACCGCATCGATAATTTAATTGTGGGCAACTTATGATGATTTGGGCTATGAGACATCGGTTGGCGGAACCATGTCATGATAGAAAACTCCGTAGTACAGACTCCGGTAATTTTCTTTTTTGTAGGGAAAATAAAACCAGCTTTTACGTAAAAACCTCAGATACAGAGCCACAAAGCCATATTGCAAATAGTATAGTTTTATCATCTGTTCTTCCTAAAGTGATCTTGCCGGTACATTCAATGTACTGACCTACATGGCTGCAACGTATCATGTTGCAGGATTTTATACGACGAGTGAGTTTTGTTGATTGGGTTACGGTCTACACTCAACCTACCGATGGCGTTGATGGGACTCCACACCCGATTGTTTGTTTCCCTTGAGACTTATGAGGTATATATCAGTTTTACGTTATTTATACATGTGATTGCACTTTGATATATACATTGATGTATTGTGTGTGCCAGCATACTGATCCAGGGATGGCACGGATACACAAAGACTTGACCGTCTGAGGTCGGGTCGCTACATATATGGTATCAGAGCACATGTTGACTATAGGACGTAACCCTAGAAATCAGAAAGCCCTTAGGACAGGAAATCTCTAAAACCTTTTTTCAAAAAGACCCTTACTTCTCATCTTTTCTGATTTTATCAAATAGTTCCCTCTTACCTAAAATAGTTAGAAGATGCCTTTTCCCTTTTGACCACACGATGAATCCACTGAAGCCACTCCAAGAAGGACAAGATATCGGATAATTGATGGCCTCTTCAGAGTAAAGAGGAGTTGACCATGCATTAGAAGAGTTGAAGCTACTCCAGTTGAAGACTCCGACAACTTGAAGAATCAGAAGAATTATTTGACCGCTAGAAGACCAAACCCCTGTTATACACTTACGTTAGATGCGACGATTTGTGAGCTGTCATTTGTTTGATGTTTTCCGACTGCCACAAAGTAAAACCCGTTTCTTCAAAACTATTATTTGTATTGTGTGTATCCCTCCCCACCTATCTCATATCTCATCCCAAAACTTTTGGACCCCATAGATGATGAATGAAGTTGGACTGATATTCTCTGGATCAAGACTCACCGGAGGCGAGCTATGGATTTGGAACATGGAGAATCACTTGAGAGCAATTTGGTTTCAAGGAAGAATGAAGTATCGTACGCTCTTCAGTACTTTGTAGGAAGTGCTGCAACATGGTGGCAGATGCATCAAGCCATATAGGGATGGAATGGAGCAAAGACTTGGGAAGAATTCAAGAAGACTCTGACAAGATCTCATCTTATCCGGAAGCACCATGGTACACCAAGAAATAAACCTTGTGCCTGCAAGATTTGCGGAGAAATAGGACACACCCAGGAGGAACACAAGGATGGATGCCCTCATTGTGAGGAACACCCAGCTGAGGAATGCCCAACTAGTCAGGTGACTTGTTTCTTGTGTGAAGAAACCACCCACTACCCGACTAAGTGTCACATTTACCCCATGGTGCAACAAACTATTCAGGAGTAGGAAGAAGGAATGAAAGAAGCCCTCCGAGAAGTTATGAAAGAATCTGTGATGAAGGAATGTGTTGAAGACCCTGATGGAGAAGGCCTCAATAGATTTTACTCCAATGCATGTTATTCATGTGGAGAAGAAGGACATTTTTCATAGTATTGCACCAAGGAAAGAAAAGAGTATCTGGGGTACTTCTCGACGGAAGCAATAGAATTTGATCCACAGGGAATAGAAGGTTTGATCAGAACGAAGGAACCCAGGAAGAGAAAACAAAGACACCCTCAGAACAACTCAATTTCTGCAAAGAGGGACAAGAGTCATATTACCTGTTTTGAATGTAAGGACGTCGGGCATTATGCCAATCATTGTCTCGAAAGGAAGCAAGGAACTCAAGGAGAAGGCACCATCACCAAGAAGCCCTGGGACATGTCGGAAGTTATTTGTTTTCGTTGCAAGGAAGCAGGACATTTTGCTAGGGAATGTTTAGATCAGGAGAAAGCTGGAGCTGAGTAGTGGAGATGTTGGTATCAGTAATAAGTGTAGTATGGAAAACACTTCTATTTTCATGAGAATGCGGAGTTGAGTTATGTAATAGAGTACTCAAAGATTGTAATAATTCATGATTCAATAAAGTTGATATGTCATATGCTGAAAGGCTTTAAGGAGTTGTTATGTGGAAATTAATATTCTGGGTTAACATGGAAGAAAATGAGTTGTGATGCATAAACTGGATGTTGGAAATTGAGTTTGAAGTTTTGTTTGGATGACATGAATGTGTACCCAAGGAGATAGGCACCTTATTCTGAGTATAATTTTTGTTTTACAACTGCAGATGACGACCCTTTATGAATCTTCCCTCAAGGGCCCGGAGACGATCATGACCCTGACAAGTGATCACGATTACCCGAAAATCCAGAAGGACATGATGAAGCATATTCAGCTTGAAGGAGATGCAGTCTACAAAGGTTACCCCTTCATGCAAAAGGGAGTGGAACTTTGGTACGTGGAGGTACACCTCCACCGTATGAAAGGAGTTTGCCCAAAGATGATGGGGCAGTACTTTTTCATCTCACGTGTACCACAAGCAAATTTCTTTGATGCTGTTCGTGAAGCAGCCATGGAAGCCATACGTCAGATCGGAGAAATACTTGAAGCAAGACTCCGTTATACTCAGGAATACCTAAGAGAAGTGCATGCAGAGATGATGGAGATGAAGCTCAAGGCCACTACGATGAAACAGAAGATTGAAGATTTCAATGAGCATGTTGCACAATTCCAGTGGGACTGAAGGATCCTCAAGGAGGAAAAATGAATAAAGTGGGAAGTAATGCTTGATCATACCAAACCATGTTGGTGGCAGCATTTGTAATAAAGTATTTTTTCGAATTTAGATTCATGAAAATTGGTTAAGGATGTAATAAAATATTTGTTATGAAAATAATATATAGTTTATGGATGAACTAGTGCATTTCATTTTAAGTGTGGTAGTACTCCGTAAAGCCACATGATCAATGAAAAAATGCGTTGTTCATGACGGTCCATAGAAAGGAGCCAGATGAAATAAGTTGGAGTTTGATTATGATGGTTACCCCAAGAGTATGACAAAATGAAGTACTATTGGAATTAAAAGAGGTGTACTGTGGGAATATGGAACAATAATCCTTGGAAGGATGAGTTAAAGATGTACTAGTGTTGAAGTGGGCCATAACCCATAGGCCCAGGAATTTATAAGGAATCAAGGACTCCCTGGAAGAAGAAATTCCATCGGCAGATGTTTATAGGAGGTTACGCAAAAACTCGAGAGTGGTGAAGAAACGATAGATGTCTTGTTCAGCTTGCAGAACCAATGGATTTACCCGAACCCTGCTCGAGGACAAAAGAAATTCTGCAATGCTTGTGAGGATGCCCGAGTGTTAGAAATACGAGATTCGCTAAACCTTATACATGGTAATGATCTGGGTGCGGAATGGATTGATCACCATACCGACTTACTCTTATCATTCGCTCTTGATATTTGGAACGGTAAATCTGAGAGACTTACCCATAGTAAAGTGACGATGCTTGTTGAAGCCTTGCTTAAGCCTTAGAATGGTATGATGATAAACCCATGTACATGGCAGCTGTTGCCAATCGTAGATTATATGGTGAGAATGAAGCCAAGGCCCTTTTTCTGCAGAAACCATTAATGGTAGACCACCATGAGTATTTAGATAGTTGTCTAGAATGGACGCAGACCTATTAGCTAAGATCCAGTCTCGGACGAACTTCATCTTTGACAAAGGAACCAAGATTTTGAGGAAAACCCTATGCTTCTGACAGAAGATCGTTAATGAAGGAGCTATTGTAAGATATATGAAGAGATAGATATTGTCGGCACTCCAGAGGAAGTATCTAAGTTTATTGGAACCGTAACCTTGCTTTTAAGTGTGGTAGCACCCCTTACCTTTCCGGCCAAAAGATTTGCTAGAAGACCCCAACCCCTAACCTTTTCTTGCTAGCCTCTTCGAATCTCGAGGACGAGATTCATTTTAAGTGTGGTAGTTTGTAACATCCCAAAATTCTAAATTTTGGGATGTTATCATAATTAAAATATATGATTGTTTGATTGATTGTTGAGTGATTGATTGCGTGAAACTGATTGGAATTTTAAACTTTTGAAGTTTTGTTGAGAGGGAATAAAAAGGACTTCCCAAAAAAATGCTTCTGTTTGAAAATATTTGAATTTGGAAATATTTCAAACTTCATGCCACTCAATGATCCTCACGATTTCTTCAATGGAAGAGAGTGGGAAGTAAAGAAAAAAATTTCATTTTGAATTTGTCATTTAAATTTTGTTTTTAACTCAAAGTGGCATTTGAGTTTTACTCAAAAACTTTTCTGACAAAGAACACTTGAACAAAAGTGTTGAGAGGGAGTAACATGACACCCCAAAAATGTTGGAATAAATTTTCCATAGAGTTTTGAAAGTCATTTTGATTTTTGTTTGAATTTAAAAAAAGATTTTTTTGAAAAGTATTTTATTTGCCCATAAAAAAATATCCCATTAAATTGGGCTTATTTTTATGATCGTTTTGATATATAATACTCCTATATTTTATTTTCATTTTATTTTCTAAAATGGTTCTTCTTCGCGGGTTATTAAAAAAGGGAAGGTACAGTTTTTTTGGGCCAAATCCGGCCCGATCCATACCGAATCATCTCTTTCCTCCTGACGAGATGCTCCATATCTCCAGCCACCACCGGAGCACCGCCGGAATCGCGGGATTCGTGAAATCCCTCGCCCCCTCCTCCAAGAAGACCTCCTCCCCCTATAAACAGCCACCTCGTGCATCCATTCCCCCCCCCCTAGTCTCTCCTCTCCTCGCCCCACTTCGCCGAGCCGCCCCGCCGGAGTTCACCGGAGCCGCCGCTGCCATTTGCTCCGCCCCACACACCGCCGGCCCTCCCCGCCACCCACCGCCGCCACCAGCCGCTCCGCCCCGCTCCGCCGCCCCACCCATCCCCTCACCTCACCCGGAGGACCACCAGAGCCACTCTGCCTGAGCCCCTCGCCGGAACAGCTCTGAGAATCCCGACCTGCCTTTTTTTCGTTCTGTTTTAAAACAGAATAGTTTCAATCTTGTAAAATCCGCAGTTAATTATCTACGAGGTATTTTTGAGTGATTCCAACTGCCTTGGATCAGAAATTTTATGAAGTTTCTGTTAGTTCAATTGTATTTCATATTTGAGCAGTTTAAAAGTTTTGTTTGTATGAATTATCTCAAATCACTAGATTTGAGCTATTTTGAGTTAGGAATATTATTTTTGACCGATTATTTTTGCTACTGGTTACTTATTAGACTAGCTACGCAGTAGTGTTTAGTTTGCATGTTAGTGAGTTAGTTAGATTAGCTTTTTATCGTAAACAGTCCTATTTACTCTGTTTTTAGTATTGTTTGTAGTTTAATTATTATTAATTAGTTTTAGTTAGTTTCTTTTCCTAGTTTTGGCCAAAGTGTGTCATATATTCTATTTTTTAACAAAGAGGTAATTTCTAGGATTTATTAGACTTAGTACTCTTGTATGACTAGTTGCTAGCAATAGAAATAGTGTTATTTTATCGTTTTGTTAGAATTTTATTATAGGAAAAATACGTTATGTTACTTAGTGAATAATTATTTTTACCTTGTGTTAAGTATTTTTGTTTTAGGCTTTTTACTTGTTCAGTAAAGTTGTTGTGGTGTAGATTAGCCCTGTAAGTCTATTTGAGTGATTTGGATTTTTATTTGGTTTTTACCTTCGATCCTATTTCGATTTCGTTGTTATTTTGATTGTTATGATAGAGTGATAGAATGATTGCTTATGTGAATACTATGCTTGCTTGTATAGATTTTCATCGGAGAGTGACGACTAGTTTATCAAGTTTTTGAGAGCGATAATATCTTCACCAACTGATCAGGCAAGTTCACTTTGACCATGCTTTCATACCTATGTTTTTATTGCATTTAGTGGCATCTTTGCAACAATCCTCCAGTAGTGATATTGAATTCTTGTAGTTGAGTAGTATGCATGAGGTAGGAACCCATCACCCTGTTACCAAGCCCGGGACGATATTTATTTTAATGCTACGCTATAGTAGACGGGGTTTGGTATGAGTGCACGAGAGTGGTGTGAAGAAGGAGGACTCTATGTCGATGACGACAACTCAATGATGGCATCTGCAAGGACTGCATCTTCAAGGCCTCAAGACTTCAAGACTCGAGACAAGAATTCAATACACACTACTGGGTGAAGGGCGGTTGACGGTCACCCCGAGAAACCGGTGGATGGCCGGGATGCATGGAGAAGCGCCATGACATCTTGCGGAAAGCTTCACCAGACTCAAAGAGACGGAAGAATACTTCATGCCGGAAGCTTACTGTGCAACCGCAAGTCACTATGGGCTCTGGCTTGGTTGACCTTAGTGGTGACTCTGGTTGGGACGATGCTAGCAGATGTAGAACTATGGTAGGATTGGATGAGCACCGGACAGTGGTCAGGGGAACTCTTCGGAATACCATGTTTCGGTCGTCTTGTTCTCAAACACCCTGAAGTGCGAGAACAAAAAAAGAGGGATCAAATCTTGCGGGTAAAGTGTACAAACCTCTGCAGAGGGTTAAAACCTAATCGATTAGCCATGTCCCCGGTTACGGACAACTTGAGCCTCTGGACTTGGATCTATCTCGGAACTCTCAACACAAGACTGATAATTTAATTGTGGGCAACTTATGATGATTTGGGCTATGAGACATCGGTTGGCGGAACCATATCATGATAGAAACTCCGTAGTACAGACTCCGGTAATTTTCTTTGTTGTAGGGAAAATAAAACCAGCTTTTACGCAAAAACCTCAGATACAGAGCCACAAAGCCATATTGCATATAGTATAGTTTTATCATCTGTTCTTCTTAAAGTGATCTTGCCGGTACATTCAATGTACTGACCTACATGGCTGCAACGTATCATGTTGCAGGATTTTATACGACGAGTGAGTTTTGTTTATTGGGTTACGGTCTACACTCAACCTGCCGATGGCGTTGATGGGACGCCAAGCCTGATTGTTTGTTTCCGCTGAGACTTATGAGGTATATATCAGTTTTACGTTATTTATACATGTGATTGCACTTGATATATATATATATTGATGTACCGTGTGTGCCAGCATACTGGTCCAGGGATGGCACAGATATACAAAGACTTGACCGTCTGAGGTCGGGTCGCTACACTGGCCCAAAAATGGCCCGACTAAAACAAAAAAGACCACATCAAAAGGAACATGATACAGTTCTCTGTGAAGAACATTGAAGTTCGATCGGTAAAACAGAATAAAATAAACGCAGTTCGTAAAAAAAAGTTAAAATAAAAAACAACACGCATGTTAAGAAACGCATCCGAAAAGAAAAAGTCTACCTTAAAATAAGTGCCACACAAAAAAAGGGCCCCCCCCAACCCCCCTACCCCTCCGCATCGTGGACCGCAGAAATCTGACAGCAAAAAAGATGCAAGACGCAACACTAGAAAAATGCAGTACATTTCGTTACACGAAGCAGTATGGTTTAGCAAATCCAGTTCCAGGTTACCTACATGAATAAATACACGGTATAGAAGACAGCGAGAAACTCGTAAAATTGCGGAATGCATTGTACTTTATTCAGGCGCTGCAGCAAGGACACGCAAAATACTGTGAAGTACTTTTGTATACGTAATGCGCTTCTCATCAGTAAATGATGCAAAGGTCAATTGTAATCAATGCAGTTTCATTATCACGCAGGATACATATAAACATGACAAAATGCCCATTCGCACAAATAGTGGTGGTTAAAAAAATTACTGATCAAAAATAAAAAAAACCACGTTAAAAAACACCACGTTCGCATACAACCACCCATTCGGAGCGGTTCCATAGCCACAAGCCCACGATCACAGACGCAACTCCAACCCATGATCTGCACAAACTGCATCATTAGTGAGATTGTGCAGTTCATCCGATGCAGCCATCCCACCCCGCGCTCTCCCCTTAAATTGAGACCCCTGCCATAGGCCTTCTCATCCACAACAACACAAGTATCCATTGCGCTGCCACCAAATCGCTCCATCACATCCATCTCCATGCAAAACACCAAGCCCTACTACCGGCCATGGCGTTCTCCGACGAGTACAAGGACGTGGAGGCCCACGACAACACCAAGTTGCACATCATCCACACCAATGACAAGAAGCAGATGGCGATCACCCTCGCGTAGTACGAGCGCCACCAGAGCCTCCAGCGCCACAAGATCATCGGCATTGATCTCGAGTACAACAACGAGCCTGAAGCGACGCAGAAATCCGCCCCCTACTAACTCTCCATCGGCAAGAAACACCCGGTGCTGCTCTTCCAACTGAGCGCCACTGAAAGGTGTACCGTCTTCGACAACTTCCTCGCCGACCCCAGGTACACCTTTGCAGGCTTCTCCATCGACGGCAACAAAACCAGGCTAGAACGCGTCAATCTGGAGGTCGCCAACTTCGTCCACATCCAGAAGGAGTGGAGGGTGCCCGAGGCAACCAAGGAGTTGGACTCCCTTGGAGACGTCTCCGGCATGCTCATCGACGACTACTACAACAACATGAAGAAGAAGATCACCGACGACGAGCACAAGCGCTGGGCCACCCTGCCTCTGTCCATGAGGCACATCGAGTACGCGGCAAAGGACGCCTACGCAGCGTACGAGATATGGAACCGCATCACCCTCACCCAGGACGGGCTTCGCCGTGCAAAGCTGGAGAAGGAGGAGCCCCCCAAGAAGCGCGCCAGGAGCAGCTGGGGATGGGGAGACGCTAACTGGTGAAGAAGAAGATGGTGCCGGCCAAAGAGCCACCAATGCCAGCGTCGTTTTAGAATTATCATCAAATTCGCTTTATGTTGTTTGCTTATGTATCGTTAGTTTGCTTGTGTTCATTTGCTTTTGCTGAACTTAGTTTGCTTGCCATGCAGAATCGCTTGTAATGATGAACTTTAATTATCCTTTTACCCTTAGTGGTGTCCATCTGCTCAGTTTTGCCCTCAGATGCAAATTGTGCTCAGTTTTGCCCCTAGTCCGTGCGCATCGACTCGTTCTGTGAACTTTGGCGTCTCCGTCAGGTCAACATTTTGACTCGGCCCTTACAGGTGGGACCAGGCGGCAGAGGCGGCCAATTTTATTCAGACCGTTGCATGCGTGGCTTGCAGGACCCAGCAGAGAGCCGTTGAGCATAGAGCCGTTGCGGGTGTGCTATATAAGCGGGCGACAGCGGCGGTGACCACGGCGACAGAGAGCACGGCGCTAACCACGGCGAGAGAGCGAGATCACGACGGCGGTGGGAAGCTAGCTGTGGAGGGCGCGGCGGTGGGAAGCTAGCTGTGGAGGGTGCGGCGGTGTTGAGATCCCGTTCGGCTCCGAGCTCCATGTCTTCCGCAAGCTCCCGCGCCACCTTGCGGATGCAGAGCCGGGCGCGTGTGGAGATGCATGTCCTCGTCTGTCCGCGGTGCCGGGCGAGCGTTGATCGGAGGGTTTCTCACACACCGAGGAACCACAATCGTCCGTTCTACGTGTGCAGCGAGAATGGGGTAAGAATCGGGGCAATTGCACCATTTTCGTGGTCGGGATCTTTGACCAATCGGTTGATCTGTTCTGTGTTCATGCAGGTGACATGCTTCTTTCTTTGGGTCGATGCTCTGGCCAAGACTCTGATAAATGAACTGCAAGAAGATCATGAAGAATGGTTGCGCATGCTGCCCCAAACCGCAGTTGCCTCAGCACGAGCTCCGGAAGAAGAGATGGAGGGCGAAGCACGCACTGACAGAGAGTTAGCTGTTGAGCTTAGGGTGTTGAAGAAGAAGGTTAGGAAGCTTGAAGATCAAGCACTACCAATACCCATTTGCAAATACTTTTGGGCATTTGTAGGTATGGTAATCGCACTGGTTGTAATGTTGAAAATGTATGGAAAGGCATGAATTATGGAGGAATTTGTAATCTTGAAATTGTATGAGAAATTCACCTAGTTTAAATGTTGGTCAAAGTTGTTTAAATGTTGAAAAAAAAAGAGAAGAAGTGACCAACATTTAAATATGTTGAAAAAAAGGAGAAGAAATGAGGAATTCAGAAACTTTTGATCAATGAAATGCAGCTAATGAATTATTCCAGAGCCAAACAATTAAGGTTAGAAAAAATTTGGAGCTGTTAAATATTTAATAGCAATTTAAGTAATCCAATTCAAATTCAAATACACCGTCATTTAAATCAAAGACCAAAATGTCATGGAAAATGTGCCTCAGCTCTGGTAGATGTTTACACCTAGTTCCAAAATAAATGAACATTTTTTAAGGGCATTACATTGAGTAAAAACTAATTTATCTAAAATGAAGGGTGAAAAATGCACAAAAAATTGGTGCGGCTGGGGACTCGAACCCAAGATCGCGTGGGTTTGTGGTGTTTAGGGCTGCGCTGGTAACCGCTAGGACAGATGGCAAGAGTTTGACATGGGTAGGTAAGGAATGTATACATAGTGAGACTGTGAAATTTGTCAAAAAAAATAGTGAGACCGTGAATGTTTGCACACGCGTGAGAGTGGTTTTCCTTTGTTTTGCACTGAAATTTTGGAGGGTTGGAAGGTTGAAAACATATGTTTGCACTACCCCGTGGTTTTGGTTAGAGTGGCACTTGGTTTAGGATTTAAACGGAATAAATTTGCATGTTAGTTCATGACTAATTTTTCTTTGAATAAAACGGAGGGCTTCTCACCCCCTCCGATTTTCATTAATGAAAACCACAAGTTCTTGAGCTTCATGACTTGGTTTAGGGAAGAAATTATATGCTTGGGCACGAACATTTTTTAACACACATAATAAACCCTAATAAATAACTTAGATAAGATGCAACACAAGTACCATTACAATAAGGGTTCAAAGTTCCATTACAATAACTTAGATAAGCAGCCAAAGTTCACGGACAGTTCACGGACACATGACGAAACATGACACGACACGACACGACATAGAAAAGCAAAAAATAAAAAACAAAACAGTCTTCATCTTGATCTCCTCCTTCCACTTTGGCCGCGCGTGCCCCTTCAACATCGTCTTCATCTTCACACCTCCTCCTCGTCGTCGTAGGGAAGGGAGTGCATCCCGGCTGGAGTGGGGAAGATGTTCTTGTAGTTGGTGTAGATGTTGTAGACGGTGAAGAAGATGGCCTCGCAGCCGCACCAAAAGACTTGGCCGAGGAGGAGCTCAGCGCCAAACGGGTTGGTGAAGGTGACCGTGAGCAGAGGAGGATGTCGCGCATGTCACGAACCTCGCCGAGGGTGAACATCCTCGGCGAGCCCCGTGGGAGGTGGGCATAGCCGGCTCTGAGGAAGGCGCGGGTGAGTTCGACGGAACCCCTCCACCTTGAAAAAGCCCACACGCAGAGCTCCCTCTCCACGAGCACGCCCGGTGGGTAGCGCGTCTCTGGCACGACAGGCGGACGGCTGAAGGTCGGCCCGTTGAATTGCATGGTCTCGCTTGGGGAGGGCTCGGTCGATTGGGTGTTTGAAGTTGGAGAGAATGGATCGGATCTGGCTTATGGGTGGGAGAGGAAGATAGGCACCCCATTTATAGGCCTGTGGGTGGGAGAGGAAGAGAGAAAGGATGAGAATGGTGCGTGTGTGAATCCGAACGCGTGTGTGTATCCGTTATGCTTTGCACTCTTAATTTTTTGCACAAAAACGATGCATGCATGGGGCGCGTGCGTGCATTTGAATCACTGCATAGCTCTTTGACCGGACGGTGCATCTGACTCGTTGAACCACCTAGCTAGCCTCACTAGCCTAGCGCGCCTAGCACGCCTCGCCCCCTCCCCTCGCATGCATGCACGCCGCAGCCTCCCGCAAGATGCAAACCCACGCCGCAGCCTATGCATCGTCGCCGCCTCCCATGCATGCATGCAAGGCCCGGAAAGGCCGAGACGGGCTATTTATGTGGTCTCGTGCCCGGACAACGAGACGGCCCAACGGTCCATCCAGCGCCCGATATTTGTTTAAAAAAGAATCTCCCACCAATCGATTGCATCTCATGGATCGCCCCTCCTCCCCAGATTCCTTCTAGAAGGGTTAGATCGACGGCCCTTGTTCAGCGCTAGGGTTAGATGAACGGTCCTGGTTCAGCGCTAGGGTTAGCGGGTTTGGGAGGGTTTGGAGCGATCAAAGCTATATTTGACCAGATTTCAAATGAGCATAATAAATTGAATAAAAATCAGAAAAATAAAAACCTCAAGCACATAGTCTTCTTATGTCATATACTAACGATTTAAGTTGATAAACAAGGTTTACATACATTTAAACGATAAGTTCATGTGTATTGTATGATATCTCGAGTATCTCAAACTCTTTTGTATGAAGTGAAGAGAAGTGTTTTGGGAAATAAACATGAAAATTTCAAAAAACTCACCACAGCTTCATTTTAGAGTGACTAAGAAGGATCTAGGCTTAGTTTTTCATTTTGATGTTTTACACTTGTTTAAATCTTGGTCAAAGTTAAGTTTGACCAGAATTCAAATGAGCAAAACAAATTTAAAAAATCAAAAAAATGGAAAACCAGCACATAGTCCGTATATATAGAATATATAGAATATATGTTTAGGAAAGTTATTTGGCTGATTTAGACAAGGTCGAAAAAAACCTTGCTTAGAAATGAGGCCGTTTACCCTACCTTTGGACCCCTCATTTTAGCACATTTTTCATGAAAATTTCAAAAACCTCACCACAGCTTCATTTTGGATTGACTAAGAAGGATCCAGGCTTAGTTCTTCATTTTGATGTTTTAGACTTGTTTAAATCTTGGTCAAAGTTAGGTTGGACCAGAATTCAAATGAGCAAAACAAAATTCAAAAAAATCAAAAAAAGGAAAAACCATGTGCTCATTCAAACATCATCCAACAGATTTAAACATCATGTCAAACATAGTTCTAACTAGGTCCAACATCATCCAACAGAAATACAACATTATTCATAATGTTTCATAATTATTCACATATAGCGTTCGGGCTTCTGTCTGTTCCTTGAGCTTCTTGCCATCACTTTGCTCCTCGTGCACCTTGTGCTCATTGCTTCTTCTCTTCTCCTCTTGGTTGTTGGTACCTTGTGTGTCTTCTTCAAACCTATCATAGAGCTGTGCAAAACATAAATGGTAATGAGATCATGTCAAGTGACCCATAAATGTACAGTAGTATTTGACCCTTGCAAGATTTACATACCTAGCGAACTCACAACAATGAGAAGGTTGGTCACCATTTGGAGCCTCACTTGGATCATCATTTGGAGCCTCACTTGGATCACCATGATCATCATTTGAGCCTCACTTGGATCACCATGATCATCATTTGGAGCCTCACTTTGATCACCATGATCACTATTTGGAGCCTCACTTGGATCACCATGATCACTATTTGGAGCCTCACTTGGATCATCATCAAAATCATGCGGCTGTTGACCATCATCATTTGAACCTCGTCAAAATCCTCATCCGATGCAACCAGTGTTGTCCATCATTTTCATCATCTGTTGAGGCAACCGCCGTCGACCAACATTTTCATTGAAGCCTTCATCGAAACTCTCTCCGAATCTTTGGATCTCTTGTGTTATCACAATACTTACCAAAATGACCGACCCACCACATCTTGTGCACTTACGCTTCCTCGCTCCAAGTCCAGCTCCTTCACTGCGAGGTCCGATTCGACTCTTCCTTGGTCTACCTGCTGCTCTCTTCGTAACTAGAGCGCAAAGCTTGAATCCAGGGTCCACCATGTCCCATTGTTGTTTTCCTCCATAGCGTGCAAGGCATAAGCATATGTGGCTTTGAACCTTGCAACATGAGTAGTAATCATGCACATATCGCTGAATGTTCCTCGCTTGGACCGGGAGAGAAGTGATGAAAAACAAGGCATGAATGCATGGCAACGCAGTTATCTGTCATTGCCTACAACTGCAAGTTCTAACTTCTAAATCCACTGGATATCTCCATTCCCTCTTCTCTTTATCCAAATATGATATCTCTGCTGTGGTACCCGAGCAAAGAGTCATGTTCATTTCCAAGCCTGTTGTTTTCTCCATCAGTTCATTCATCACGGCAGGGATGTAATGTGGCCCATGAATTTTGCCTCGGCTATTCCTGCACGATAATGAAATTTCTGCATGTATTCTATCCTTATCATGTCCAGCAAATCCACCACATAATGACCCTTTAGTTTCCGGACCATTGAGTTGAAAGACTCTGGTAGATTATTGTGCACATAGTCAACTTTGCTCAGTTCACTGAATTGGCTTCTGGCCCATAACTTGGAGTGGTGTGTTTCCAAGTATTCTTTAACATTGGGATTCATGTATAACTGCCTCAAGTGGTAGTTGTGCTTCTTCACACTGCAAGTCAAAGATGCTGGCCATAAATTGTCGGTATACACCTTTCCTTTGAATTTCTTCATGAAATTTGCAGCAAGGTGACGATGCATTCCCTATGCTCTACTCAGGAACACATTGTCCACGGCCACTTCTAAACCTTTGCAAAGGCTCAGATGAATGACCAACCCATTGGGATGTGCAATAGCCCAGCAGATTATGCAAAAACCAAGTCCAGCTCTCCTCGGACTTTGTCTCCAAAGACACCATAGGCAACTAGAAATACAAAACTGTGTGCATCAACTGCACAAGCTGCTACTAACTGTCCTTTAAACCTCTTTGTGAGAAAAGTGGCATCAATAGCCAAATAAGGCCGCAACCTGCCAAAAAACCCGGCGACAAGCCTCAAAGGCACAAAAACCCTCCTAAAGCATTCCTTGGTCTTTGTCACTCCCACGAATGTGTACTCCACGGTGTGGTCATCAATATCTACAATACTACAGGCTTGTCCTCTCCACTTCACCTTTGAATGAATACAACAATTGAAAACTTTCCGCCAGTTACCATAAATAGAATCCATAGCATGTTGTTTACCATTGAACAACCTCATGTATGGTAAATCTATATTGAATTTATCTTTGATGTTCTTACGCAATTCCTTTGGACCCACTTGTGGTTTTCTTTCACCCACTTCTTTACTTCTTCCGCCACCCATCTTGACTTGGCTCTCACTGATTGTATCCTTCCTAAGGGTTGATTCTGGCATGTGTGCTTAAAAGGGTTCACTTTAACCTGAACATTAGTGCTATTTCGCATTTTAGATGCGAGAAGCCTCCATGGACAACCCTCACGGACAAAGGCACTCAGAACGTACTTGATCGCTCTTGTCAACTTTGAAAGTACGTTCTACCTTGATGCAGTATGTCACAAGTGCATTTCTACACTCATTCATGGATGCAAAAACTGTACCTTCTTCCAAATGAGGGTTCAAAGGGTCCCATTCAACAGCTGCAAGGTCTTCGTCCTCACCCACCGCGTCATCATCCACACGGACTGCATTGTGAGCCTCATCTTGGTTATCAGCCCGAGGTGCCCGTCGTAAATTCCGAATAACATCAGAATATAGCTTCTCTTCATCAACCCGAGAATTGTAGTCATCAGGCTCCACTTCAAGGGGGGCCCTACTGCTATTGCCCACACTTGTCGAGCCACCACGTCGTCGTGCACCAACTGAATTGTTCTGGCTAGAGATGCCATTACGACGACTTGGTTCTCCCCGAGATGTTGCACCCGTCATCCTAGGTCCAAATGCTTGCTCAAGCACATCAACTTGCAGTTTCACATGAAAATTATCTTTCTCTTTATGCCTAACAAACATGGTAGCTAGCTCTTCATCATTACTAACTGTCACCCATTTCTTTTCCCCGTCATAGTATTTGTATACCACTTCATCAAGCAAACCCCAAGGATATTGGCTACAAATTACCTCCCCAAATTGTCTGAAACTCCAATTACTAGCCATTGGCAACTGATAATCAAAACCTCCTTGGTATTTCTTCTGATCCTTTGCATCGAACGTGTACGGTCCCTTCTAATGTGCATCAAGAAAGCAAACCGCAACTCCATCCTAACCGCGAAAAGCAGAGACGCAATCAGCACACTAATTGGGCAAACCTACTCGAATCGAGTGTTCAAATGCACAACAAAGCTCAATCTAAACAGAGGCGAGACTTACCCCTCGGGAACCCGATCGTGGACGCGGCGGATCTCCGCCCGATGCCTGCCTCGCCAAATACTCGTGGTCGCCATCGCTCTCCATTTCGCCCTAGGGTTCTTCCACCTAGTTCAAATAGCTCCAGCAGCCCCCACCTTTGAGCGCCCGGCCGGCGCAAGACGGAAGGAGGCGCGCCCTGGTCGAGCAGTGCCGGGCGCCCACCCGTGGCGTTGCAGGAAGGTGGCGGCGTCATGGTAGCCGTGGAGCGAGGCGCGGAAAGGTAGCGGTGGAGTAAGCGTCTGGTGGCGTCATGGCGCAAGTCCGGGCGGCAGGGCGCAGTCACCGGCCATGGGAAGCGGATGGGCAGAGTGAGCTATGAATGATTTGGGGATTTAGTTGCACGGGCCTACATGTCAGCTCCGGACCCATGTCGACGCGGTCCCACGTGTAAGCTCCGGACCCACAACTACTAGCGCTGGCGGACGGAATGGACTCAAATATGGCCGTTTGGCCTCGTCATAGTAGTTGTGCATGGACTAGGGGCAAAACTAAGCACAATTTGCATCTAAGGGCAAAACTGAGCACAGAGACACACTCAGGGCAAAAGGATAATTAACCCATGTTAGATTGCTTTATGTTGAAATTAGTTTGCTCATGATGAACTTGTCGTACAAAATGCATGTGATAATTTGTTTTCTGTCGTTTGCTTATGTACCATTAGATTCGAGCAGTGTGCAAAACGAAATAAGATGCAGTGTGCAAATAGGACGCATGCAGTGCAAGTTGTGTACCAATGCAGTATAGACTCTGTCAAATGAAGTTTACACATACCCAACGAAGCAGTGCACACCCCTAAATTTGGAAAAACGAATACATAAGAGAAAAACCACAAAAAGAAAATTACGATTTGTATATGTAGTGCGGAAATATATGAACGCACAGTACGGAAACGTAATCAATGCAGTACACGCATGATTTACTAAGCAGTTCACTCCCCTACATTGGAAAAAAGATTACATAAGAGCAAAAACACGAAAACAAAAATGAGAACTGTGCATGTAGTACGGACTGCGTGCACATGCGATCTGTAACCCTCATCGGTCAAAGGCATGGATGATTTACAAAGCAGTGCACGCCCCTACATTGAAAAAAATGTGTGCGGAAATATATGAACATGCAGTACAGAAACATAATCAATGCAGTACACGTATGTTTGCTAAGCAGTGCACTCCCCTACTTTGGAAAAAAGATTACGTAAGAGCAAAAACATGAAAACAAAAAATGAGAAATGTACATGTAGTACAGAATGCGTGCACATGAAGTACAGAACCCTGATCAATGCAGCGCAAGGATGGTTTGCTAAGCAGTGCACGCCCTTACATTGAAAAAAAAAATACATGACAGAAAATACAAAGAAAAAAATTGACCACCACAGGTGCATGTGGCCCCAGCCAGTCTTGTAGTAGGTCTGCGCCCACCGTAGGCGAGCTGTTCTGAGCCACAATGCATGGGGCCGGGCGCACATGGGCCCACAGGTCATAGAGCATAGAGCGTCGGGCGCCGTGTATAAGCGCCCAAATAAGTAAACAGAGGAGTTCGATACGGCTGCCTCGCCAGCGCTTATAAACAGGTCGGGCGTGCCTTCCGCGGGCGAGGTGGGACTAAACATTAGGCCGCGCACAACGCACCGGGAACCAGCCATGCTCACAGGTCGACTTGGGCCCAATGCGTCTTCACTACCCGAATACAGGCCGAATGCGTATTCACTCCCTAAACACAAGCCCAACAGGCAAAGAGAAAGCCTGCTGAATATTAAAAAAATTACCACATACCACTCCACAAACACAGGCGCAACCACGTGTTCCGCAGTTCGTTGTGATACGACAATGCAGTTCTCTATTTTCAAGTAAGCAGTCATGTTGCTTCTCAAATGCATTCGCATACACTGAATCAGAATCAATCCACCAACTAACACCAACCACAAACATTTATTACTCCCGTTGCTCAATTGGTTGCATAAAAAACCTATCCATTTGTGCTCCAGACTGACACAACTCCTCCCCCGTTCCTCTTTTTTCTTCAAATCGTAGATCTAGGGTTCATCCCATTGTTATTTGAAATTCAACTGAACCCACCATGGACTGTAAGTGCAGGTGTTTGGCAAGGATGGCGCCGGTAGCGGATACATGCGTTTACGCAGAGGGGCTAGAGCTCACCAACACAGAGTGGCGCAGCATGCTCGGGTGCCTGATGATACCCAACAGGGGGTTTCGGGCACCATTTCTTCATCGCCTCACACCTACAGATCTGCAGGAAAGTTGGGTATGTTGTTCCCCTCACAATTTTCGACATAATCTAGGCTGCAAATTCACATCTGAATGTACAGTTCTATCAATTTGTTCAGTAGTGTCAACAAATACAAACGAAATTTGTATTGTTGCCTAGATTTCTTACCTATTAAGACTAGATGGTTCCACCTATTTTTCTTCAGTACCACAACACACGAACAAAAAAGAGGGTCAATAGATCAATATTGCAGTTCTCTTAACATGCTACCGAAGTACACTGTAACTGACCTTGCAGTACAAACATGTTACAGTATAATATATATGCTAGTAAAACTAGAGGTCAATTCCGTATATAAGTTTGTTCATACATTGCAACTACTTTATAAAAAATAGTAGTCATATATATGTACATATTTAACTCAACATAAAACATACCATCCTAAGTATAAAGAATGGGTATATATATGTTCGTACATTGTTATTTACTTATAAACATTCTTTTTCCATCCTTTCCAAAATGCAGAAACTGCCATCCATAGTAAAATTTCCTGCTCCGAGTTCAGGGAAGGTTACTTTGGAGACAAAACACAAGAATGGGTATGGAGACATGCAAGCTGACTACCACATCGACTCTGAAGAATGCATCAACATAACTACTGGTTGAAAAGAATTTGTCTCCCAGAATGGCTTTGAGGTCAGAGAAGTGGCCATGCTGTTTTTCTACGAAGAAGAAGACTCCCTGAACTTTACAATACTAGTTGACCCGTTGCGCCAAATGGCGCAGAGACCCACTAAAGCCATGTTGTCAATGAAAATAGTTTCATTGTGCAAGGACATATTCAATATTGGTAGTGGAAAGCCCATTTTAAACCATGGTACCTGTTGCGCCAAATGGCGCAAAGACCTGCTGAATCCATGTGTGAATTGAAAAGAAAACTGATTTAGTTGCGAGCAAGCACATATGGCAACAAATTTAATCTCCTTTAAATAAAAAACGTAGGCTTGTTGTCTAAAATGAGATGTATATACATATTTTATTTGACAGCACAAAGTCCAATTCAAATCAATGAGATGACCAGTTCCGCCAAATGGCGCAGAGTCCCATTTAAAATCATTTGTGCTTTGAAAATATTTAGTAACTTTAGGTTTTAGCAAGCAATAAGGGTAAGAATTCCAACCCTTTTATATGAAAAAAATTAAGGAACACTACGTTTCAAAATATATACTTGAGCATGCATAACTTGTTATGTTTTTTTGGCATATTTCAAAATATACAACTATATTTCCAAATGGCACAATATAGCAATTCAAACCCAAAGTGTCTTCACATTTATTTGCTTATTTGAAGTTATAAAAATTAGTTAGATGGAGGGTATTAAGTAATTGTGGCGTGCAACAGCTCTGTGGTCTACATGTTGTGATGAGAGTGGATATTTATTTGCTTTTGTCTGTGCAATGACTCTTAGTTTAACTACTTAGCCATGCAAGTTTGCATGAAACTAACTTATAAGATGTAAAAACATCTTCGGTCCAAGATTTTTTGAAAGGTCTCCAAAACCAAGGGGCAAAAGAAACCACCACATCAACAATCAAAGAAAACAAATATGACATGTTCAATTCTTGGTTGATGTGGCATGAATAGATAGATTTATGTAATTGGTTTTTCCATTTCCTCTTCTGGCTCTCTTAAATGGGTACTACATATATGTTATGGTGAAAATATAGAAGAAAAATAAACCAAGCATATCTAAGATACCACCATGATGATTCATACACACATGTTACATCTGGAATTAAATGGAACCACTAATCTTTCATGTGTCTCTCAAAGGCAACCTTCACTTCCTTCTCTACGCTCTCACCAATGCCATCACCAAGTTACCTCACACCAACATATGAGTGGCATCATCATACTCATCACCAAGATCATCATGTGCATAAATGGCATCATCATACTCATCATCTGGATCCCAACACCAAGGATGATAAATAGATAGTGATACACTTGGCCTTAAGTCAATAACAAATCTCTCATACAAATAGGCAGGTGACCAACGAAAACAAAAGCAATACAATGCTAAGCTTAGTTTGCAAAATGTGTGTACAGAATCAACCAACCGCTTGTCTGTTGACACAAACAAAACAGATACATCATCTACTACCATACCCTTGCTAAGGTTGGAGCTTCATTTGATGAAAGGGAGGCCTATAGAGCAAAAACTGGGTCGCCGTCCTTGATGCTTTAACCAAGCGGCCATTTTTCTGTGAAAAAATGAAACAGTGAAAAGATAGATCAGCAAGGAAGAAAAACAAGGCGCGTCCAAAACAGAGGAACCCAAGGTAGGGCACAAACCAATGTGATAGGAATTTGTGAAGCAACACCAGAAGAAATAAATACACGCAAGCTTCACAGCAGCCCATGGATTTGATATACCGATCAAAAAGTGTTTATATTTATGCATCCACTCACAACCATTGGCGAGACCTAGGTACAGAACCATCATGACACTAAGGGGAAAACTCAAATCTAAAAAGAAATAACGTAATTTGAAAAGGCAGTTAATACCAGAGTACTACTTCTGGTACTCAAATTGAAAAACCAGCACAACTGACTATTACAAAGCCACCTGTCAGACTCACTGCACTATTTTGTAACTATGGGTAGGTTTAAGATCCACCAACTTGTAATGCCAAAACAAAAAGAATTTTAGAGTACCACTTCAAGCAGAAGCAAAGGATGGAAACTAAATCAGAGAAGGCAAAATGGAGTGGTGCCAAAGAGAAGAACCCTTGCAAGCATTTCAGGGGCAAATAAATATAGGCCCGGCAAAGTGGTAGAAGCCCAGCGCGTAGGATGCACACAACATACCTGATGCGCAAGGTCACTATACTGATGACACTCTTGTTAATAGGAGTATCTTCGTGTGTATGACATATCTTGTTATGACATCCATAATCAATGACAAACGACATAAGCTTCCTGAAATTGATGATATGATGAAATAAATTTGGGTAGTACTATAGTAGGCAATCACACCATAACTGAATCTATCACAAACACAAAACATTGTTTGGTACTCCCTCCTTCCAAAAAATTTGGGCGTATTAGATTTTACATGCAGTCCCATAATGCAGGGCTCGTAGTTACAGTCTAGTCAACGACAGCTACATTTTTGGAAATAAAAAAGGCGGTCGGTCCTCTGGTGCCGTCAGCACCCAAATCGTGCATGCCTTCCTTATTTTCCCCAATCGTGGATGGCTCCCTCGTACAATGGCTCACGTAAATAACAATGCGCTAATTTTCATGCTAATACCTAATATGTCCAAGATTTTGGGAAGTAGGGAGTGTACTTGATAGTGCTCCCAAGTTGGTGTAATCAAGCAAGTACATGGATGAGCTCTTGCAATATTTGCTCTAAAAAATTCATATAGAATTATATAATCACGAAAATGCATGTTTATCAATAAATCTACATTACGTCATACTTGTTCCTCTTGCAACTGAATTCCATATGAATGATTCTTTTACAAGTTACAACATATCAAGGCAGCAGTCTATCAGGCATATGAGAATGGCATTCCCGTAATCAACTAAGCACAAGGTTGAGCTCTTGTAAATATGATACATTGTCACTGACAGTGTGTGAATATTCCATGAGAAGCTACAACTATTGCGTGAGGTAATCAACTAACACAGATACTCAACCATTCTGATTATGAAATATATTTCACGAGATCTACACTTCCACATGCATATAGAAATATATGTCTAACCAAAGAAAATGTACGCAGCAGTTTAGCCTACACAGAGTAATAGTAAGTTACTAACAACAAAGAATAACAGAGTAAAAAAAGCAAGATCTAGCGTCAACCATTAGTCCTTAAAGTTTTATTTACTAAACAGTAAAAATATAGAGTTTGAAATGATTTGATAACAACTCAGTCCAAAACAGGGGGAACATATTACACTTTCACGACATGAGTCTATGTATATAGAAGGACCTATTAGTTTCTAGATAACAGAGCACGAATTTGAATGAAAGAATTATATGATTCACCTGTCACTGAATAAAAAAGATCACATATCGATAAACACCTTAAAATGTCTGTAAATCAGGTTGTTTAGGGAAGAATAAAATCTTGCGCTAGAGATGAAGCATCACTTAAGAACAAAGATACTGCGGATATATCTAATCTAGCACTGACCCTTGTCAAAACCATGAAAATCCTCTGAAAATCCCCATGTGTTGAGTTTCAAAAGTAACACAAAGGCCTGCAAAGGCAGCAAACCTCAACAACAGAAAACTAATCTTCTGTACCTAACGCCAAAGAAATAACACAAATCATTAGATTAATCAACCTTTGCCCTGAATCACAAACTTCATCAGAAGCCCATGCTGAAAAAGTGAAGAATTCATCTAAAAAACAAAAAATCAAGAATACTCAAATATTTGCCCAATCATGTTAACACAAAAAGTGCAAGCAACATTTCAAAACATAAAGTGCATCTAGCAACCATGGTTTTTAACTTCACGCGGATCCTACATGTATAAGACTGAAAAACGAATATAACTCTCCTTTAAATTTTCAAATAGCATGGAGTGCAATGTAACATATTTTACATATAGATATAGATAAGTACGAGAAGCACCTGACTAATGAGTTCCACGACCACTGTTCTTGCAATCTCTATTTGATTCCAATTCCCAGTAAGTCATATTTTTCTCTCTGTGGAAAGATCACCTTCGGGGAGATGATGCGGGATTAACTACAAAAAAGAATATTAGTTTTCATTTTGAAATGAATAAAAACATCCATGCATATAGTCATGGCACTAACCTGAATGCCAGCCCCAGACTTAGTTTCTAAAGCTCAATGGTCTCACCTCCCTCCCCAATGAGCATCCAAGCCTACATATTATGATAAAAGGAAATATATCAGATATCTTAAGTATGTTTTATAGTCGAGATATTTTTTTAACGATGACCTTCTCATTTGGGACATGGATAAGAACATCCATGCATATAGTCATAGCACTAACCTGTATGCCAGCCCCAGACTTAGTTTCTAAAAGCTCAATGGTCTCACCTCCCTCCCCAATGAGCAACCCAGCCTACATATTATGATAAAAGGAAATATATCAGAGAGCTTAAGTATGTTTTACAGCGAGATATATTTTTAAGGATGACCTTCTCATGTGGGACATGTATGTCCACTTGCTCAGCATTAGATTGTGAAGTCCCAAATCTTCTAGCGGCAGTGTAGATGAATCACGTACATCAACCTAAGAAAGGATATGATTTAATTTGGATCAGCTTCGTCATATTCCACAATCTGGATTCTAGCATCTTAGGTGATCTGCAGGCATCTGATAGTTTCTGCAGATTTACCAATCAAAACACCCACATACAATACACTTCTCCCACAGTTAGCTAACAGCTTAGCTAAACAAAATAGAGAACTGGTCTGAAAGTGGATGTGAGCAAGTCGGTTCTGACTTTCTAAGACTAATATGAAGTGCACGTACTCCACAACCTCTACTACCTTGCAAGTTAAACAAAGCCAAACCATGATTTTATAATCTGAAGCAGCCACTTCTGGCTCGTGCATACCCAGGAAGAGATGTTCTTGGACCTGTTATTAGTAGAAGATGGTGGAGGATGGTGGAGGCCTACCTCGGCTGGTGTGGGCGAGTGGCTGCGACGTTCCTCGTCTGGCCTGTGTCAGCCTACACGGCGGAGACAACAATGCAGAGGTGGGGCTCCATACGCTGGCCACGGACTTTCTCGTCCCATCCTCTATGGTCGGGCTGGTGAAGAGAGAGCAGACGAGGCGAGTGAGGCCGACGACGGCGAATGGCCCCTGGCCGGCGGCGCCGCCCCCACGAACGTTCCCCACGCTAGGGTCGCTCACCTGCTCCTTCCCCCCTGTTGCTTGCCTTCCTCGCCGGCCTCCTCCTTCCCCTTGTCGTCCGCATCCTACCCCTCCCCTACATCCTCACCCGCACCGCGAAGACCCCGCCGCCGCTGCTCTCCCACAACGATGACCTACGTCCGATCTGGATCGAGGGTGACATGGAAGAGAACAGGAGGAGGCAAGCAGAGGAAAAGGCCGGTGGTGGGGTCGACGACGACATGGTAGAGGAGAGGAGGAGGCGAGTGGAGAGACGAGGCCGGCGGCTGCGTGCGAGGAGAGGATCGTGGGGATCGAGGGAGTGGTGCGGCGGCTGTGGAGATAGGAGAGGGAAGGGTGCGGTGGCTCATGGGGATCGAGGGGAGGAGAACAGGGTTCGTTTGGCGGCTGGGGTGGGAGTGGGCCGAGAGACGGGTGATTGGGTGCGGGCGCGCCGAGCTGATTGGGCAAAACCACCTACACCTGAAAACGGGCAACCGAGCCCACCAGCTATTGGACAATGAAAACGACTGCAAGATGAAAACTGAGTTTTACTGCTGCTAAGATCAACTGTCGAGACGAACGAAAAAAGCAGATCCGACAGCCGACGAACGACCAATTGAGGGAGCATTCTGAAGGTGAGTTGGCTAGCCTTTTTATCTCTACTACCTAAAAGAAACGTAAGGTTCCGTCTCCCCTCTAACGTCGTCCCATCTATCGTTAAGCCCCTCCTCGTACGCTCCTCACCCCTCCACCGATTTTCCTCCCTCTCTCCGGTTTTCACTGGTTTTCTCATCTAGCAGGACAAACCAAATCTTTATTTGGTAATATAGCCGGACAAATCCAACCTTTATTTGGTAACACAATCAATTCACGTATGGTGATTGATTTCTTTTTTGGTAACCCAACTTAACTAATCGATGGTAATCAATCTTCAAATACCAAAACGGATCGATACAAGGCAACATAAATCAATTCACGTATTGCAATCAGATTCTTCTTTAGTAACCCCGCTTAGCTCACGGACGGTAATCAATCTTCACACAGGAACAATTAACCTCAATGCAAACTCATATAAGGCACATCAACTACGCGACGTGGTGTTGGTCCAGATCCCTTTGATGTGATGGTGCGATCATGTCACAACACCTCGCCATCCTAAGCGCCGATTTCGTTTCACCCACGATCGATCGATCCAATTCCCGATCCACTCGATGCAATCAATCCGTGAGCAAACCGCATAAAGCCATAAACCCTATTCCCCGCCCTATCTCCTGTATTCTCTTGTGGCGATGTGACAGTCGAATGGAGCCGGATCGCAAGGGCGACATGCTTGGACGTGAGGTACCCATTCATATCCTCTTCCTAAGTCTACTTCATCTCTCTCCTCTTGGCCCATCTCTCTTTGAATGGCGCGGGCGTCGGGGACGCATGAACGCAGAGCGGCTGCGCGGTGGTGCTTGAGGTCGTTGGGCCTTTATCTTTGAAGGGGACAAGCGGTAGCAAGACGATCAAGTGTGCCGAGGTGGCAGGAGACGGTGACCAGACGACGCGTGTGTCTCGGCCCTAAGGTCGCGGGCTGCGATTCCATCAACGATGCCTATGTTGATAGGATCGATGCGACAATAACTGGTCACTCATCCAACTTCATCGTGCGTCGAAACGACCATTACAAGCTTGTGTGGCTTGTATCATTAGAGGTCAAGCTAGGTGTCATATCCTCTACGGCTCCACCTCGCCTACACAGGCACCACATTCTAATCTATTGTTAAAGCCTCAAAGTTGGTTGAACCATTGCTTTGATATTCCTTGGTTTTCTATGAACTAATACTAAGAAAAAATATCTATACATACGATGCTCCTTGCAAGTCACATCACTCATGTTTTATTTCTTTCTCGAACCGGTTTGCAACACATGGCAAGACGAAGATTAGAGAAGGCAATTAAAGTAGCGAGAGGATATACCATGAGGATTGAGAAGGCATGCAAGAGGAGGTCTACAATCTACATTCAATATGTCATCATGTTGAAGCTGAGTTTGTATGGTTGTAGATTTTAATCCTTGTATGGGTGATGTTCTTAAAGCTTCATTTGGCGTTGCGTCAAGTGAGCTTATACTTTCATCATCTTTCGCATCAAGTATAGTGGTTAATTGTTTTGGTCAATTGTGCATTTTTATTTTCACAATTACTTCACTTCATTTCGTGGACATTAAAAGTAACATTATGATAATTGGTAAAAGTTGGTCCTATAATATTCAATGCATGATTGCGATATTTGGCGATTCTTTGTATTTATAAGATGGTATTTTCTCTACTACCTAAAAGAAACATAAGGTTCCGTCTCCCTCTTATGTCGTCCCATCTATCGTCAAGCCCTCCTCGACGCTCCCCACCCCTCCACCGATTTTCCTCCTCTCTCCGGTTTTCACCGGTTTTCTCATCTAGCAGACAAACCAAATCTTTATTTGGTAATATAGCCGGACAAATCCAACCTTTATTTGGTAACACAATCAATTCACGTATGGTGATTGATTTCTTTTTGGTAACCCAACTTAACTAATCGATGGTAATCAATCTTCAAATACCAAACGGATCGATACAAGGCAACATAAATCAATTCACGATTGCAATCAGATTCTTCTTTAGTAACCCCGCTTAGCTCACGGACGGTAATCAATCTTCACACACAGGAACAATTAACCTCAATGCAAACTCATATAAGGCACATCAACTACGCGACGTGGTGTTGGTCCAGATCCCTTTGATGTGATGGTGCGATCATGTCACAACACCTCGCCATCCCGAGCGCCGATTTCGTTTCACCCACGATCGATCGATCCAATTCCCGATCCACTCGATGCAATCAATCCGCGAGCAAACCGCATAAAGCCATAAACCCTATTCCTGCCCTATCTCCTGTATTCTCTTGTGGCGATGTGACAGTCGAACGGAGCCGGGACTGCAACGGCGACATGCTTGGACGTGAGGTACCCATTCATATCCTCTTCCTAAGTCTACTTCTTCTCTCTCCTCTTGGCCCATCTCTCTTTGAATGGGCGGGCTTTCGGGGACGCATGAACGCAGAGCGGCTGCGGCGGTGGTGCTTGAGGTCGTTGGGCCTTTATCTTTGAAGGGGACGGTATGGCAAGACGATCAAGTGTGCCGAGGTGGCGGGAGGCGGTGACCAGACGACGCGTGTGTCTCGGCCCTAAGGTCGCGGGGCTGCGATTCCATCAGCGATGCCTATGTTCGTAGGATCGATGCGACAATAACCTGGTCACTCATCCAACTTCATCGTGCGTCGAAAACGACCATTACAAGCTTGTGTGGCTTGTATCAAGAGAGGTCAAGCTAGGCTGTCATATCCTCTACGGCTCCACCTCGCCTACACAGGCACCACATTCTAATCTATTGTTAAAGCCTCAAAGTTGGTTGAACCATTGCTTTGATATTCCTTGGTTTCTCTATGAACTAATACTAAGAAAAATATCTATACATATGATGCTCCTTGCAAGTCACATCAGCTCATGTTTTATTTCTTTCTCGAACCAGCTGCAACACATGGCAAGACGAAGATTAGAGAAGGCAATTAAGGCGCGAGAGGATATACCATGAAGATTGAGAAGGCATGCAAGAGGAGGTCTACAATCTACATTCAACATGTCATCATGTTGAAGCTGAGTTTGTATGGTTGTAGATTTTAATCCTTGTACGGGTGATGTTCTTTAAGCTTCATTTACGCGCTGCGTCGTGAGCTTATACTTTCATCATCTTCGCATCAAGTATAGTGGTTATTTGTTTTGGTCAATTGTGCATTTTATTTTCACAATTACTTCACTTCATTTCGTGGACATTAAAAGTAACATTATGATAATTGGTAAAAGTTGGTCCTATAATATTCAATGCATGATTGCGATATTTGGCGATTCTTTGTATTTATAAGATGGTATTTTCTCTACTACCTAAAAGAAACATAAGGTTCCGTCTCCCTCTTACGTCGTCCCATCTATCGTCAAGCCCTCCTCGACGCGCTCCCCACCCTCCACCGATTTTCCTCCCTCTCTCCGGTTTTCCTTGGTTTTCTCATCTAGCGGGACAAACCAAATCTTTATTTGGTAATATAGCGGACAAATCTAACCTTTATTTGGTAACACAATCAATTCACGTATGTTGATTGATTTCTTTTTTGGTAACCCAACTTAACTAATCGATGGTAATCAATCTTCAAATACCAAAACGGATCGATACAAGGCAACATAAATCAATTCACGTATTGCAATCAGATTCTTCTTTAGTAACCCTGCTTAGCTCACGGACGGTAATCAATCTTCACACACAGGAACAATTAACCTCAATGCAAACTCATATAAGGCACATCAACTACGCTGACGTGGTGTTGGTCCGAGATCCCTTTGATGTGATGCTGCGATCATGTCACAACACCTCGCCATCCTAAGCGCCGATTTCGTTTCACCCACGATCGATCGATCCAATTCCCGATCCACTCGATGCAATCAATCCGGCGAGCAAACCGCATAAAGCCATAAACCCTATTCCCTGCCCTATCTCCTGTATTCTCTTGTGGCGATGTGACAGGTCGAACGTGAAGGAAATATGCCCTAGAGGCAATAATAAAGTTATTATTTATTTCCTTATATCATGATAAATGTTTATTATTCATGCTAGAATTGTATTAACTGGAAACATAATACATGTGTGAATACATAGACAAAACAGATAGTCACTAGTATGCCTCTACTAGACTAGCTCATTAATCAAAGATGGTTATGTTTCCTAACCATAGACATGTGTTGTCATTTGATTAATGAGATCACATCATTAGGAGAATGATGTGATTGACATGACCCTTTTCATTAGCTTAGCACTTGATCGCTTAGTATGTTGCTTATGCTATCTTCATGACTTATACAAAGTTCACGCAACTATGAGATTATGCAACTCCGTTTACGGAGGAACACTTTGTGTGCTACCAAACGTCACAACGTAATCGGGTGATTATAAAGGTACTCTACAAGTGTCTCCGAAAGTATATGTTGAGTTGGCATGAATCAAGATTAGGATTTGTCACTCCGATTGTCGGAGAGGTATCTCTAGGCCTTCTCGGTAATACACATCACATAAGCCTTGCAAGCATTGCAACTAATGAGTTAGTTGTGAGATGATGTATTACGGAACGAGTAAAGAGACTTTCCGGTAACGAGATTAAACTAGGTATTGGATCCGACGATCGAATCTCGGGTAAGTAACATACCGATGACAAAGGGAACAACGTATGTTGTTATGCGGTTTGACCGATAAAGATCTTCGTAGAATATGTAGGAACCAATATGGGCATCCAGGTTCCGCTATTGGTTATTGACCGAGAATGGTTCTAGGTCATGTCTACATAGTTCTCGAACCGTAGGGTCCGCACGCTTAAGGTTTCAATGCGGTTATATTATGAGTTTATGTATTTTGATGTACCGAAGGAGTTCGAGTCCGGATGTGATCACGGACATGACAAGGAGTCTCGAAATGGTCGAGACATAAAGATTGATATATTGGATGGTTATATTCGGACACGGAAAGGTTAGGAAGTTTCGGAGAAAACGGAGTGCCGGAGGGTTACGGAACCCCGGGAAGTTATGGGCCTTATTGGGCCAAGAGGGAGAGAGAGGGCTGCACCAGGAGGTGGCGCCCCTCCATGGGGAGTCCGACTGGACTAGGAGGGGCGCAGCCCCTTCCCTCTCCTCTCCTCTCTTTCCTTCCCCTTCCCTCTTCCTAGTAGGACTAGGAAAGGGAGTCCTACTCCTACTAGGAGGAGGACTCCCCCTCCCTTAGTGCGCCCCAAGGGCTGGCCGCCCTCCCCTTGCTCCTTTATATACAGGCGGGGGCACCCTAGAACACGAAGTTGATCTTCGTGATCGTTCCTTAGCCGTGTGCGGTGCCCCCTCCACCATATTCCACCTCGGTCATATTGTAGCAGTGCTTAGGCGAAGCCTGCGACGGTAGAACATCAAGATCGTCACCACGCCGTCGTCTTGTGGAACTCCTCCCCGACGCTTTCTTTGGATTGGAGCAGGGGATCGCCATCGAGCTGAACGTGTGCTAAGAACTCGGAGGTGCCGAGTAACGGTGCTTGGATCGGTCGGATCGTGAAGACGTCGACTACATCAACAGCGTTGATATAACGCTTCGCTTTCGGTCTCACGAGGGTACGTGGACGGACCTCTCCCTCTCGTTGCTATGCCATCACCATGGTCTTGCGTGATCGTAGGAAATTTTTGAAATTACTACGTTACCCAACAAATGGCATCCGAGCCAGGTTTTATACGTTGATGTCATATGCACGAGTAGAACACAAGTGAGTTGTGGGCAATACAAGTCATACTACCTACCAGCATGTCATACTTTGGTTCAGCGGTATTGTGAGATGAAGCGGCCGGACCGACATTACGCAGACGCTTACGCGAGACTGGTTTCACCGCTGTGAGCACTCGTTGCTTAAAGGTGGTGGCGGGTGTCTGTCTCTCTCACTTTAGTTGAACCGAGTGTGGCTACGCCCGGTCCTTGAGAAGGTTAAAACGGAGTCTATTTGACGAAGTATCGTTGTGGTTTTGATGCGAGGTAAGAACGGTTCTTGCTCAGCCCGTAGCAGCCACGTAAAACTTGCAACAACAAAGTAGAGGACGTCTAACTTGTTTTTGCAGGCATGTTGTGATGTGATATGGTCAAGACGTGATGCTATATTTTATTGTATGAGATGATCATGTTTTGTAACCGAAGTTATCGACAATCGGCGAGAGCCATATGGTTGTCGCTTTATTGTATGAAATGCAACGCCATGTAATTGCTTTACTTTATCACTAAGCGGTAGCGATAGTCGAGAAGCAATAGTTGGCGAGACGACAACGATGCTACGATGGAGATCAAGGTGTCGCGCGGTGACGATGGTGATCATGGCGGTGCTTCGGAGATGGAGATCACAAGCACGAGATGATGATGGCCATATCATATCACTTATATTGATTGCATGTGATGTTTATCCTTTATGCATCTTATCTTGCTTTGATTGACGGTAGCATTATAAGATGATCTCTCACTAAAATTATCAAGTAGTGTTCTCCCGAGTATGCACCGTTGCCAAAGTTCGTCGTGTCGAGACACCACGTGATGATCGGGTGTGATAAGCTCTCGTCCATCTACAACGGGTGTAAGCCAGTTTTGCACACGCAGAATACTCGAGTTATACTTGACGAGCCTAGCATATGCAGATATGGCCTCGGAACACGGAGACCGAAAGGTCGAGCGTGAATCATATAGTAGATATGATCAACATAAGATGTTCACCATTGAAAACTACTCCATCTCACGTGATGATCGGTTATGGTTTAGTTGATTTGGATCACGTGATCACTTAGATGACTAGAGAGATGTCTGTCTAAGTGGGAGTTCTTAAGTAATATGATTAATTGAACTTGAATTTATCATGAACTTAGTACTGGTAGTATTTTGCTTGTCTATGTTTATTGTAGATAGATGGCTCGTCTTTGTTGTTCCGTTGAATTTTAATGCGTTCCTTGAGAAAGCAAAGTTGAAAGATGATGGTAGCAATTACACGGATCGGGTCCGTAACTTGAGGATTATCCTCATTGCTGCACGTAAGAGTTACGCCTGGATGCACCGCTAGGTGCAGAACTCTTCCGATGCAACTAACGACGTTAAGAACGTCTCGCGAGCAAAGCGATGACTACTCTATAGTTCGATGTGCCATGCTTTACGGCTTAGAACCGGGTCTTCAACGACGTTTTGAACGTCATGGAGCATATGAGATGTTCGGGAGTTGAAATTGATATTTCAATGTAATGCCCGGATTGAGAGATATGAAGTCTCCAATAAGTTCTATAGCTGCAAGATGGAGGAGAATAGTTCGTCGGTGAGCACATACTCAAAATGTCCAGGTATTACAATCACTTGAATCAACGGGAGTTAATCTTCCGGATGATTGTGTCATTGATGTAATTCTTCAATCACCGCCACCAAGCTACAAAGGCTTCGTGATGAACTATAATATGCAAGGGTTAGTAAAGACTATGCTCGAGCTCTTCGCAATGCTAAAAGCTGCGGAGGTAGAAATCAAGAAGGAGCATCAAGTGTTGATGGTCAATAAGACCACTAGTTTCAAGAAGAAAGGCAAAGGGAAGAAGAAGGGAACTTCAAGAAGAACAGCAAACAAGTTCTTGATCGGGAGAAGAAACCCAAGTCTGGACCTAAACTGAAGCCGAGTGCTTCTCGCAAAGATCGGTCCTTTGAAGCGGAACTGCCCCAAGTATTTGGCGGATAAGAAGGATGGCAAGGTGAACAAAGGTATATGTGATATACATGTTATTGATGTGTACCTTACTAGAGCTCGCATAGTACACAGGTATTTGATCTGGTTACATTGCTAATATTTGCAACTCAAGCAGGGACTACGGATTGCTTAACACCGCAAAGGACGAGGTGACAATGCGCATGGGAACGGTTCCAAAGTCGATGTGATCGCAATGCACGCTACCTCTACATCTACCTTCGGATTAGTTTTAGACCTGAATAATTGTTATTTGGTGCCGCGTTGAGCATGAACATTATATCTGGATCTTGTTTGATGCGAGACGGTTATTCATTTAAATCAGAGAATAATGGTTGTTCTATTTATATGAATAATATCTTTTATGGTCATGCACCCTTGAAGAGTGGTCTATTTTAATGAATCTCGATAGTAGTGATACACATATTCATAATGTTGAGACCAAAAGATGCAGAGTTGATAATGATAGTGCAACTTATTTGTGGTAATGCCGTTTAGGTCATATCGGTATAAAGCGCATGAAGAAACTCCATCTTGATGGACTTTTGGAGTCACTTGATTATGAATCACTTGGCACTTGCGAACCGTGCCTCATGGGCAAGATGACTAAAACCCGTTCTCGGTACTATGGAGAGAGCAACAGATTTGTTGGAAATCATACATACAGATGTATGTGGTCCGATGAATGTTGAAGCTCGTGGCGGATATCGTTATTTTCTCACTTTCACAGATGATTTAAGCAGATATGGGTATATCTACTTAATGAAACATAAGTCTGAAACATTTGAAAAGTTCAAAGAATTTCAGAGTGAAGTTGAAAATCATCGTAATAAGAAAATAAAGTTTCTACGATCTGATCATGGAGGCGAATATTTGAGTTACGATTTTGGTCTACATTTGAAACAATGCGGAATAGTTTCGCAACTCACGCCACCGAACGCCATACAAGAATGGTGTTTCGAACGTCGAATCGCACTTTACTAGATATGGTGCGATCTATGATGTCTCTTACTGATTTACCGCTATCATTTTGGGGATATGCTCTTGAGGCGGCCGCATTCACGTTAAATAGGACACCGTCAAAATCCGTTGAGACGACGCCTTATGAACTATGGTTTAGCAAGAAACCAAAGTTGTCGCTTCGAAAGTTTGGGGTTGCGATGCTTATGTGAAGAAACTTCAACCTGATAAGCTTGAACCCAAATCGGAAAATGTGTCTTCATAGGATACCCAAAGGAGACAATTGGGTATACCTTCTATCACAGATCCGAAGGCAAAACATTCGTTGCTAAAATGGATCCTTTCTAGAGAAGGAGTTTCTCTCGAAAGAAGTGAGTGGGAGGAAAGTGGAACTTGATGAGGTAATAGTACCAGCTCCTTATTGGAAAGTAGTTAAATCACGAAATCAGTTTACGTAACACCTACACCAGATTAGTGAGGAAGATAATGATGAAGTTCATGAAACTTCAGATCAAGTTGTCACTAAACTCAGAGATCAACCAGAATAAAATCCGCACTGTGAGTGGTACGGTAATCCTATTCGGAAGTCATGCTACTAGATCATGGTGAACCTACGAACTATGAAGAAGCGATGGTGAGCCCAGATTCGCAAAATGGCTTGAAGCCATGAAATCTGAGATGGGATCCATGTATGAGAACAAAGTATGGACTTTGGTAGACTTGCCCGATGATCGGCAAGCTATTGAGAATAAATGGATCTTTAAGAAGAAGGCGGCGATGGTAATGTAGCTGTCTACAAAGCTCGACTTGTTGCAAAAGGTTTTCGACAAGTTCAAGGGGTTGACTACGATGAGACTTTCTCACCCGTAGCGATGCTTAAGTCCGTCCGAATCATGTTAGCAATTGCCGCATTTTATGATTATGAAATTTGGCAAATGGATGTAAAACTGCATTCTTGAATGGATTTCTAGAAGAAGAGTTGTATATGATGCAACGAGAAGGTTTTGTTGATCCAAAGGGTGCTAACAAAGTGTGCAAGCTCCAACGATCAATTTATGGTCAGTGCAAGCCTCTCGGAGTTGGAATAAACGCTTTGATAGTGTGATCAAAGATATGGTTTTATCTGAGACTTTTGGAGAAGCTTTGTATTTACAAGAAAGTGAGTGGGAGCTCAGTAGCATTTCGATATTATATGTGGACGACATATTGTTGATTGGAAATGATATAGAATTTCTGGATAGCATAAAAGGATACTTGAATAAAAGTTTTTCAATGAAAGACCTCGGTGAAGCTGCTTACATATTGGGCATCAAGATCTATAGAGATAGATCAAGACGCTTAATAGGACTTTCACAAAGCACATACCTTGATAAAGTTTTGAAGAAGTTCAAAATGGATCGAGCAAAGAAAGGTTTTTACCCGTAGTACAAGGTGTAAGATTGAGTCGACTCAATGCCGACCACAGCAGAAGATAGAGAAAATGAAAAATGTTCCTATGCTTCAGCCATAGGCTCTATCATGTATGCAATCTTGTGTACCAGACCGACGATGCTTAGCTGTAAGCTTGGCGGGAAGGTACCAAAGTAATCCAGAGTGGATCATCGACAGCGGTCAAGAACATCTGAAATACGAAAAGGACTAAGGATATGTTTCTCGATATGGAGGTGACAAAGAGCTAGTCGTAAATGGTTACGTCGATGCAAGCTTTGACACCGATCCGGACGATTCTAAATCGCAAACCGGATCGTATTTTTATTAAATGGTGGAGCTATCGGTTGGTGCGTTCTAAACAAAGCGTCGTGGCGGGATCTACATGTGAAGCGGAGTACATAGCTGCTTGGAAGCAAACAAATGAAGGAGTCGGATGAAAGAGTTCATTTCCGATCTAGGTGTCATACCTAGTGCATCGGGACCAATGAAGATCTTCGTGACAATCTTGGTGCAATTGCCTTGGCAAAGGAATCCAGATTTCACAAGAGGACCAAGCATATCAAAAGACGCCTTGGTTCCATTCGGGACCAAGTCCAAGTGGGAGACATAGAGATTTGCAAAATACATACGGATCTGAATGTTGCAGACCCGTTGACTAAGCCTCTTCCACGAGCAAAACATGATCACACCAAGACTCCATGGGTGTTAGAATCATTCTTGTGTAATCTAGATTATTGACTCTAGTGCAAGTGGGAGATCAAGGAAATATGCCCTAGAGGCAATAATAAAGTTATTATTTATTTCCTTATATCATGATAAATGTTTATTATTCATGCTAGAATTGTATTAACTGGAAACATAATACATGTGTGAATACATAGACAAAGCAGATAGTCACTAGTATGCCTCTACTAGACTAGCTCATTAATCAAAGATGGTTATGTTTCCTAACCATAGACATGTGTTGTCATTTGATTAATGAGATCACATCATTAGGAGAATGATGTGATTGACATGACCCATTTCATTAGCTTAGCACTTGATCGTTTAGTATGTTGCTTATGCTATCTTCATGACTTATACAAAGTTCACGCAACTATGAGATTATGCAACTCCGTTTACGGAGGAACACTTTGTGTGCTACCAAACGTCACAACGTAATCGGGTGATTATAAAGGTACTCTACAAGTGTCTCCGAAAGTATATGTTGAGTTGGCATGAATCAAGATTAGGATTTGTCACTCCGATTGTCGGAGAGGTATCTCTAGGCCTTCTCGGTAATACACATCACATAAGCCTTGCAAGCATTGCAACTAATGAGTTAGTTGTGAGATGATGTATTACGGAACGAGTAAAGAGACTTTTCGTAACGAGATTAAACTAGGTATTGGATACCGACGATCGAATCTCGGGTAAGTAACATACCGATGACAAAGGAACAACGTATGTTGTTATGCGGTTTGACCGATAAAGATCTTCAGTAGAATATGTAGGAACCAATATGGGCATCCGGTTCCGCTATTGGTTATTGACCGAGAATGGTTCTAGGTCATGTCTACATAGTTCTCGAACCGTAGGGTCCGCACGCTTAAGGTTTCAATGCGGTTATATTATGAGTTTATGTATTTTGATGTACCGAAGGAGTTCGGAGTCCGGATGTGATCACGGACATGACAAGGAGTCTCGAAATGGTCGAGACATAAAGATTGATATATTGGATGGTTATATTCGGACACCGAAAGGTTCGGAAGTTTCGGAGAAAACCGGAGTGGGAGGGTTACGGAACCCCGGGAAGTTATGGGCCTTATTGGGCCAAGAGGGGAGAGAGGGCTGCACCAGGAGGTGGCGCGCCCCTCCACGGGAGTCCGACTGGACTAGAGGGGGGCGCAGCCCCTTCCTCTCTCTCCCTCTCTTTCCTTCCCCTTCCCTCTTCCTAGTAGGACTAGGAAAGGGAGTCCTACTCCTACTAGGAGGAGGACTCCCCCCCTTAGTGCGCCCCAAGGGCTGGCCGCCCTCCCCTTGCTCCTTTATATACACAGGCGGGGGCACCCTAGAACACGAAGTTGATCTTCGTGATCGTTCCTTAGCCGTGTCTGGTGCCCCCTCCACCATATTCCACCTCGGTCATATTGTAGCAGTGCTTAGGCGAAGCCTGCGACGGTAGAACATCAAGATCGTCACCACGCCGTCGTCTTGTGGAACTCCTCCCGACGCTTTGCTGGATTGGAGCCGGGGATCGTCATCGAGCTGAACGTGTGCTAAGAACTCGGAGGTGCCGAGTAACGGTGCTTGGATCGGTCGGATCGTGAAGACGTCGACTACATCAACAGCGTTGATATAACGCTTCGCTTCGGTCTCACGAGGGTGCGTGGACGACACTCTCCCTCTCGTTGCTATGCCATCACCATGGTCTTGCGTGATCGTAGGAAATTTTTGAAATTACTCGTTACCCAATGAAGCGGAGCCGGATCGCAACAACGACATGCTTGGGCGTGAGGTACCCATTCATATCCTCTTCCTAAGTCTACTTCATCTCTCTCCTCTTGGCCCATCTCTCTTTGAATGGCGCGGGCGTCGGGACGCATGAACGCAGAGTGGCTGCTGCGGTGGTGCTTGAGGTCGTTGGGCCTTTATCTTTGAAGGGGACAGCAGCAATGAACGCATCAGTGTGCCGAGGTGGCGGGGAGGCGGTGACCAGACGACGCGTGTGTCTCAGCCCTAAGGTCGCGGGGCTGCGATTCCATCAGCGATGCCTATGTTCGGTAGGATCGATGCGACAATAACCTGGTCAGCTCATCCAACTTCATCGTGAAACGACCATTACAAGCTTGTGTGGCTTGTATCATTAGAGGTCAAGCTAGGCTGTCATATCCTCTACGGCTCCACCTCGCCTACACAGGCACCACATTCTAATCTATTGTTAAAGCCTCAAAGTTGGTTGAACCATTGCTTTGATATTCCTTGGTTTCCTCTATGAACTAATACTAAGAAAAAATATCTATACATACGATGCTCCTAGCAAGTCGCATCACTCATGTTTTATTTCTTTCTCGAACCATTTGCAACACATGGCAAGGCGAAGATTAGAGAAGGAAATTAAGGCGAGAGGATATACCATGAGGATTGAGAAGGCATGCAAGAGGAGGTCTACAATCTACATTCAACATGTCATCATGTTGAAGCTGAGTTTGTATGGTTGTAGATTTTAATCCTTATGCGGGTGATGTTCTTTAAGCTTCATTTACGCGCCATCAGCGAGCTTATACTTTCATCATCTTCGCATCAAGTATAGTGGTTAATTGTTTTGGTCAATTGTGCATTTTATTTTCACAATTACTTCACTTCATTTCGTGGACATTAAAAGTAACATTATGATAATTGGTAAAAGTTGGTCCTATAATATTCAATGCATGATTGCGATATTTGGCGTTCTTTGTATTTATAAGATGGTATTTTCTCTACTACCTAAAAGAAACATAAGGTTCCGTCTCCCTCTTACGTCGTCCCATCTATCGTCAAGCCCTCCTCGACGCTCCCCACCCCTCCACCGATTTTCCTCCTCTCTCCGGTTTTCTTTGGTTTTCTCATCTAGCGGGACAAACCAAATCTTTATTTGGTAATATAGCCGGACAAATCCAACCTTTATTTGGTAACACAATCAATTCACGTATGGTGATTGATTTCTTTTTTGGTAACCCAACTTAACTAATCGATGGTAATCAATCTTCAAATACGAAAACAGATCGATACAAGGCAACATAAATCAATTCACGTATTGCAATCAGATTCTTCTTTAGTAACCCTGCTTAGCTCACGGACGGTAATCAATCTTCACACATAGGGAACAATTAACCTCAATGCAAACTCATATAAGGCACATCAACTACGGGACGTGGTGTTGGTCCAGATCCCTTTGATGTGAAGCTGCGATCATGTCACAACACCTTGCCATCCTGAGCGCCGATTTCGTTTCACCCACGATCGATCGATCCAATTCCCGATCCACTAGATGCAATCAATCCGGCGAGCAAACCCCATAAAGCCATAAACCCTATTCCCTGCCCTATCTCCTGTATTCTCTTGTGGCGATGTGACAGGTCGAACGGAGCTGGGACTGCAACGGCGACATGCTTGGACGTGAGGTACCCATTCATATCCTCTTCCTCGTCTACTTCATCTCTCTCTCTTGGCCCATCTCTCTTTGAATGGCGCGGGCGTCGGGACGCATGAACGCAGAGCGGCTGCGGCGGTGGTGCTTGAGATCGTTGGGCCTTTATCTTTGAAGGGACGGCAGAATGTTGACGATCGATGTGCCGAGGTGTGGAGGAGGCGGTGACCGAGCGACGCGTGTGTCTCAGCCCTAAGGTCGCTGGGCTGCGATTCCATCAGCGATGCCTATGTTGATAGGATCGATGCGACAATAACCTGGTCACTCATCCAACTTCATCGTGCGTCGAAAACGACCATTACAAGCTTGTGTGGCTTGTATCAAGAGAGGTCAAGCTAGGCTGTCATATCCTCTCTGGCTCCACCTCGCCTACAGGCACCACATTCTAATCTATTGTTAAAGCCTCAAAGTTGGTTGAACCATTGCTTTGATATTCCTTGGTTTCCTCTATGAACTAATACTAAGAAAAATATCTATACATACGATGCTCCTTGCAAGTCACATCACTCATGTTTTATTTCTTTCTCGAACCAGTGCAACACATGGCAAGGCGAAGATTAGAGAAGTCAATTAAAGCGCGAGAGGATATACCATGAGGATTGAGAAGGCATGCAAGAGGAGGTCTACAATCTACATTCAACATGTCATCATGTTGAAGCTGAGTTTGTATGGTTGTAGATTTTAATCCTTATACGGGTGATGTTCTTTAAGCTTCATTTAGTATTTGCCGTCGTGAGCTTATACTTTCATCATCTTCGCATCAAGTATAGTGGTTAATTGTTTTGGTCAATTGTGCATTTTATTTTCACAATTACTTCACTTCATTTCGTGGACATTAAAAGTAATATTATGATAATTGGTAAAAGTTGGTCCTATAATATTCAATGCATGATTGCGATATTTGGCGATTCTTTGTATTTATAAGATGGTATTTTCTCTACTACCTAAAAGAAACATAAGGTTCCGTCTCCCTCTTACGTCGTCCCATCTATCGTCAAGCCCTCCTTGTACGCTCCCCACCCTCCACCGATTTTCCTCCCTCTCTCGGTTTTCTTGGTTTTCTCATCTAGCGGGACAAACCAAATCTTTATTTGGTAATATAGCGGACAAATCCAACCTTTATTTGGTAACACAATCAATTCACGTATGGTGATTGATTTCTTTTTAGTAACCCAACTTAACTAATCGATGGTAATCAATCTTCAAATACCAAAACGGATCGATACAAGGCAACATAAATCAATTCACGTATTGCAATCAGATTCTTCTTTAGTAACCCTGCTTAGCTCACGGACGGTAATCAATCTTCACACAGGAACAATTAACCTCAATGCAAACTCATATAAGGCACATCAACTACGCGACGTGGTGTTGGTCCAGATCCCTTTGATGTGATCTGCGATCATGTCACAACACCTCGCCATCTGGCGCCGATTTCGTTTCACCCACGATCGATCGATCCAATTCCCAATCCACTCGATGCAATCAATCCGCGAGCAAACCGCATAAAGCCATAAACCCTATTCCTGCCCTATCTCCTGTATTCTCTTGTGGTGATGTGACAGTCGAACGGAGCCGGATCGCTGCGGCGACATGCTTGGGCGTGAGGTACCCATTAATATCCTCTTCCTAAGTCTACTTCATCTCTCTCCTCTTGGCCCATCTCTCTTTGAATGGCGCGGGCGTCGGGGACGATGAACGCAGAGCGGCTGCGGCGGTGGTGCTTGAGGTCGTTGGGCCTTTATCTTTGAAGGGACAGTAGCAAGACGCATCAGTGTGCCGAGGTGGCGGGGAGACGGTGACAGACGACGCGTGTGTCCCAGCCCTAAGGTCGCGGGGCTGCGATTCCATCAGCGATGCCTATGTTCGGTAGGATCGATGCGACAATAACTGGTCAGCTCATCCAACTTCATCGTCGCGTCGAAGCGACCATTACAAGCTTGTGTGGCTTGTATCGGTAGAGGTCAAGCTAGGCTGTCATATCCTCACGGCTCCACCTCGCCTACAGGCACCACATTCTAATCTATTGTTAAAGCCTCAAAGTTGGTTGAACCATTGCTTTGATATTCCTTGGTTTCCTCTATGAACTAATACTAAGAAAAATATCTATACATACGATGCTCCTTGCAAGTCACATCAGCTCATGTTTTATTTCTTTCTCGAACCGGTGGCAACACATGGCAAGGCGAAGATTAGAGAAGGCAATTAAGGCGAGAGGATATACCATGAGGATTGAGAAGGCATGCAAGAGGAGGTCTACAATCTACATTCAACATGTCATCATGTTGAAGCTGAGTTTGTATGGTTGTAGATTTTAATCCTTGTACGGGTGATGTTCTTTAAGCTTCATTTGGTATTGCCGTCAGTGCTTATACTTTCATCATCTTCGCATCAAGTATAGTGGTTAATTGTTTTGGTCAATTGTGCATTTTATTTTCACAATTACTTCACTTCATTTCGTGGACATTAAAAGTAATATTATGATAATTGGTAAAAGTTGGTCCTATAATATTCAATGCATGATTGCGATATTTGGCGATTCTTTGTTTATAAGATGGTATTTTTATAGATGAAACTTCTATATCAAACTGTATCAGTATCAATTTGTTCATCCATACATAGATGGAATATGATCTATTTTCATATGTTGCTCATGTCAAGAATAAATCTTCTCATTCATTAATTCATTTCTACACAACACAAGGCCTTTCCATATCTTCACTCAAGTATCTTCTTTTTGTCACACGAGCAGTTTCTAAATTTTACAAAGGTGCACCAAAACATATAGGTAGTTGGCTAATTGCTATCATTTGGTGGTAGCAAGTTCAAGTAATAGTTTGAGCACATTCACGAAATTGTATAAATAAGTAATGCATATTACATAAAAATAACACGAGAATTTAGATATATTGTTTGTCATGGCTTTATCATGACGATTTACATCAAATTAGTTCCCCGGTTGTCTTGGCAAGTATAATGCATATAATCCATATTGTTATTGCACTAGCGTGAATAAGGTGGATGTCAAATATGGAAATTGCCCATCCACAAAATAGCAAATTCTAAATGGGCTCGTGTATTTTTTTTCTTAAATACAATCGAGTATTAGTATTTCTATAATTGGGTATCAAATTAACGATGCGGGAATTGGATTATGGTCCATCCCGTGAGAGAGAGGGAGGGAGGGAGGGAGGGGAGAGTACTAAATGTATTATTGATTAGTTCCGTTTGCAACGCACGGCAATTAGCTAGTTGTTTTAAATTTGCATTATAGGCAGTCTAAATATGAAGCAAGCCATCTGTGGCATATTTATAATGCTTTTGTAATGATGTACACTTTTAAAATTATGTCCACGGACACTTTGAGCGGTGCCTATTTAAAGTATGCAACCTCATACGCATCATTTTATCACCCATTTTAGACAAGTTCTTCTTTGGCAAGAATGATTCTCTCAAACACATAGTTGGTCCTAAATATATAAAAAGCAATCATTTGAAAAGTAACAATGCAATGCGAATGGTCGGAACTTTGCAGTTAATATATGATGTTCAAACGAATTCTCATAGTATGCAGTTCATAAAAATTGTCATAATAACTATTCAGCTAACAAAAGCATATAATGGACCATCTATTCTAATAGCACAACAGAAGATTAACCATACTGCTAATGCAGTACGAAAGTGCATATTGTGCAGTCCTCTAAAACACAGAATGCAGTTTAAGAAAAGAGAAATCTCATAAGCTGCCATGACCACTATAATACAGCTAAAACGAAGTACACTGCTAACGAAAATGCAGTGCACTACATCGTATGCCAGAACAACAACAATAAAATTAAAGCAGTAGAAATGTAGATATGTCATAGACTAACAGAGGTGCCAATTCAATCGCACTTACATAACTCGCCTAAAAATTGTCCAACAACTAAAGTATCGAAAATACCCTGCAAAAAACTACATCGAACACACGACAACTGGACGAACAACATCAACTTTTATTTAAAAATTGCAAATCAAAGAATGAGAATTATAATACATGTGTGAATACATAGACAAAGCAGATAGTCACTAGTATGCCTCTACTAGACTAGCTCATTAATCAAAGATGGTTATGTTTCCTAACCATAGACATGTGTTGTCATTTGATTAATGAGATCACATCATTAGGAGAATGATGTGATTGACATGACCCATTTCATTAGCTTAGCACTTGATCGTTTAGTATGTTGCTTATGCTATCTTCATGACTTATACAAAGTTCCTGCAACTATGAGATTATGCAACTCCGTTTACGGAGGAACACTTTGTGTGCTACCAAGCGTCTAGCGAAGCGGGTGATTATAAAGGTACTCTACAAGTGTCTCGAAAGTATATGTTGAGTTGGCATGAATCAAGATTAGGATTTGTCACTCCGATTGTCGGAGAGGTATCTCTAGGCCTTCTCGGTAATACACATCACATAAGCCTTGCAAGCATTGCAACTAATGAGTTAGTTGTGAGATGATGTATTACGGAGCGAGTAAAGAGACTTTCCGTAACGAGATTAAACTAGGTATTGGATACCGACGATCGAATCTCGGGTAAGTAACATACCGATGACAAAGGGAACAACGTATGTTGTTATGCGGTTTGACCGATAAAGATCTTCGTAGAATATGTAGGAACCAATATGGGCATCCAGGTTCCGCTATTGGTTATTGACCGAGAATGGTTCTAGGTCATGTCTACATAGTTCTCGAACCGTAGGGTCCGCACGCTTAAGGTTTCAATAGCGGTTATATTATGAGTTTATGTATTTTGATGTACCGAAGGAGTTGAGTCCGGATGTGATCACGGACATGACAAGGAGTCTCGAAATGGTCGAGACATAAAGATTGATATATTGGATGGTTATATTCGGACAGGAAGGTTAGGAAGTTTCGGAGAAAACGGAGTCTGGGAGGGGTTACGGAACCCCGGGAAGTTATGGGCCTTATTGGGCCAAGAGGGAGAGAGGGCTGCACCGGGAGGTGGCGCCCCCCACCTGGGAGTCCGAATTGGACTAGGAGGCGCAGCCCCTTCCCCTCTCCCTCTCCTCTCTTTCCTTCCCCTTCCCTCTTCCTAGTAGGACTAGGAAAGGGAGTCCTACTCCTACTAGGAGGAGGACTCCCCCCCCTAGTGCGCCCAAGGGCTGGCCGCCCTCCCCTTGCTCCTTTATATCTGAGGCGGGGGCACCCTAGAACACGAAGTTGATCTTCGTGATCGTTCCTTAGCCGTGTCGGTGCCCCCTCCACCATATTCCACCTCGGTCATATTGTAGCAGTGCTTAGGCGAAGCCTGCGCGAGTAGAACATCAAGATCGTCCCACCACGCCGTCTTGTGGAACTCCTCCCGACGCTTTGCTGGATTGGAGCCGGGGATCGTCATCGAGCTGAGCGTGTGCTAAGAACTCGGAGGTGCGAATGCGGTGCTTGGATCGGTCGGATCGTGAAGGCGTCGACTACATCAACAGCGTTGATATAACGCTTCGCTTCGGTCTCGAGGGTGCGTGGACGGACACTCTCCCCTCTCGTTGCTATGCCATCACCATGGTCTTGCGTGATCGTAGGAAATTTTTGAAATTACTCGTTACCCATGTAAGCGGAGCCGGGACGCAACAACGACATGCTTGGACGTGAGGTACCCATTCATATCCTCTTCCTAAGTCTACTTCATCTCTCTCCTCTTGGCCCATCTCTCTTTGAATGGCGCGGGCGTCGGGGCGCATGAGCGCAGAGTGGGCTGCGGCGGTGGTGCTTGAGGTCGTTGGGCCTTTATCTTTGAAGGGACAGTAGCGGACAACGCATCAGTGTGCCGAGGTGGCGGGGAGGCGGTGACCGGACGACGCGTGTGTCTCAGCCCTAAGGTCGCGGGGCTGCGATTCCATCAGCGATGCCTATGTTGGTAGGATCGATGCGACAATAACCTGGTCAGCTCATCCAACTTCATCGTGCAACGACCATTACAAGCTTGTGTGGCTTGTATCGGTGAGAGTCAAGCTAGGCTGTCATATCCTCTCGGCTCCACCTCGCCTACACGGGCACCACATTCTAATCTATTGTTAAAGCCTCAAAGTTGGTTGAACCATTGCTTTGATATTCCTTGGTTTCCTCTATGAACTAATACTAAGAAAAATATCTATACATACGATGCTCCTAGCAAGTCGCATCACTCATGTTTTATTTCTTTCTCGAACCAATTTGCAACACATGGCAAGGCGAAGATTAGAGAAGGAAATTAAAGCGCGAGAGGATATACCATGAGGATTGAGAAGGCATGCAAGAGGAGGTCTACAATCTACATTCAACATGTCATCATGTTGAAGCTGAGTTTGTATGGTTGTAGATTTTAATCCTTATGCGGGTGATGTTCTTTAAGCTTCATTTGGCGCCATCAGTGAGCTTATACTTTCATCATCTTCGCATCAAGTATAGTGGTTAATTGTTTTGGTCAATTGTGCATTTTATTTTCACAATTACTTCACTTCATTTCGTGGACATTAAAAGTAACATTATGATAATTGGTAAAGTTGGTCCTATAATATTCAAATGCATGATTGCGATATTTGGCGATTCTTTGTATTTATAAGATGGTATTTTTCTCTACTACCTAAAAGAAACATAAGGTTCCGTCTCCCCTCTTACGTCGTCCCATCTATCGTCAAGCCCCTCCTCGTACGCTCCCCACCCCTCCACCGATTTTCCTCCCTCTCTCCGGTTTTCACTGGTTTTCTCATCTAGCAGGACAAACCAAATCTTTATTTGGTAATATAGCCGGACAAATCCAACCTTTATTTGGTAACACAATCAATTCACGTATGGTGATTGATTTCTTTTTTGGTAACCCAACTTAACTAATCGATGGTAATCAATCTTCAAATCAAAACAGATCGATACAAGGCAACATAAATCAATTCACGTATTGCAATCAGATTCTTCTTTAGTAACCCTGCTTAGCTCACGGACGGTAATCAATCTTCACACATAGGAACAATTAACCTCAATGCAAACTCATATAAGGCACATCAACTACGGGGCGTGGTGTTGGTCGAATCCCTTTGATGTGAAGCTGCGATCATGTCACAACACCTTGCCATCTGGCGCCGATTTCGTTTCACCCACGATCGATCGATCCAATTCCCGATCCACTAGATGCAATCAATCCGTGAGCAAACCCCATAAAGCCATAAACCCTATTCCTGCCCTATCTCCTGTATTCTCTTGTGGCGATGTGCGAAGTCGAGCGGAGCTGGGGCTGCAACGGCGACATGCTTGGGCGTGAGGTACCCATTCATATCCTCTTCCTCGTCTACTTCATCTCTCTCTCTTGGCCCATCTCTCTTTGAATGGCGCGGGCGTCGGGGCGATGAACGCAGAGCGGCTGCGGCGGTGGTGCTTGAGATCGTTGGGCCTTTATCTTTGAAGGGACGGTATGGCAAGACGCATCGAGTGTGCCGAGGTGGCGGGGAGGCGGTGACCGAGGCGGCGTGTGTCTCAGCCCTAAGGTCGCGGGCTGCGATTCCATCAGCGATGCCTATGTTGATGTAGGATCGATGCGACAATAACCTGGTCAGCTCATCCAACTTCATCGTGCGTCGAAAACGACCATTACAAGCTTGTGTGGCTTGTATCGAGAGAGGTCAAGCTAGGCTGTCATATCCTCTCGGCTCCACCTCGCCTACAGGCACCACATTCTAATCTATTGTTAAAGCCTCAAAGTTGGTTGAACCATTGCTTTGATATTCCTTGGTTTCCTCTATGAACTAATACTAAGAAAAATATCTATACATACGATGCTCCTTGCAAGTCACATCAGCTCATGTTTTATTTCTTTCTCGAACCATTTGCAACACATGGCAAGGCGAAGATTAGAGAAGTCAATTAAAGGCGAGAGGATATACCATGAGGATTGAGAAGGCATGCAAGAGGAGGTCTACAATCTACATTCAACATGTCATCATGTTGAAGCTGAGTTTGTATGGTTGTAGATTTTAATCCTTATGCGGTGATGTTCTTTAAGCTTCATTTACGCTGCCGTCGTGGCTTATACTTTCATCATCTTCGCATCAAGTATAGTGGTTAATTGTTTTGGTCAATTGTGCATTTTATTTTCACAATTACTTCACTTCATTTCGTGGACATTAAAAGTAATATTATGATAATTGGTAAAAGTTGGTCCTATAATATTGATCGCATGATTGCGATATTTGGCGATTCTTTGTATTTATAAGATGGTATTTTCTCTACTACCTAAAAGAAACATAAGGTTCCGTCTCCCCTCTTACGTCGTCCCATCTATCGTCAAGCCCCTCCTTGTACGCTCCCCACCCCTCCACCGATTTTCCTCCCTCTCTCTGGTTTTCACTGGTTTTCTCATCTAGCAGGACAAACCAAATCTTTATTTGGTAATATAGCGGACAAATCCAACCTTTATTTGGTAACACAATCAATTCACGTATGGTGATTGATTTCTTTTTAGTAACCCAACTTAACTAATCGATGGTAATCAATCTTCAAATACCAAAACGGATCGATACAAGGCAACATAAATCAATTCACGTATTGCAATCAGATTCTTCTTTAGTAACCCTGCTTAGCTCACGGACGGTAATCAATCTTCACACACAGGAACAATTAACCTCAATGCAAACTCATATAAGGCACATCAACTACGCGACGTGGTGTTGGTCGAGATCCCTTTGATGTGATCTGCGATCATGTCACAACACCTCGCCATCCTGGCGCCGATTTCGTTTCACCCACGATCGATCGATCCAATTCCCAATCCACTCGATGCAATCAATCCGCGAGCAAACCGCATAAAGCCATAAACCCTATTCCTGCCCTATCTCCTGTATTCTCTTGTGGTGATGTGACAGGTCGAACGGAGCCGGACTGCTGCGGCGACATGCTTGGGCGTGAGGTACCCATTAATATCCTCTTCCTAAGTCTACTTCATCTCTCCTCTTGGCCCATCTCTCTTTGAATGGCGGGCGTCGAGGGACGATGAGCGCAGAGCGGCTCTGGCGGTGGTGCTTGAGGTCGTTGGGCCTTTATCTTTGAAGGGGACAGCGCTGCGCATCGCTGTGCCGAGGTGGCAGGGAGACGGTGACCGACGACGCGTGTGTCCCAGCCCTAAGGTCGCGGGGCTGCGATTCCATCAGCGATGCCTATGTTCGGTAGGATCGATGCGACAATAACCTGGTCAGCTCATCCAACTTCATCGTCGCGTCGAAAACGACCATTACAAGCTTGTGTGGCTTGTATCGGTAGAGGTCAAGCTAAGTGTCATATCCTCTACGGCTCCACCTCGCCTACAGGCACCACATTCTAATCTATTGTTAAAGCCTCAAAGTTGGTTGAACCATTGCTTTGATATTCCTTGGTTTCCTCTATGAACTAATACTAAGAAAAATATCTATACATACGATGCTCCTTGCAAGTCACATCACTCATGTTTTATTTCTTTCTCGAACCAGTGCAACACATGGCAAGGCGAAGATTAGAGAAGGCAATTAAAGCGCGAGAGGATATACCATGAGGATTGAGAAGGCATGCAAGAGGAGGTCTACAATCTACATTCAACATGTCATCATGTTGAAGCTGAGTTTGTATGGTTGTAGATTTTAATCCTTATACGGTGATGTTCTTTAAGCTTCATTTGGTATTTGCCGTCGTGAGCTTATACTTTCATCATCTTACGCATCAAGTATAGTGGTTAATTGTTTTGGTCAATTGTGCATTTTATTTTCACAATTACTTCACTTCATTTCGTGGACATTAAAAGTAATATTATGATAATTGGTAAAGTTGGTCCTATAATATTCAATGCATGATTGCGATATTTGGCGATTCTTTGTTTATAAGATGGTATTTTATAGATGAAACTTCTATATCAAACTATGCGTATCAATTTGTTCATCCATACATAGATGGAATATGATCTATTTTCATATGTTGCTCATGTCAAGAATAAATCTTCTCATTCATTAATTCATTTCTACACAACACAAGGCCTTTCCATATCTTCACTCGGTATCTTCTTTTTGTCACACGAGCAGTTTCTAAATTTTACAAAGGTGCACCAAAACATATAGGTAGTTGGCTAATTGCTATCATTTGGTGGTAGCAAGTTCAAGTAATAGTTTGAGCACATTCACGAAATTGTATAAATAAGTAATGCATATTACATAAAAATAACACTGAGAATTTAGATATATTGTTTGTCATGGCTTTGTCGCCGGCCGATTTACATCAAATTAGTTCCCCCGGTTGTACTGGCAAGTATAATGCATATAATCCATATTGTTATTGCACTAGCGTGAATAAGGTGGATGTCAAATATGGAAATTGCCCATCCACAAAATAGCAAATTCTAAATGGGCTCGTGTATTTTTTTTCTTAAATACAATCGAGTATTAGTATTTCTATAATTGGGTATCAAATTAACTGATGCAGGGAATTGGATTATGGTCCATCCCTGTGAGAGAGAGGGAGGGAGGGAGGGAGAGGGGGAGAGTACTAAATGTATTATTGATTAGTTCCGTTGCAACGCACGGGCAATTAGCTAGTTGTTTTAAATTTGCATTATAGGCAGTCTAAATATGAAGCAAGCCATCTGTGGCATATTTATAATGCTTTTGTAATGATGTACACTTTTAAAATTATGTCCACCAGACACTTTGAACGGTGCCTATTTAAAGTATGCAACCTCATCTGCATCATTTTATCACCCATTTTTAGACAAGTTGCTGCTGGCAGTAATGCAGTTCTCTCAAACACATAGTTGGTCCTAAATATATAAAAAGCAATCATTTGAAAAGTAACAATGCAATGCGAATGGTCGGAACTTTGCAGTTAATATATGATGTTCAAACGAATTCTCATAGTATGCAGTTCATAAAAATTGTCATAATAACTATTCAGCTAACAAAAGCATATAATGGACCATCTATTCTAATAGCACAACAGAAGATTAACCATCTGCTAATGCGATGCGAAAGTGCATATTGTGCAGTCCTCTAAAACACGTAATGCGTTTAAGAAAAGAGAAATCTCATAAGCTGCCATGACCACTATAATACGGCTAAAGCGAAGTACTTTGCTACGAAAATGCAAATTGCACTACATCGTATGCCAGAACAACAACAATAAAATTAAAGCAGTAGAAATGTAGATATGTCATAGACTAACAGAGGTGCCAATTCAATCGCACTTACATAACTCGCCTAAAAATTGTCCAACAACTAAAGTATCGAAAATACCCTGCAAAAAACTACATCGAACACACGACAACTGGACGAACAACATCAACTTTTATTTAAAAATTGCAAATCAAAGAATGAGAATTATACCGCAATACAATGAATTAAAACCAACAGCGACAGTAATTACAAGATTCAAAAACACATCGAGGCGCAAAATCCATAAAATCAACAAGAACAGAGGAGCGGACGAAGCTCACCCGCCCACACAACCAAATTCGCGGGAACTCAAAACTAACTCCTAAAAATTACACAATTTCTAGAGTAAAAGGTGCAATTAAACAAACGATATCAAACACTTCCGACTAACAAACAACATCCGAGCGCCAAAAAGTCGATTCCGACACGAACACGAACAAACAGAACAAAACTCACCCGCCAAATCCCTCGATTTACCAAGATTTTAGTCGTTTTTCCTGTAAATTACAAAGTATAAAGGTCAACTGACATTCATAAACAAATTAAATCATCCCGCAACACCTGATTCCACACAGAATACGCGGGCGGACCGCCAGAAAATGAAGCAGTTCTCCCGTGTAGCATTGCAGTGCGCAGCATAAAGAACATGCAGTTCGCTTCTGTTGAGCGTGCAATGCGGAAGTGTTATTAGAATAGCTCTTCTGCTAATATTAGCAGAATAGACCGGTATATATATATGTATATGTATATGTGTGTGTGTGTGTGTGTGTGTGTGTGTGTGTGTGTGTGTGTGTGTGTGTGTGTGTGTGTGTGTGTGTGTGTGTGTGTGTGTGTGTGTGTGTGTAATGATACTATTCATCACCCAGGGTGCTGAATAAGTTATTCTTCACCCGAGGTAATCTTACGATCACTTCATAATTAAATTACATTTGGAATTCAAATAGTTACATTCCAATTGATTCGCTACATAAAATTTGGCACAAGAAAATAAAAATATAGGTCAAAAGCCAAGAAAATTTGCAGTTTATGTATATTTTACACTATGTTTTTACGTTGTAATTTTACATAACATAAAATATTTTTTACGGCGATTATATATTTTCTTACGGTCTCCTTTTACGTCGGAAATAAAACAAAACTTACGAAACGTAAAATTACAGTGCATTGATGGTGAAATAGAGTGGGTGAAGAATAACTATTCCTCACCCAGGGTGACGAATATTCAATCCCTATATATATATAACATGATTCTATTTTAGGAGACAAAATGAATATAACAGAGAAACCCAAGGAGGTCAATAAGGAAACAAAGCAATGTAGCAAACAAGCAAAGCAAAGACGGAAGAGGAGTAAAGACCCTCAATTGACACTCAACTTGTGAAGCCAATTGTTGCGACAAATACTACAAAATGCAAGGCACAGACAGAAGTGCAATAGCAATAGAATGTCTCAAATAGTTTCAAAAGGAGACTAAAGTTCATAGGCATAATAATGTAATAATTTTAAGACATTTGCATTTGCACTTCTTTGTTTTCAATAGATACATTAGATTATATGGCAGACAAAATTTTCATGTGATCATAAATGGTTTTTTGAATACAGTCCATCTGTTCAAAATGATAGACTACATTTTTATGTCATCATAAAAGAATGACAATAAGCTTGACAAAAACTACAAAACAAACTGAAAACTATAAAATAAATTCAACCAAATAAAACAACAATGGTATTGACAAACATAATCTTTCAACAACATACTGATAAACCAAATTAAAGATACAACATAATCTTTGGACTACATACTAAACTAAGAAAATCAATTTCCGATCCTAAAATAACTACAATGACTAATCCTGAAAGTTCAAGGAGTATTGCATTCACTGCCAACAACTGAACCACCACCACCAATAGAACCACGATCAACATTGTCAAGGACATCAACATCACCAGCACCAACAATAATAGTCTTTGGCTGATCATAATAAGCCTAACAGGAACGCAACAACTGAGCTCAACACCTTCAAAAGTAAATAAATAAAATTAACTAGAACATAGGGGAAAATAAAAAACAATGATAAAACAGTGTCCTTGATGAAATGATCTACAATCCTGAAATTCATGTTGCCCACAAAATAAAACATAGTATGCTGATACGTCAATTTTTCATCATGTTTCTTACTGTTATTTATAATGTTTTATCCATAATAATGCTTTTTGGAGTAATTCTAATGCCTTTTCTCTCATAATTTGCAAGGTACACACCAAGAGGGAGAATTCCGGCAGCTGGAAATCTGGACCTAAAAAAAGCTACGTCAGGCCACCTATTCTGCACAACTCCAAATGGGCAGAAACTTCACGAAGATTTTTATGGAATATATAAGAAATATTGGAGCCAATAAGTACCAGAGGGGAGCCACCAGGTGGGCACAACCCACCTGGGCGCGCTAGGCCCCCCTGGCGCGCCCTGGTGGGTTGTGGCCTCCTCGGCCCACCTCCGGTACCCATCTTTTGGTATATAAGTCATTTTGACCTAGAAGAAATGAGAGGAGGCTTTCGGGACAAAGCGTCGCCATCTCGAGGCGGAACTTGGGCAGGAGCACTTTTGCCCTCCGGCGGAGCGATTTTGCCGAGAGAACCTCCCTCCCGGAGGTGGAAATCATCATCATCATCATCACCAACAACTCTTCCATCTTGGGGAGGGCAATCTACATCAACATCTTCACCAGCACCATCTCATATCAAACCCTAGTTCATCTCTTGTATTCAATCTTGTTACCGGAACTATAGATTGGTGCTAGGGGGTGACTAGTAGTGTTGATTACATCTTGTAGCTGATTACTATATGGTTTATTTGGTGGAAGATTATATGTTCAGATCCATTATGCATATACATACCCCTCTGATCATGAGTATGTTTATTGTTTGTGAGTAGTTGCCTTTGTTCTTGAGGTCACGGGATTAATCATGTGAATTTGATATGTGTTCGATATTTTGATAGTATGTATGTTGTGATTCCCTTAGTGGTGTCATGTGAACATCGACTACATGACACTTCACCATATTTGGGCCTAAGGGAATGCATTGTGGAGTAGTAAATAGATGGTGGGTTGCGAGAGTGACAAAAACTTAAACCCCAGTTTATGCACTATTCCGTAAGGGACCGATTGGATCCTAGAGTTTAATGCTATGGTTAGAATTTATTCTTAATACTTTTATCGTAGTTGCGGATGCTTGCAGGAGGGTTAATCATAAGTAGGAGGTTTTTTCAAGTAACAAAAACACCTAAGCACCGATCCACCCACATATCAAATTATTAAAGCAGCAAACACAAATCAAACCAACATGATGAAAGTGACTAGATGAAATTCCCGTGTACCCTCAAGAACGCTTTGCTTATCATAAGAGACCGTTTTGGCCTGTCCTTTGCCTCAAAAGGATTGAGATACCTTGCTGCATACTTGTCACTATTATCGTTACTTGCTCGTTACAAATTATCTTGCTATCAAACTACTCGCTACTTACAATTTCAGCACTTGCAGACATTACCTTACTGAAAGCTACTTGTCATTTCCTTCTGCTCCTCGTTGGGTTCGACACTCTTACTTATCAAAAAAAGCTACAATTGATCCCCTATACTTGTGGGTCATCAAGGCTATTTTCTAACGCCATTGCCGGGGAGTAAAGCGCCTTTGGTAGGTGGAATTCGGTAAGGAAACATTTATATAGTGTGCTGAAATTTATTATCACTTGTTACTATGGAAAACAATCCTTTGAGGGGTTTGTTCGGGGTATCTTCACCTCGTCTGGAACCACAATTAGCTAACCCTCAACCTATTGCACCTACTGAAAATATTGAATATGAAATTCCTTCGGGTATGATAGAACAACTGCTAGCTAATACTTATGCATGAGATGGAACCGAACATCCTGACATGCACTGGATACATGTAGAACAAATTTATGGATTGTTTAAGCTTGCAGGTTTACCCAGGAATGAAGTTATGAAAAATGTTTTCCCTTTACCTTTGAATGTAAAAACATTGGCATGGTATAGGCTATGCGATGATATTGGATCATGGAATTGGAATTGTTTAAAACTGGAGTTTCACCAAAAAAAAATTATCCTATGCATCTAGTTCATCGTGATCGAAATTATACATATAATTTTTGGCCTCGTGAAGGAGAAAGAATCGCTCTAGCTTGGGGGAGGCTTAAGTCAATGTTATATTCATGGCCCAATCATGAGCTCTCAAGAGAAATTATTATTCAGAACTTTTATGCTCGGCTTTCTCGTAATGATCAAACCATGCTGGATACTTCTTGTGCTGGTTATTTTATGAAGAAAACTATTGAATTCCGATGGGATCTTCTGGAAAGAATTAAACATAATTCTGAAGATTGGGAACTCGACGAAGGTAAAGAGTTAGGTATAAAGCTTAAGTATGATTGTGTTAAATCTTTTATGGATACCGATGCTTTTCAAAAGTTTAGCACTAAATATGGACTTGGCTCCGAGATAGTAGCCTCCTTTTGTGAATCATTTGCTACTCATGTTAAACTCCCCAAAGATAAATGGCTTAAATATCACCCACCTATTAAAGAAGAAATTAAGGAACCGGTACCAGTTAAAGAAGAAACTATTCTCTATAATGTTGATCAAGTTGTCCCTACTGCTTATATTGAGAAACCCCCTTTTCCTGTTAGGATAAAGGAACATGCTAAAGTTTCAACTATGGTTAACAAAAGCTCTGTTAGAACACCTAAACCAAATGAACAAATTAGAGTTGAACCTAATATTGCTATGGTTAAAGATCTCTTAGAATAAGATGTGGAAGGGCATGTTATATACTTCTGTGCAGATGCTGCTAGAATTGCCAAAGCTGATAAAAGGGATAAACATAGACCTGTTGTGTACATGCCTGTTATTTCGGTTAAAGTAGGAGACCACTGTTATCATGGTTTATGTGACATGGGTGCTAGTGTGAGTGCTATTCCTTAGAAGATATATCAAGAAATTAGGGAAGACATCGCACCTATAGAGTTAGAAGACATAGATGTCACTATTAAACTTGCTACTAGAGACACCATATCACCGTGTGGGATTATTAGAGATGTTGAAGTATTGTGTGGGAAGATAAAATATCCTACTGATTTTCTTGTTCTTGGTACACCGCAAGATGACTTCTGTTCCATCATCTTTGGAAGACCTTTCCTGAACACAGTTAATGCTAGGATAGATTGCCAGAAACAAAACTGTGGGTGTTAGCTTTGGTGAGGTCTCATGAGTTTTTCCAAGTTTAGTAGAAACCATCATGAAAAATAATTGCCTAGTAAGTATGAACTAATTGGTCTTACTTCTATTGCTGTGCCACCTACTGATCCTTTAGAACAATACTTGCTAGACCATGAAAATGATTTACATATGCATGAAAGAAATGAAATATATAATATTTTCTTTGAACAACGTCCTCTGCTTAAACACAATTTGCCTATTGAAACTCTTGGAGGTCCTCCTCCACCTAAGGGTGATCCTGTGTTTGAATTAAAACAATTGCCAGACACTTTGAAATATGCTTATCTTGATGAAAAGAAGATATATCCTATTATTATTAGTGCTAACCTTTCAGAACATGAAGAAGAAAGATTATTGAAGGTTCTAAGGAAGCACGGAGCTGCTATTGGATATACTCTTGATGATTTAAAGGGAATTAGTCCCACTCTATGTCAGCACAAAATTAATATGGAACCTGATGCTAAACCAGTTGTTGATCACCAATGTCGGTTAAATCCGAAGATGAAAGAAGTGGTAAGAACGGTAATATTAAAAATTCTGGAAGCAGGTATAATCTATCCCATAGCTGATAGTATATGGGTAAGTCCTATTCATTTGTTCCTAAGAAAGGAGGTATTACTGTTGTTCCTAATGATAAGAATGAACCTATTCCACAAAGAATTGTTACATGCTATAGAATGGTAATTGATTTTAGAAAAATAAATAAAGCTACTAGAAGAGATCATTATCCTTTGCCTTTTATTGATCAAATGCTTGAAAGATTATCTAAGCATACACACTTTTGCTTCCTTGATGGATATTCTGGCTTTTCACAAATACCTGTTTCTCAACCTGGTCAAGAAAAGACCACTTTTACTTGTCCTTTTGGAACCTATGCTTATAGACGTATGCCTTTTGGTTTATGTAATGCACCTGCTACCTTTCAAAGATGCATGATGGCTATATTCTCTGACTTTTGTGAAAAGATTGTTGAGGTTTTCATGGATGACTTCTCTGTTTATGGGAAGTCTTTTGATGATTGCTTAAGAAATCTTGATCGAGTTTTGCAGAGATGTGAGCAAACAAATCTTGTCTTGAATTGGAAGAAGTGCCACTTTATGGTTAATGAAGGCATTGTCTTGGGTCATAAAATTTCCGAAGAAGTTATTGAAGTGGATAAAGCTAAAGTTGATGCAGTTGAGAAAATGCCATGTCCCAAGGACATCAAAGGTATTCGTAGTTTCTTAGGTCATTCTGGTTTCTATAGGAGATTTATCAAAGACTTTTCTAAAATTTCTAGGCCTCTTACTAATATTTTGCAAAAGGATATTCCTTTTGTCTTTGATGATGATTGTCTTGAAGCCTTTGAAACACTCAAGAGCTTTAAACACTGCACCTATAGTTCAACCACCTGATTGGAATTTGCCTTTTGAAATTATGTGTGATGCTAGTGATTATGCTGTTGGTGCTGTTCTAGGACAAAGAGTTGACAAAAATTGAATGTTATTCATTATGCTAGTAAAACTCTAGACAGTGCTCAGAAAAATTATGCTACTACTGAAAAAGAATACTTAGCAGTGGTGTTTGCTTGTGATAAGTTTAGACCTTATATTGTTGATTCCAAAGTAACTGTTCACACAGATCATGCTGCTATTAAATATCTTATGGAAAAGAAACATGCTAAACCTAGACTTATTCGTTGGGTTCTCTTGTTACAAGAATTTGATTTGCATATTATTGATAGAAAAGGAGCTGAGAACCCCGTAGCTAATAAATTGTCTAGGCTTGAAAATGTGCTTGATGACCCACTTCCTATTGATCATAGTTTTCCTGATGAGCAGTTAGCTGCAATAAATGTTGCTAATGGTACTCCTTGGTATGCTGACTATGCTAATTACATTGTTGCTAAATATTTACCACCTAGCTTTACTTACAAACAAAAGAAAAAAATCTTCTATGATTTAAGATATTAATTTTGGGATGACCCGCACCTTTATAAAGAAGGAGTAGATGGTATTATTAGATGTTGTGTACCTGAGCATGAACAGGCACAAATCCTACGGAAATGTTACTCCGAACCTTATGGAGGGAATCATGCTGGAGATAGAACTACTCACACGGTATTGCAACCTGGATTTTATTGGCCTAGTCTCTTCAAGGATGCTCGTAAGTATGTCTCATCTTGTGATGAATGCCAAAGAATAGGTAATATTGGTAAGCGTCAAGAAATGCCTATGAATTATTCTCTTGCTGTTGAACCATTTGATGTTTGGGGATTTGATTACATGGGACCTTTTCCTTCTTCTAATGGGTATACACATATTTTGGTTGTTGTTGATTATGTTACTAAATGGGTATAAGCTATTCCAACTAGTAGTGCTGATCACAACACCTCAATTAAAATGATTAAGGAAGTTATTTTCCAAAGGTTTGGAGTCCCTAGGTATTTAGTGACTGATGGTGGTTCACACTTTATTCATGGTGCTTTCCGTAAGATGCTTGCTAAGTATGATGTTAACCATATAATTGCATCACCTTATCATCCTCAGTCTAGTGGTCAAGTTGAGCTTAGCAATAGAGAAATAAAATTAATTTTGCAAAAGACTGTTAATAGGTCCAGGAAGAATTGGTCTAAGAAATTATATGATGCACTTTGGGCTTATAGAACAGGATATAAAAATCCTATGGGTATGACTCCTTATAAAATGGTTAATGGAAAAGCTTGTCATTTGCCTCTTGAGTTAGAACATAAAGCATATTCGGAAGTTAAAGAACTCAACTATGATTTCAAACTTGCTGGTGAAAAGAGGTTATTTGATATAAGCTCATTAGATGAATGGAGAACCCAAGCATATGAAAATGCAAAGTTATTTAAAGAAAAAGTTAAAAGATGGCATGACAAAAGAATTCAAAAATGTGAGTTTAAATTCAGAGAATATGTTCTTTTCTACAACTCTCATTTTAGATTCTTTGCGGGAAAACTCCTCTCAAAATGGGAAGGCCCCTATGTCATCGAGGAGGTTTACCGGTCTGGAGCCATCAAAATAAATAACTTCGAAGGCACTAACCCAAAGGTTGTCAAAGGGCAACGAATACAGCATTATATCTCAGGTACGCCTATTAATGTTGAAACCAATATTGTCCAAACTTTGACACCGGAAGAATACATAAAAGAGTCCTTCTGGAACACTCCAGAATCGTCAAAATAAGGAGGTACGTAATACGGTAAGTAAACTGACTCCAAAAAATCTGCAAAAATATTTTCTGTCAGTTTTCGAATATTTTAGAATTTTGGGAATAAAGAAATTACCAGGAAGCGTTCCCTGGTGGGCACAACACACGCCTGGAACGCCCAGGTGGGTTGTGCCCACCTGGGACACCTCCCGTACTCCGTTTTTATTCCATATGCTTGTCCTCCAAGATAAAAAAATCTATATATACTTCCCAAACCTATTAACCACCGTACCGCGGAGAAAATCCTCTGTTCTCTTTTCTTGTTGTTTCTGGTTAGATTTGTCAAGCTGGGCATCATGTCTTCCTACTCCTCCAACCACATGGAAGAAGATGCTTGGCTGATGAAGATCGAGACGAAGAGGGAGGAGCCCACGGACCTTATAAAAGGAGACAAGGGAAAGGAAACTACCGTGGATCCATCCCCCGTGGCAACACAAGCACTGTTGGCCGAGGAGGAGGAGGAAGATATCCTTAAACCCCATCTTACTCACCTTACTCATGTTGATATTAAAGATTTTCGTGCCTTTGAAATGGTTCGCATACAAAATAAGTGTCTCGCTCGCGAAAATATTATACATTAAGAGCATATCATCTATCTTCAGAGCGTCATCCGTCGGCTGCAGGATCTCTTGGCCCTTAAAGACAAGTGCTACCTCTTGAGCACTGCGTTGGATTTCCCCGAAGAGGAGAAGATGATGAAGCAAAGTAGCGTAAGTATTTCCCTCAGTTTTTGAGAACCAAGGTATCAATCCAGTAGGAGGCCACGCACAAGTCCCTCATACCTGCACAAAACAATAGCTCTGTCGGTGTACTAGAATAGGGGTACCCTAGTATCCCTAACTTGTGCACGGGCAGTTGCAGCACCCCGCAGCGAGGCTTGCCGCGGAGATCGCCTAGCTCCTCTGTGGTTCCTTTGGAGCCATTCAAGAGCAAAGTATTTAAGTCAAAGAGACAAGGCCCCGGCAAGAGGAGCTCGCCGGGAAAACCACTCGAGGCACTTAGAAGACAAGGCCCCGGCAAGAGGAGCTTGTCGGGAAGGCCCGGTGAGCGACAAGCTTCCGGACGCGACAAGGCAACAACCGCGGCAAGGCGCTTGCCGCGGCAGACTACCTCTCCGTTCCTCCGCTCCAGCTCATCCACCAACGTGTCGCCGTGGGATCTTTCCAGGCGCGCGTGGCAAGAGGCTATGCGGCCAGCGGAGCGCGGCGGTAAGCGGCGCTGACAAGATCGCCATCGTGGCGAGCGGTGGCGCCCCTGACGGTCCTTTTCTGCACTGTTTGGTCGACTTAGACGGGCATTTAATGCCTTTGTCCCCTGCCGTTAGGGTTAGGTAAGGGGCACTATACAAGTAGTTGTACCAACCGCAACTCATTTTCCGCTTCTACCCTCATCTACGTTGCCACGCCGGTGACCCTTGAGCATATAAAAGGAGGCCCATGCATAGCGTGGGGGGTTGGACTCATCGAAACTAGAGAACTCCCACGCTAGGTTTTGTAGCTCTCAACGCTCCCTAGCAAGAACACAATACAATCGACAAGCAGCAGAGGAGTATTATCTCTCCGAGAGCTCGAAGCTGGGTAAGCTGCTTTCGTGTAAGCCGCCTCGATCCGCTCTTCGTGCGATCTCCGCTCCTCGCCGAACCGAAAGGGGCCCGGTCCGCCGGCCCCATAGGTGTTCGTGGGTACGATCAGCTTCCCCGACATCTTTGGCGCGCCAGGTAGGGGAGGCTTTGTATCGAATTTACTGATGTTAATAAAGCTTGTCCCAAAGACCCATTTCCCTTGCCGCGTATCGACCAGATTGTTGACTCCACGGCTGGATGTGATTTGCTTTCATTTCTTGATGCATACTCAGGATACCATCAGATCTTCATGGCAGAAGAGGACGAAGAGAAAATCGCATTCATCACCCCATGTGGCACATACTGTTTTGTACGGATGCCTTTCGTATTAAAGAATGCCGGTTCAACATTTGCAAGAGTAGTCCATCACGCTTTTGAGCCGCAAATACACAGAAATGTGGAAGCCTACATGGATGACATAGTGGTCAAGAGTAAGGACAGGGCAACTCTGATTCAAGATTTGGATGAAACCTTTGCAAATCTGCGCAAGATCAACCTCAAGCTCAATCCCGAGAAGTGCGTGTTTGGAGTTCCTCCGCAAGCTTCTCGGGTTCTTCGTGGTCTCAGCGGGAATTGAAGCCAATCCCGACAAGATCAAGGCCATTGAGCAGATTGAAGCACAAAGCGCGTCAAGGATGTACGAAGACTTGTCGGTTGCATAGCTGCTCTCGGCGAGTTTATCTCTAGGTCTGCTGAAGCGCATACTCGCCATTTTTCAAAATTTTGAAAAAGGCGGGTCCAATGAAATGGACTCGAAGCGGAAGCTGCTGCGCAGACTTGAAGAGATACTGTCCTCCACTCAAGATACTTATCGCACCTAAACCACAAGAGAAGTTGCTGCTATATTTAGCGGCGACCAATCAAGTGGTTAGTGCTGCGTTAATAGCGGAGAGGAGGCGGATGATGAGTGGCGACCATGGCGAAGCATCCGGCGACAAGCGAGGGCTTCACCGACAAGCTCTGGTCCCGACAAAGATGGATCTGTGCGGGAGCATGAGAAGATGCGAGAAAAGGATGGTGCAGCGCCAGTTTACTTTGTCGGTTCCCTTCTGCAGGGGCTAGGTCGAGGTACTCGGTGTGCGAAGTTGCTTTTCGGCCTTCTCATGGCCTCAAGAAAGCTGCGCCATTACTTCCAAGCACATGAGATCACAGTTGTCACTCGCTTTCCGCTGAAGAGGATCTTGCAAAATCCGAAGCAAGCAGGCGGGATTGTCGAGTGGGCACTTTGGAGCGATCAAGCTTTGGCCTCAAGTTTGAGAGCACTTCAACTATCCAAAGCGAGCATTGGCGAGTTCATAGCAGAATGGGCGCCAACACGGGACGAAGAAATTCGAAACGAGCATCCCGTCAAGGAAGCAAGCAAAGAGTGGCTGATGTACTTTGGCGGTGCCTTCTCGCTGCAAGGTGCGGTGCGGCGTGCTACTCGTCGCACCCACCGGAGAGCACCTCAAGCACGTAGTCGGATGCACTTTCCCAAGGAGCAAGCAACGAACAATCTGCAGAGTATGAGGGTTTGCTTGCCGGTCTCAGAATCGCAGCAGACCTTGGGATCAAGAAGCTCATTGTCAGGGGTGACTCACAGCTTGTTGTCCGCCAAGTAAACAAGAATTATCAGAGTCCGTTGATGGAAGCCTATGTTGATGAGGTGAGGAAGCTGGAAGAGCACTTTGACGGGCTCGCAGATGGAACATGTTCCAAGAGCTCGTAAGCGACATTCTTGATGGCTCGTCGAAGCGCGCCGCACTTAAGTTGCTCATGGAACCAGGGATCTTCGTGCTCAAGCTGACTCAACCGATCGTAACGCCATCAACCGGACAGAGCAAGAAGAGGAAGTTGGTTTCGGTGACTACTTTCCGCAGAGCTCCCGAAGCCGCCGCCAAGAAGGTCCTCAAGATCAACGCTAAGAGTCTTTGAGGAGCAGTCTGCTCCGCGAGCCCTAGGGTTTGTTCCGTTGAAGCGCACGCCCCGACAAGTTTTGCTCCGGCAAGCTTGCCGGGATCATCAAGCTCGGCTGAGCCGCGAGTTCTCGCCAGAAGCGGATGTTCCCAGAAACAAATGTGCCTTTAGTCCTTGTTGTCGAGCCGCAAGCTCCAGCATGGGCACAGCAGATCGTCCATTTCCTTCAGACAGGAGAACTTCCCGAAGAGCTAGAAGAAGCGGAAAGAGTAGCCCGGCAGTCAAGTATGTACCAGTTTGTCGACAAGATCATCGCATGCGAGAAGAAGACTCAACGGTGTGAAATTGAAGTGTATTCATTGGGAAGATGGACTGAAGCTGTTGGCGGAGATACATGGAGGCATATGTGGTCACCATATTGTCGCAAGAGCACTTGCCGACAAAGCTTTAAGCAAGGTTTCTTTTGGCCAACAGCCCTCCGGATGCTGCGCACAAGTAACCAAGTGTGAAGCGTGCAGTTCCATTCCAAGCAAATACACCGGCCGGCTCAAGCTCTCGGACGATCCCTTTATCCTGGCCATTTTCGATGCGGGGCTCGATATCCTCGGCCCCTTTCCCCGAGCTGTCGGGGCTTTGAGTACTTGTACGTCGCAATCGACAAGTTCATAAAGTGGTGGAAGTGGAAGCGGTGAGGAAGGTGGCAAGACAATCAAGCGATCAAGTTCTTGGTCGATTGTTTGCCGTTTTGGGATTCCTAACAGGATCATCACCGACAATGGCACGCAATTCACAAGCCGCACCTTCATGCAAGTCGCCCAAGATCTTGGCGCCAAGGTTCGCTTCGCTTCATTGCTCATCCGAGAAGCAACGGTCAAGCGGAGAGGGCAAACGCTGAAGTGCTGCGAGGCTCAAGACCGAACTTTCGACAGGCTGCACAAGTTCGAAGAAAGCTGGATTGAGGAGTTGCGGTGGTTCTTTGGTCGATCAGACGACGCCAAATCGAGCCACCGCCGACACCTTCGCTCTAGTCTATGGAGCAGAGGCAGTTCTCCCCACGGAACTTCGTATCTGGTCACCTCGAGTTCTCGCTTATGATGAGCTTGAGCAAGAGCAGCTGCGACAAGATGACACGCTGCTCCTTGAGGAGGACCGTTTCGTCGCGCACGAGCTGCTCGTTATCGCAAGCTTTGCGCCGCTACCATAGCCGCAAAGTTAGTGCCGAAGTCTCGAGGAAGGCGACCTTGTTCTTGGCGCCTTCATCCGCCAAGAATTCCAACAAGTTGGACTTGAAGTGGGAAGGCCCTTATCGGGTGAGACGAGTCACTAGGCTGGCGTTGTCCGCTTTGAGACCGAAGATGGCATTCGGTGAGCAACTCTTGGAATATTGAGCATCTTCGTAAGTTTTACCCATAGACACGGTTGCGGAACCTGTCCAAGCAACCACCTTTTGTACAAGTCTTGCCCATGTTGCATGTAATCCTTTGTACAAAGCGGGCGTAGATCCGTGCATCATAAAGCTCATGTGCTCCGCACATCTTGTCAATTCGTGCATTTTCTTTTTACTTTGCATGTATTATCGACACTTTGTGCAGCACCTATTCCGTAGTAATAACGAGCGCAAGGCTCCATATCTTTATTTCTCTTCTTTCTCTTGCTCAAAGAAGAGAAGGTTCCTCGCCCACAAATTTGCCAGGGGGGAAGGAGAAGAAGATAATGCTGTGGACCAAGCGTAGCTCGAAGAAGTTTCGCCTTACCAAGAAGAAAACGACAGAAAACCTAAGTTGCCAAAGTTTGAGCAGTTAGTTTTAAATTTTTAAGTTATCTTCCTCGAACGACCGTGCTTTGTATGGAAAACCTGTGCGCGAAGGAACCAACTCGTAGCTAGTTTGCGCCCTTACTTTGTTTGAGTCCGCTCAACAACTTAAGTGAGCTGCAACTAGTCGCGACAAGGTTGCTTGTCGAGGCAGCACCATGACAGTTCTTGATATAGCACTCGGCCTTCATGACAAGGGTGCCCGCCGACAAGTTCCCTAAAAGCGAGGGCGAGAAACATACAAAGGAAGGACCCAAGTAAAGGAATTAACATAGCAATTACTAACTGAAATAGAGTTATATTACAAGATAGCTTGTCGCAGCTCTAATAAATTGTTCTCCTAACATGATCAGCGGCGACAAGGAAAAGATAAAACGAGCGACCTAATCTACGCGGTCGCCATCGACTCTCTTGATCCCGCTCACCCTGTCCACAATGGGTGCGACAAGGGCCTTGAGCGCTTCAACGTCGGCAGTCGGCGGCAAGGACTTGAGGACGTTAGCGAAGCTAACGCCTGGATTGCGGAAGGCCACCTTCATCAGCACCTTCTGAAGAGCCCCTGCACAGATTTGGCGCGACTCGTCGGCCAGCTGCTTTGGGATCTCTTCCCGGAGCCGTTGGAGAGCCGTCACCACGCCTTTGAAGAACAAGCTGAGCTTGGCGCTGGGTTGGAGGTGCTCGTCGGAGGAGTACCCGAGATCCACCATCCCCAGCTCCATCAGCTCCTTGTCGATGGCGGCGGCAGTATTTACAAGACCCTCGGTCCAGTGCATCACGTTCTCTCTGAAGGTGTTCTGGGCGGTTGTGGCACTCGTCAGCAGCTCCTCGTCGGTCTTGATCTTCTCCAACAAGGCCACCTCCCGCTCCTTGGCGCCGTCCAGCGTCTGCATCAAGGTGGTCAGCTTCAGCTCAAGATCTGCCTTGGAGTCCTTGGCGGCGTCGAGTTCCTTGCTCCTCTCGGCGAGACGGCCCTGCAGCTTGCCAAGAGTGTAGGCGTCCTTCTCGCGCTCGTGTTTGAGCGCAGCAAGCTCCTCGCCGCTCTTCTGGAGGTTGGCCTCCGGCTGCGCCACTGCTCGTCTCCAACTCTTTCTTGGCGGCCTCGGCAGCTGCGGCAGCGTCTTTTGCTTCCTTGAGAGCTCCGCCAATTGATTGCTCGCTGCAAGCTCTTCCTCATAGCTGTCAAGATTGATCTTCCGCTGCGCCAACTTCGCCTTCTTGCGCAGACAGCTTCTCGGCAGCAAGCAGCTGCTGCTCTTCGACCTCGGCCTTCTCAAGAATGAAGGCTGTGCGCTCAATGAGTCGCTCCGCTCTTACGCTATGTTAGGAGAGCTTCTTGGTTGGCGCCTGGAGCTCTTCTGGCGCTTCTCCATGTCTGCTCCGCCCTCGCGACAAGTGCTTCCGGGATTCCAGCTTGGCTTGTCGGGCGCGGTAGAGCGGCAATGACTTCCATAGCAGCTGCTCCTCCTCGGACTTCGCCTTGCTGCTTTGCTTGGCGCGTCGACCAACGACAGCCCAGCGGAGGCAAGCAGCTCTTCGTCGAAGGTCTCTCCCTCGACCGGTGCCCTGGAGCTCGACGCCTAGGGGAGCTTGATGAAGACGCCATCGCCAGCCTTCAAGTAAGCGCCGGGCTGGGGCTCCTCGGAGCCTGGCGTTGCGGCAGCGGCGGAGGGATCGGCGGTCGGTGTAGCGCCTGGCGCTCCTGCGACCTCAGGGTCGTCAGTACGATCGCCAGACCCCTCGCCAGCTTCTGCGGCGGCAGCCTTGGCGGTCTCTTCGACGGCGGGCTCGTCCGCGCCGAGTTTCTCCTCGATGGCGGCGGCGTCAGTGTTGCCGCGCGCGTCCTCCTCGCCGGCGACCTCAGTCTCCATCGGCTCTGCGGCGGATGGATCTGACGACAAGAAAAAGAAAGAAAAGTCAAGCAAAATATCCAAAAAGAAGAATTGGAAGAAGAAGAACACAAGGGCAGCTTACAGGCAAGAGGCTTACCTGTGATGGGATCTGCAGCTGCAGTCTCAGCCACCGGAGGGTCGATGGTGCCGTCTCTTGCCGGAGGGCCATCCCTTGCCGGAGAAGCCTCCCTTGCCGGGGGGCACTCCCTTGCCGGGGGATCTTCCCTTGGCGGCGTGGTCGGCAGATGGCATGTCAGAGCGGCGGGACACTCTGGCGGGGCTGCTCTGCTCCTACACAAATCAACGATCGAGATATCGGCAAATGAAGAGCACCCATGCGCCTAACCGCAGAAAGTGAACCATATACTTCTGGCTGGGGGCTGCGCTGGGGCTGCTTTATGGAAGGGTCGCTGGTCCGGCAAGGAGGTCTCAGACGCGCCTCCGCTGCTGTGGTAGGTTCGTCCTCAATGGCGATCACCGGGTCTTGGCTCTCTTGAAGCTCTGGGCGGCGTCACGAAAAGGAAAGAGTTGAGAATGAAGCAAGTCGGATACAAGACAAAGCAACAAATTGAAGAATTACAAGTACAGCGACAAGATCTTACTCTTCTTCTTCCTCGGGCTGGCGGAGAGGTCGATTCAGTTCACCTCCGGTCGACGAATTGGAAGAGTAGGCTCCCTCGGACGCTTGGCGGGTGCAGGAGCTGTGGTCCCGAAGGCCCGCTCCGATTCTTTGCGGCGGCGTGAGGTGCTCCAGCAACAACAGTGCTTGCAGCGGTGGAAGCTGCGTTGCGGGCGCGACGGCTGTTCTGCCCGTCTGCCGCCCGCCACTTCCCGGCCTTGCGGAGACGCCTTCTTGGTGGGCTGTGGGCTCCTTCGCGGCAAGCTACTTGAAGGTGGGGAGGAGGCGCCCTCGGCAGCTCGCTCGGCTCAACCGGGCTCGGCAGCTCATCCTCGCCGACAAGCTCCTCTCGATCGACAAGGCTTGCCGCCTCTGCTACCTCCGCCTCCTCCAAGGTAAATCCAAATTCGCCGCGGCGGCAGCTCTGCCGCCTCCTCCAACTCGTGGCAATGCGTTGCATCTAAATGCGTCGATGGTGTCGGTGAGGCCCTTACGCTTTCGTCGGGCGGATTGGCACTTCTTCCAAGCTGTCAAGAACCGCCGCAGACGTCATCAGCGGGCTCTTGCCAAGTAGGAACGATTCCATGCGAGTCGCACAATGGCATCATCGCGCGGATGCGGTCGGCGAAGAGTTGTTGCATAAAGGCGACTCCCCTTGGAAACCTGAACCATTCGGGTGATCGGGTCATGCTTGAACAACTCCAAGAGCATCGCGTCAAGCTCCAAAACAGTGAAGTTGAAGTTGAGGCCCGGCGCAGCCTCATGATGTCTGCCGCGTTCGAAACTCCCAAGCAGGTCTCCTCTCTCTCTGCAAGAAGCGTCTGGCGGCGAAGGAAATCTGCGCCAACTGCACCTAAAGTGAGTCCGGCAAGCCTGAGGCGCAGGATCCGGGTAACGGCGATCTTCAATCTAGCATCCTCCGGCGCCAAGTTGCTCCAATCGTTGCCGCACACTATTGGGGTTTGGCGCTGGGCAATGAACGGCTGCGGGTTCGCCTCTACGATCCAGCACCAGTCAGCCCTCCACTCCTCCCACTTGCTACGGAGCTCTCCTTCCAGATAGGCCTCCTTCTTGCCGATTCTTGAGATCCAGGCGATCCCTCCGGCAAGAGTCTCTCCTCTCTCTACTCGAGGCATGAAGAAATGGCGGAAGAGGGCTACGTTTGGGTGGACTCCGACAAAGTTTTCACAGAGATGTGCGAAAACTACCATGGTCAGGACAGCATTGGGGGTGAAATCAAGGAGGCGAAACCCGTAGGTGTTCATGATATCGTAGAAGAATTCAGAGAAGGGCGGGCAGAGCCCGCAATAGAAGAAGAGCGCGAAGAAGGGGTACCCGCTCGGAGCCAAATCTGATGCGGCGGCTGAGAGTACCTTCGTGCGCGGATGCGCTCGCGTCTCCGTCGACCAGAAGAGGTAGTACCATTCCCTCAGCTCCTTCCGGCGAGCTGAGGGGGGAAGATGGCCTGCTCCTTCCGCAGCGCCGCGAGCCGCTGCGCCTCGGCTGACTTCACGCCCTTCCCCTTGTCGGCTTTCGAAGCCATGGCGAAGGTGGTGGGGGAGACCGACGGCGTTGGTGATGCTGGTGGCGAATGGGGGGCGGAGCGCTGCTCTCTACAGACTAGGGAAGAGGAGGGGAGCAGCGGTGGTTTTCGAGATTAGACAGCAAATGGCGAGGTGGGCGAACCGCCCCTGTTTCCCCTGTTTATAAGGAGGGAGAGGGGCGGACGTTCCGCTTTGCCGAATAAAGAAACCCCCCACGATCTCTCCCACGACACCGCAGTCGATGCGTGCCGTTCGTGGGAGACGTGGTGGGTCCGGAGCGAGTTATGGCGTAACCAAGGCCGCGTGTGCCCGTGCCCTGTTTGGGGCCTGGCCCAACAACGCTCGGCACCGTGTATGGCCCAGACCCGGGGGCTCCTGTCGGTGTACTAGAATAGGGGTACCCTAGTATCCCTAACTTGTGCGCAGGCGATTCTGACTTCCATGGCGAGGCTTGCCGCGGAGATCGCCTAGCTCCTCCGTGGTTCCTTTGGAGCCATCCAAGAGCAAAGTATTTAAGTCAAAGAGAAAAGGCCCCGGCAAGAGGAGCTCTTGGGAAGACCACTCGAGGCACTTAGAAGACAAGGCCCGGAAGAGGAGCTTGCCGGGAAGGCCCGGTGAGCGACAAGCTTCCGGACGCGACAAGGCAACAACCGCGGCAAGGCGCTTGCCGCGGCAGACTACCTCTTCGTTCCTCCGCCCAGCTCATCCACCAACGTGTCGCCGTGGGATCTTTCGGTAGCGCGTGGCAAGAGGTCTGGCTTGACCAGCGGAGCGCTGGTGTAAGCGGCGCCGACAAGATCACCATCGTGGCGGCGGTGGCGCCTCGACGGTCTTTTTTTCGCGACTTTGTTTAGTCGACTTAGATGGGCATTTAATGCCTTTGTCCCCTACCGTCAGGGTTAGGTAAGGGGCACTGTACAAGTAGTTGTACCAACCGCAACTCATTTTCCGCTTCTACCCTCATCTACGTTGCCACCTGTCGGTGACCCCTTGAGCATATAAAAGGAGGCCCATGCGCAACATAGAGGGGGTTGGACTCATTCGAAACTAGAGAACTCCCACGCTAGGTTTTGTAGCTCTCAACGCTCCCTAGCAAGAACACAATACAATCAGACAAGCAGTAGTAGGAGTATTATCTCTCCGGAGAGCTCCGAAGCTGGGTAAACTGCTCGTCTGCTTCACCTCGATCCGCTCTTCGTGCGATCTCCGCTCCCCGCCGAACCGAAAGGGGCCCGGTCCGCCGGCCCCATAGGTGTTCGTGGGTACGATCAGCTTCCCCGACAAGCTCCTCGCAACCAACGCGATTAGGGGTTGTCAATCCCTTCACGGTCACTTACGAGAGTGAGATCTGATAGAGATGATAAATAATAATTTTGGTATTTTTGGTATTTTTGGTATAGAGATGCAAAGTGAAAAGTAAAAGGCAAAGTAAAAACAAAACAAGTATTAAAGTGATGGAGATTGATATGATGAAAATAGACCCGGGGGCCATAGGTTTCACTAGTGGCTTCTCTCAAGAGCATAAATATTCTACGGTGGGTGAACAAATTACTCTTGAGCAATTGACAGAATTGAGCATAGTTATGAGTATATCTAGGTATGATCATGTATATAGGCGTCACGTCCGAGACAAGTAGACCGACTCTACCTGCATCTACTACTATTACTCCACTCATCTACCGCTATCCAGCATGCATCTAGAGTATTAAGTTAAAAACAGAGTAACGCCTTAAGCATGATGACATGATGTAGAGGAATAAATTCATGCAATATGATAAATACCCCATCTTGTTATCCTCGATGGCAACAATACAATACGTGCCTTGCAACCCTTTCTGTCACTGGGTAAGGACACCGCAAGATTGAACCCAAAGCTAAGCACTTCTCCCATTGCAAGAACTATCAATCTAGTTGGCCAAACCAAACGGATAATTCGAAGAGACTTGCAAAGATAACCAACCACACATAAAAGAATTCAGAGAAGATTCAAATATTATTCATAGATAATCTGGATCATAAACCCACAATTCATCGGTCTCAACAAACACACCGCAAAAAGAAGATTACATCAAATAGATCTCCACGAGAGAGGGGGAGAACATTGTATTGAGATCCAAAAAGAGAGAAGAAGTCATCTAGCTACTAGCTATGGACCCGAAGGTCTGAAGTAAACTACTCACACTTCATCGGAGGGGCTATGGTGATGATGTAGAAGCCCTCCGTGGTGGATGCCCCCCCGTGAGCTCGGAACAGGCCCCAAGATGGGATCTCATGGATACAGGAAGTTGCGGCGGTGGAATTAGGTTTTGCCTCCTGTTCGATCGTTTGGGGTGCGAGGTATATATAGGAGGAAGGAGTATGTCGATGGAGCAACAGGGCCCACAAGGCGGGGGCGCCCTAGGGTGGCGCCCCCACCTCGTGACCGCCTCTTTTTTCCTTGGAGTAGGGTCCAAGTCTCTGGATCACGTTCGGTGAGAAAATCACATTTCGAAGGTTTCATTCCGTTTGGACTCCGTTTGATATTCCGTTTCTTCGAAACACTGAAATAGGCAAAAAACAGCAATTCTGGGATGGGCCTCCGGTTAATAGGTTAGTCCCAAAAATAACATTGAAGTGGAAAATAAAGCCCAATATTGTCCAAAACAGTAGATAAAGTAGCATGGAGCAATCAAAAATTATAGGTACGTTGGAGACGTATCAGGCATCCCCAAGCTTAATTCCTACTCGTCCTCGAGTAGGTAAATGATAAAAAGAGAATTTTTGATGCGGAGTGATACTTTGGCATAATTTCAATGTAAATCTTCTTAATTGTGGTATGAATATTCAGATCCGAAAGATTCAAGACAAAAGTTCATATTAACATAAAAATAATAATACTTCAAGCATACTAACTAAGCAATTATGTCTTCTCAAAATAAAATGGCCAAAGAAAGTTATCCTACAAAATCATATAGTCTGGCTATGCTCCATCTTCCCCACACAAAATATTTAAATCATGCACAACCCCGATGACAAGCCAAGCAATTGTTTCATACTTTAACATTTTAAAAACTTTTTCAATCTTCACGAAATACATGAGCGTGAGCCATGGATATAGCACTATATGTGGAATAGAATGGTGGTTGTGGAGAAGACAAAAGGAGGGAAGAAAGTCTCACATCAACTAGGCGTATCAACGGGCTATGGAGATGCCCATCAATAGATATCAATGTGTGTGAGTAGGGATTGCCATGCAACGGATGCACTAGAGCTATAAGTATATGAAAGCTCAACAAAAGATACTAAGTGGGTGTGCATCCAACTCGCTTGCTCACGAAGACCTAGGGCATTTAAGGAAGCTCATCATTGGAATATACAAGCCAAGTTCTATAATGAAAAATTCCCACTAGCATATGAAAGTGACAAAATGAGAGACTCTCTATCATGAAGATCTTGGTGCTACTTTGAAGCACAAGTGTGGTAAAAGGATAGTAGCATTGTCCCTTCTCTCTTTTTCTCATTTTTTTATTTGGGCCTTTTCTCTTTTTTTTTATGGCCTCTTTTTTTCATTTTTTTATTTTTCGTCCCGAGTCTCATCCCGACTTGTGGGGGAATCATGGTCTCCATCATCCTTTCCTCACTTGGGACAATGCTCTAATAATGATGATCATCACACTTTTATTTTTCTTACAACTCAACAATTACAACTCGATTCTTAGAACAAAATATGACTCTATATGAATGCCTCCGTGATGTAAGGATATGCAATGAAACAAGAGTGACATGTATGAAAGAATTATGAAAGGTGGCTTTGCCACAAATTCGATGTCAACTGCATGATCATGCTAGCAATATGACAATGATGGAGCATGTCATAATAAACGGAACGGTGGAAAGTTGCATGGCAATATATCTCGGAATGGCTATGGAAATGCCATGATAGGTAGGTATGGTGGCTGTTTTGAGGAAGATATATGGTGGGTGTATGATACCGGCGAAAAGTGTGCGGTATTAGAGAGGCTAGCACTGGTGGAAGGATGGGGAAAAGTGCGTATAATCCATGGACTCAACATTAGTCATAAAGAACTCATATCCTTATTGCAAAAATCTAGAAGTTATCAAAGCAAAGTATTACGCGCATGCTCCTAGGGGGATAGATTGGTAGGAAAAGACCATCGCTCGTCCCCGACGGCCACTCATAAGGAAGACAATCAATAAATAAATCGTGCTCCGAGTTCATCACATAACGGTTCATCAAACGTGCATGCTACGGGAATCACAAACTTCAACTCAAGTATTCTTTAAATTCACAACTACTCAACTAGCATGACTCTAATATCACCATCTTCATATCTCAAAACAATTATCAAGCATCAAACTTTTCTTAGTATTCAACGCACTCAAAAGAAAGTTTCACATATCTTGAATACCAAGTATATTAACATTAAGCAAATTACCATGCTATTAACGACTCTCAAAATAATCTAAGTGAAGCATGAGAGATCAATAGTTTCTTTAAAACAAATCCACCACCATGCTCTAAAAGATCTAAGTGAAGCACTAGAGCAAAAATTATCACGCTCAAAAGATATAAGTGAAGCCCTATGAGCAAAATTATCAAGCTCAAAAGATATAAGTGAAGCACTATGAGCAAAATTATCAAGCTCAAAAGATATAAGTGAAGCACATAGAGTATTCTATCAAATTCCAATTCATGTATGGCTCTCTCAAAAGGTGTGTACAGAAAGGATGATTGTGGTAAACTAGCAAGCAAATACGCAAATGATACAAGACGCTCCAAGCAAAACACATATCATGTGGTGAATAAAAATATAGCTCCAAGTAAGTTACCAATGGAAGTAGACGAAAGAGGGGATGCCTTCCGGGGCATCCCCAAGCTTTGACTTTTTGGTGTCCTTGGATTATCTTGGGGGTGCCATGGGCATCCCCAAGCTTAGGCTCTTGCAACTCCTTGTTCCATAATCCATCAAAAGAATTTACCCAAAACTTGAAAACTTCACAACACAAAACTCAATAGAAATCTCGTGAGCTCCGTTAGAGAAAGAAAACAAAAGACTACTTTAAGGTACTGTAATGAACTCATTCTTTATTTATATTGGTGCTAAACCTACTGTATTCCAACTTCTCTATGGATTATAAACTATTTTACTAGCCATAGATTCATCAAAATAAGCAAACAACACACGAAAAACAGAATCATCAAAAACAGAGCGATCTGTAGTAATCTGTAACTAACGCAAACTTCGGAACTTCAAAAATCTACCAAAAGTAGAAGACCTAGACAATTTTTTATTGATCATCAGCAATTGGAATCAGTATTTATCACGTTCGGTGATTTTTAATAATTAAGCACCTTGAGCACAAAGTTTCGGAAATTACAGCAAGATCAAATAACTATCATCCAAGAAGATCCAATAGGTCTAGCTTGGCACAAACACTAATTAAAACATAAGACCGCATCTAAACAGAGGCTAGATGGATTATTTATTCCTAAACAGAAGCAAGAGCAAAAAAACTAAAAATAAAATTGGGTTGCCTCCCAACAAGCGCTATCGTTTAACGCCCCTAGCTAGGCATAAAAGCAAGGATAGATCTAGGTATTGCCATCTTTGGTAGGCAGTCCATAAGTGGCTCTCATGATAGATTCATATGCTAATTTTATGTTATTTCTAGTAAAGTGTTCCATGCCTTTCTTCAATGGAAATTGGAATCTAATATTCCCTTCCTTCATATCAATAATTGCACCAATCGTTCTAAGGAAAGGTCTACCAAGAATAATAGGACATGAAGGATTGCAATCTATATCAAGAACGATAAAATCTACGGGCACATAATTCCTATTTGCAACAATAAGAACATTATTAATTCTTCCCATAGGCTTTTCAATAGTGAAATCCGCAAGATGCAAGTTTAGAGAGCAATCATCAAAGTCACGGAAATCTAGCAAATCACACAAAGTTTTGGGAATAGTAGAAACACTAGCACCCAAATCAGACAAGGCATGAAACTCATATTTTTTTAATTTTAATTTTAATAGTAGGTTCCCACTCATCATAGAGCTTTCTAGGGATAGAGACCTTCAACTCAAGTTTTTCTTCATAAGATTGCATCAAGGCATCAACAATGTGTTCGGTAAAGGCCTTATTTTGACTATAAGCATGAGGAGAATTTAGCACGGATTGCAACAAGGAAATACAATCAATTAAAGAGCAATTTTCATAATTAAATTCCTTGAGATCCAATATAGTGGGTTTAGCAACATCTAGATTTTTATTTCTTTCAATCCCACATTTATCAATTTCATCATCAAGATCTAAAAACTCCGAATTCTTAGAACGCCTTCTAGGTAAAGGAAGATCATATTCAGTTTCATCAAGATTCATATTGCAAAACAAAGATTTAATGGGGGACACATCAATAAATTTTAGATCTTCATCTTGATTTTCATAGGAATTGGAAGAACACGCTTTAATAAAGGCATCTTTGGAAGCACGCATCCTAGCAGTTCTTTCTTTGCACTCATTAATGGAAATTCTCATAGCTTTGAGAGACTCATCGATATCATGCTTAGGAGGAGTAGATCTAAGCTTTAAAGAATCAACCTCAAGAGAAATTCTATCAACGTTCCTAGCCAAATCATCAACTTTAAGCAATTTCTCCTCAAGCAAAGCATTAAAATTCTTTTGTGAATTCATAAACTCTTTAACACTATTCTCAAATTCAGAGGGCATCTTATTAAAATTTCCATAAGAGTTGTTGTAGGAATTTCCATGATTATTAGAAGGATTACTAGGATAAGGCCTAGGATTAAAATTCACTCTATACGAGTTGTTACCAAAATTATTCCTACCAACTAAATTCACATCCATAGATTCATTATTATTCTCAATCAAAGTAGACAAAGGCATATCATTAGGATCAGAAGAACTTAGTAGCAAATAATTTCATAAGTTCATCCATGTTTCCACTCAAAACATTAATTTCTTCTATCGCATGCACTTTTTTTATTAGTAGATCTTTCGTTATGCCATTGAGAATAATTAACCATAATATTATCTAGAAGTTTAGTAGCGTCTCATAGAGTGATTTCCATAAAAGTGCCTCCCGCGGCCGAATCTAAAAGATTTCTAGAAGCAAAATTCAATCCGGCATAAAAGTTTTGTATAATCATCCACAAGTTCAAACCATGAGTAGGACAATTACATATCATTAATTTCATTCTCTCCCAATCTTGTGCAACATGTTCATGATCAAGTTGCTTAAAATTCATAATATCGTTCCTAAGAGAGATAATCTTAGCGGGAGGAAAATACTTAGAGATAAAAGCATCTTTGCACTTGTTCCAAGAATCAATACTATTTTTAGGCAGAGATGAAAACCACGCTTTAGCACGATCTCTAAGCGAAAAAGGAAATAGCTTCAATTTAACGACATCATTATCGACATCTTTTTTCTTTTGCATATCACATAAATCAACGAAGCTATTCAGATGAGTAGCGGCATCTTCACTAGGAAGGCCGGCGAATTGATCTTTCATAACAAGATTCAACAAAGCAATATTGATTTCACAAGATTCAGTATTGGCAAGAAGAGCAATCGGAGTGCTAAGGAAATCATTATTATTGGTATTGGTGAAGTCACACAATTTGGTAGTATCTTGAGCCATTGCGACAAACAAGCAATCCAACACACGAGCAAACAAGCGGACGAAAAAAAGGCAACGAGAAAAAGAGGAGGAGATTGGGAAAGAGAGGACGAATAAACGGCAAGGGTGAAGTGGGGGATAGGAAAACGAGAGGCAAATGGCAAATAATGTAATGCGGGAGATAGGGATTGTGATGGGTACTTGGTATTGTAACATCCCAAATTTTCAATTTGGAATGTTATACATAGAGCATCATTGCATATCATATTTTTTCGTTGCATTTTTGCTAGATCCTAGAAATTCTACACAACTCAAGGACCCACAGAGAGAGTTGGGGATTTCGTTATTTTCATATTTGAGTTTACTCAAATTTTGAAAATAGGATCATTTAATTTTAATTATTTTATCTTCAATTATTTATACTATCAAAATATGAGAGAGGGAATAAAATGACTTTCCCAAAATAAAGAAATAATGAAGATTTAATAATAAAATCAAATAAGATTTTATTTGCAGTTTTTCGCCTTTTTGTTTGAATTTAGGAAAAATTCGCGTTTTTCAAAATTGCATTTAGGCCCCAATAAATGTTCATATTGTCCGGCTTGATTTTAGAAGCCGGGGAAAATTTATTTCGGGATTTTTGGAGTCCGTTTGGTATTTCTTTTATTTTTCTTCTCATGAATTATTTAAAAACGCAGACCGACCTTGGGGCGTGCTCGAGCGGGACTCCGCTGGGCGCGCTAAATAGCGCCGCCCGGCGCCAACCCACCCGGCCACCCAGCGCCCACCCCACCACCGCCACTGCCCACCCACCCGAGAAACCCTAACCCTAGCCGATCCTTGCATTGCCGCCGCCATTGCCGCCGCCGCCGCCGCCGACGTCGTCGGCCCGCCGCCCGCCAAGACGTCGCCGAGGTTCGCCGCCGCCTCTTTTTCGCGCCATTTTTCAAAACCGAGCGGTTTTTCTTCGGTTTATTTTCGGTTTTTTTTAGTTTTCGGTTTTTTTAGTTTTCGTTTTTAGTTTCGGTTTTTTTTCGGTTTAGGTTAATTAGCGAACGTTCGTTCGTTTGTTCGTTTTAACGAACGCGTTCGTCAGATTAGTTTAGTTAACGAACGTCCGTTCGTTAACCCGTTCGTCATTTTTCTTTTTCTCGGATTTAATCCGCGATTTTTCTGATCGCGATTCCTGATCCGATTTTCGTTTTAGTATAACTTTTCGCTCGTTTATCGGAATCAGGCGATTCAAGCGCCTAGAGTTTCGTCTCGAAACCCCCGAATAACCTACTTAAACAAGTTTTTGCTTATGTAAAATTTGACTTAGATCCAGATTAGTAAAACGGAGCTGTTTTCTTCCGCCGTTTGACTTGCGTTGCTTCGTTTGATTTGATTCTTTTTGCAAACCGGAGTTCTTAAGTTGAACTATCTGGTTAGATCTATTTGAGTTTTACCTTTGCATTAGATGAGTACTTATTGTATGCTTGTTTGTTTGTCTGCGATAGAATACCCGGAGTGCGTCGCCTGTTACTTCGAGTCTCTAGGTTTCGCGGATCATCAGCAAGGCAAGTAACACTTTGATCATACCTTTCTCATACCCAGTTTTTATTGCATTAGATCAATCCTCAAACATTGCATGATTAGGATCTAATTAAATTGTGGGTTTTGGGAAGTAGTTGAGGTAGTACCTATTACCTGTTTTATTATCAAACCCTTGGGAGTTACGTCTACGTTTGCTTATTATGCCATGCTATGCTAGTAGACGTGGATTGGGTGAGTGTATCCATGACAGATGTGAGATTGTTATTTAATGGTTTATTTAAGGTGACAACTTAAACACACATCTGGGTGGATTGAGGCACCTGGTTTCCATCAGACTTGCATGTATTTCTTGGACCGCCACCTGTGCTCAAAGGGATCATGAGATTATTCATGCTAGAAACTTCGTGTGCAGCCACATGCTACTATGGGCTCTAGCATAGTTGACTAAGTTGTGCGAACTCTTACGGTGGACTAGCTGATGTAGGGGATGTAGGTTGGTACGGTCTACCCACATGTAAGGTGCTAGCTTCGAAGACTATGTCTCGGTCATCCGTTTCTCAAACACCATGTAGTGCGAGAAATCAAACGGAGGAGATCGAGTCTTGTGGGGAAAAGTGCGCAAACCTCTGCAGAGTGTATAAACTAATCATGGTTAGCCGTGTCCCCGGTTATGGACATTTTGAGTATCTAGTACTTGGATATCATGTGAATCTCATCATGTTACTTCTAATTAATATTGTTGGGTTTTTAATGAGTACTTTTAATTGGGATTGAGAATGCTGTCAACCATTCTCAATGTTTCACAACCACCATGATAGTTAAACAAATGTATTCCTTTGCAGTAGGGAAAAATTGGCTTTATGCAAAATTGTAACCATAGAGCTTTCCACCAGCCAAATATGCATGTAGTATAGGCTTATTCTTCCATTATTTCTCTATGTGTTACTTTGCGAGCATATTCCATGTGCTGACCCGTTTTCGGGCTGCAACGTTTCATGTTGCAGACTTTTCAGACGACGAGTAAGGTGCTTAGGTCGTGGTTCTATACTCAGTGATGCCGTTGGAGTTGATGGACTCGCTTATTCTTCCAAGCCTTCCGCTGTTATCGTTATTAGATGGCCTTAAGACATATTTATTTTATTAAGTTCTCTCTTGAGTCATTCGATTGTAATAAGTGTGTGATTGCTACTCTGTTATAAATCCTCCGAGTACTGTGTGGTGTCAGCATTACTGATCCAGGGATGACACTGAGCACGGAGATTAGACTGTTTGAGGTCTGGTCGCTACAAAGATGGTATCAGAGCACACGCTGACTGTAGGACACGACCATTAAGCTAAAGCCCTAGATTACTACTCTCTCTTCTCATTTCTAACTCCTCATCTTTTCTACTCTTTTAGGATGACGGAAGCGAGGATCAAGTTCACCCAGCCGGATGAAGATACACCCTTTGGACGACACCTGAAGGAAGTCACTAAGTACCTGAACATAGGAATACCAAGCTTCACCGGGACCTACAATTCCACTTTACCCGAAGAAGAGCGCTGGAAGATTCAAGCTCAAGTTCCCGGAAGGACGTTTGCGCCAATCACGGAGCCCATAGAGTGTGTTTTCAATGCACCAACCTGGAGTCTGGGAAAGAGCATGGCAGCTCACATAACCATGGGGCGCATTGAAGAAGTTTACAAAGAAGACCTCAAGGATACTATCTACCAGATTTGCGGGCGCCGAGATGAACAATGGGAGATAGTTGGCACTAAGAAGGATCGATCCATTGCAGCTTTCATCCAGGAGTTAAATCAGCACATTCGACGCCAGGAGAACCAGATGTGCGCAGACATGATGGAGTTGAAGACAGCAAAAGCCAAGATTATGAAACTAGAAGGAGAACTGAAGGCCACTCGCAAGGACTACATGGAGGAGATTGTAGCTCTAGTGGGACAAAACGGCGATCTTAAGGAGAAGATTGAAGAACTCATGGGAAATTCAGCACCCGGAGGAGAAGATGAAGATTGCACCTGTCCAGAGAACTACATCATCATCGGCGACACCGATTCGATCCTAGTGATGATGATTTCAAGATGAAGTGGAGCAGATATCATGGAGTCTTCATCGGAGCAGTTTTTCTAGTTGACCACCATAACAGTAGTAGATTTCCCCATTTTAAATTAGTTTTAGTTCCAACACTTTGTAATGATAGATAGACCGTTGTATGCCCTTGTTTGAATTGATTGGAGTGATATTGTGTGATTTGTCTCATGTGCATATGGGTAGTGTTTTCTCCTAGACCTCATTCTATTCTTAACTCTCGTCTTTTCTATAAACCCTCAGATGCCTCCGAGACACGACCCCGGATTTGTTTTCCCGCCAGAGATCACTCAGTTGATTCAGCAGCAGAATGCCTTGATTCAAACATTGGTACAGAACCAAGGCAACAACAACAACAACAACAACAACAACAACCCACCGCCACCACCACCTGTTGACCATTTGACCCGTTTCTTAAGGCCGAATCCGCCGGTGTTTTCCAGTAGCACCGAGCCGATTGTTGCAGATGATTGGCTCCGTAAGATAGGGAGGGAGTTGACCACTACAGGATGTACAGATGGAGAAAGGGTTAAATTCACCGCACATCAGCTCGAAGGACCCGCAGCAGATGGTGGGAGAATTTTACAGCCACTTACCTCAGAGACACCGCCACATGGGATCAGTTTCAACAAGCTTCCGTCTCGCCCATGTTTCAGCAGGAGCTATGGCCATGAAGAAGCGTGAGTTTCGCAACTTACGCCAAGGAGGGACAGACAGTTGTCCAAAGATGTGGATGATTTGATAAGTTAGCACGTTATGCCCCGGATAGCGTTGCTACGGACGCAGCTAAGCAGGAGAAGTTTCTAGAAGGACTGAATGATGAGCTGAGCATGCAGTTGATGGTAGCCACCTTCAATAACTACCAGGAGTTAGTAGATCGTGCTCTTATGATTGAAGGGAAGCAGCAGCAGATTGACAATCGCAAGAGAAAGTATGGACAGGGGAAGAATAACTCTAGAGCTCAGCAGAAGCTACGCTTTACCCTGAAGCCAGGAGGACAATTTCAGCATACTCATGGAGGAGGTAGCTCGCACAACCATAATGGCACCAAGAATGGGAACGGGAATGGAGGAAGCAATGGACAGAACCACACCAACCCGTCAACACCATCCAAGGTAGACCTGAGCCACATCACTTATTTGAAGTGCCGCAAGACTGGGCATTATGCAACTGATTGTCCAGAAGGCCAAAATGGTAATGGCAATGGAAGCTCAGGAAAGAAGCCGAACCCTTTCAACAGGGGACAAGTGAACCACATTACCGTGGAGGAGGTTGAAGCTCAGCCAGACGCAGTAATAGGTAAGTTTTTGGTTAAGACTTTTACTGCAGTTGTTCTTTTTGATACTGGTGCATTGCATTCATACATATCAAGGGGATTTGTGGTTGTGGATAAGAAACTACCAACCCAAGCCCTTAGGTCACCCATGCTAGTAACCTCACCCGGAGCAGAATACATGGCTAGTATATGGTGTGATCGACTGCCATTAAGGATTGGACACTATGTATTTCCCTCGGACCTAATAGTTCTGGAATCACAAGGTTTGGATGTGATATTAGGCATGGATTGGTTATCGAAGTATGGAGGGAACATAGATTGCGCCAGTAAGTCAATTTTGCTTACCACCCCAGAAGGGAGGAGAATCAAGTTTGTATCACGGCATGAGCCGAGGAGAGCACATGTAAATTCCTTAAACAGGAGTTGTGCAGGAGGAAGTACCAGTGGTAAGGGATTTCCCCGATGTGTTTCCGGAAGAGTTGCCAGACATGCCACCGGATAGAGACATTGAATTTCTGATTGAACTATCGCGTGCATCGGGCCGATATCTAAGAGACCGTATAGGATGCCAGCCCAAGATTTGGAGGAAATTAAGAAGCGATTAAGGAGTTCTTGGATAAAGGTTTTATTCGCCCAAGTTCTTCTCCTTGGGGATCACCAAGATTTAGTGGAGAAGAAGGATGGATCATTAAGAATGGTTGTTGATTATCGAGGATTGAATGAAGTGACCATTAAGAACAAGTACCCTTGCCGATGATCAATGACTTGTTTGACCAATTGCAAGGAGCTAAGGTGTTTTCCAAGATCGATTTGCGATCGTGGTACCATCGATTGAAGATTCGAGAGCAGGATATACCTAAGACGGCTTTTACCACAGTGCACGGGCTGTATGAGTATACCGTTATGTCATTTGGTCCGACTAATGCACTGCCTATTTTATGAACATGATGAACAAAGTGTTTATGGAGTTTTTGGATAAGTTCGTCGTGGTGTTCATTGATGATATTTTGGTTTACTCAAGAATGAAGAGGAACATAAGGAACACTTGCGCTTGGTACTCGAGAAGCTCGAGAGAACACCGGTTATATGCCAAGTTCAGCAAGTGTGAGTTTTGGTTGAAGGAAGTTGGATTTCTCGGACATGTTATATCCGGAGAAGGTATAGCAGTAGACCCCACTAAAGTTGCCACCGTGACAAACTGGGAAGCGCTAACAACAGTTGGAGAGATCCGGAGTTTCCTTGGACTCGCAGGATACTACCGGAGATTCATTGAGAATTTCTCAGGGATTGCGAAGCCTATGACAGAATTGTTGAAGAAGGATACCAAGTTTATTTGGACTGAGGAGTGTGAGGCTACTTTCCAAGAGTTGAAGAAGCGTTTGGTTACCTCACCAGTATTAATCCTGCCAGACCAAAGCAAGGATTATGAAGTTTATTGCGACGCTTCACGTCGAGGACTTGGAGCAATGCTTATGCAGGAGGGAAGAGTTGTTTCGTATGATTCACGACAGCTGAAACCTCACGAATTAAATTATGCCACGCATTATTTGGAGTTAGCAGCTGTAGTGCATGCGTTGAAAACATGGAGACATTTCCTCATTGGAAATCATTGTGAGGTGTATACGGATCACAAGAGTTTGAAGTACATCTTCACGCAGAAGGAGTTAAATCTCAGGCAGAGAAGATGGTTGGAGCTCATCAAGGATTACGATATGAGATTACATTATCACCCCGGAAAGGCTAACGTTGTAGCAGACTCGTTGAGCCGTAAGAGTCATGTTAACATCCTAATGACCGGAGGTTTACCAAAGGAATTAGCCGAGGAATTTTGGGAGCTATGTTTGGAAATAGTTCCGCGAGGCTATGTAGCAGCATTGGAGATTCAGTCTACTTTGATGGATAAAATCAGAGAAGCTCAAAGGACAGATAAGGAAGTTGCTTCTATTAAGGAGAAGATGAGCAGAGGAAAAGCAAAGGGATTTCGTGAGGATGAGCACGATACCTTATGGTTTGAGGACCGCGTTTACGTACCAAGTGATCCGGAGATTCGGAAGTTGATTTTGCAAGAGGCACATGATTCACCATATTCGATTCAGCCAGGAAATACCAAGATGTATTTGGATTTGAAGGATACTTTCTGGTGGACCGGAATGAAGAAGGATATTGCAGAGTACATAGCAGTTTCTGATGTATGTCAAAGGGTGAAGGCAGAACATCAGAAGCCAGCACGATTGTTACAGCCATTGCCTATACCCGAATGGAAGTGGGATAAACTAGGTATGGATTTCATCACGGATTTCCCAGACCCGCTCGAGCTATGACTCGATTTGGGTTGTAGTCGATCGTTGATTGAAGGTAGCTCATTTCATTCGAGTAAAGACTACCTACAGCGGTGCCAAATTGGCTAAGATATACATGACCAGGATTGTATGCTTGCATGGAGTTCCGAGGAGTATCGACGATAGAGGAACCCAATTCACCTCAAAGTTCGGAAGCGGTTGCACGAAACTTTGGGAACCAGTGGAGTTTAGCATGACTTTTCATCCATGCATGATGGACAAACCGAGAGAGTCAACCAGATTTTGGAGGATATGCTTAGAGCTTGTGCTTTGGATTATGGATCAAGTTGGGATGACAACTTGCCGTATGCGGAGTTTTCTTATAACAACAGTTACCAAACCAGTTTGAAGATGGCACCTTTCGAAGCCTTGTACGGAAGGAGGTGCAGAACCCCGCTACTGTGGGATGAAGTTGGAGACCGCCAGTTGTTTGGACCAGATTTGATTAAGGAGTCTGAACGGAAAGTAAAGTTAATTCGCGATAGGCTCAAGGTAGCCCAGTCAAGACAGAAGAGCTATGCAGACTCAAAACGCAAGGAGACAGAATACGAAGCCGGAGACAGAATTTATCTTCAAGTATCGCCACTTCAAGGAGTTAAGCGTTTTGGTGTTAAAGGAAAGTTAGGGCCACGATTTGTAGGACCTTATCGTGTTTTGGAACGCATGGGAGAAGTTGCGTACAAGTTGGAACTACCCGAAGATTGTCAGGGGTTCATGATGTGTTCCATGTATCTCAGTTGAAGAAGTGTCACGCAGAGATGGCTGATATACCATTGAGAGATACTGTGCCACTAGAGGCGATTCAGTTGAATGATGATTTGACAGAAACCGTTAAGATTACGAGTATGCCACCGAGTCACCCGCACAAGGTCATTAAGTTTTGCAAAGTTCATTGGAGCCACCACACGAGGATGAAGCCACCGGGAGCGAGAGGAAGATCTGCTTAAGGACCACCCTCACCTATTTTCTAGCCAACCCGAATCTCGAGGGCGAGATTCATCTTAAGGGGGTAGGTTTGTAACATCCCAAATTTTCAATTTGGAATGTTATACATAGATCATCATTGCATATCATATTTTTTCGTTGCATTTTTGCTAGATCCTAGAAATTCTACACAACTCAAGGACCCACAGAGAGAGTTGGGGATTTCGTTATTTTCATATTTGAGTTTTCTCAAATTTTGAAAATAGGATCATTTGATTTTAATTATTTTATCTTCAATTATTTCTACTATCAAAATATGAGAGAGGGAATAAAATGACTTTCCCAAAATAAAGAAATAATGAAGATTTAATAATAAAATCAAATAAGATTTTATTTTGGAGTTTTTAGCCTTTTTATTTGAATTTAGGAAAATGCGTTTTCAAAATTGCATTTAGGCCCCAAATAAATGTTCATCTTGTCCGCTTGATTTTAGAAGCGGGAAATTTATTTCGGATTTTTGGAGTCCGTTTGGTATTTCTTTTATTTTTCTTCTGCTGAATTATTTAATAATAAAAACGCAAGACCGACCTTCAGGCCGTGCCGAAGGGACTCCGCCGGGGCGCTTTAAATAGCGCCGCCCGCGCCTTCAACCCCACCCGAGCCACCCCGCTGACCCACCACCGCCGCCGCCCACCCACCGGAAACCCTAACCCTAGCCGATCCGCCGCGCAGCCGCCGCCCGCCGTCGCTAAACGCCGTCGCCGGACCGCTGCCGACTTCGCCGAGGTTCGCCGCCGCCTTGTTTTCCGCGTCGGTTTTTCTTCGGTTTATTTTCGTTTTTTTAGTTTTCGGTTTTTTTTAGTTTTTGTTTTTAGTTTCGGTTTTTTTCGGTTTAGGTTAATTAGCGAACGTTTGTTCGTTTGTTCGTTTTAACAAACGTGTTCGTCAGATTATTTTAGTTAACGAACGTCCGTCCGTTAACCCGTTCGTCGTTTTTCTTTTTCTCGGATTTAATCCGCGATTTTTCTGATCGCGATTCCTGATCCGATTTTCGTTTTAGTATAACTTTTCGCTCGTTTATCGGAATCAGGCGATTCAAGCGCCTAGAGTTTCGTCTCGAAACCCTCTTTCCGAATAACCTACTTAAACAAGTTTTTGCTTCTGTAAAATTTGACTTAGATCCAGATTAGTAAAACGGAGCTGTTTTCTTCCGCCGTTTGACTTTCGTTGCTTCGTTTGATTTGATTCTTTTTGCAAACCGGAGTTCTTAAGTTGAACTATCTGGTTAGATCTATTTGAGTTTTACCTGTGCATTAGATGAGTACTTATTGTATGCTTGTTTGTTTGTCTGCGACAGAATACCCGGAGTGCGCCGCCTGTTACTTCGAGTCTCTAGGTTTCGCGGATCATCAGCAAGGCAAGTAACACTTTGATCATACCTTTCTCATACCCAGTTTTTATTGCATTAGATCAATCCTCAAACATTGCATGATTAGGATCTAATTAAATTGTGGGTTTTGGGAAGTAGTTGAGGTAGTACCTATTACCTGTTTTATTATCAAACCCTTGGGAGTTACGCTCACGCTTGCTTATTATGCCATGCTATGCTAGTAGACGTGGATTGGGTGAGTGTATCCATGACAGATGTGAGATTGTTATTTAATGGTTTATTTAAGGTGGCAACTTAAACACACATCTGGTAGGATTGAGGCACCTGGTTTCCATCAGGACTTGCATGTATTTCTTCGGACCGCCACCCAGGCTCAAAGGGATCATGAGATTATTCATGCTAGAAACTTCCGTGTGCAGCCACATGCTACTATGGGCTCTAGCATAGTTGACTAAGTTGTGCGAACTCTTACGGGTGGACTAGCTGATGTAGGGGATGTAGGTTGGTACGGTCTACCCACATGTAAGGTGCTAGCGCTTCTGAAAGACTATGTCTCGGTCATCCGTTTCTCAAACACCATGTAGTGCGAGAAATCAAACGGAGGAGATCGAGTCTTGTGGGAAAAAGTGCAGAAACCTCTGCAGAGTGTATAAACTAATCATGGTTAGCCGTGTCCCCGGTTATGGACATTTTGAGTATCTAGTACTTGGATATCATGTGAATCTCATCATGTTACTTCTAATTAATATTGTTGGGTTTTTAATGAGTACTTTTAATTGGGATTGAGAATGCTGTCAACCATTCTCAATGTTTCACAACCACCATGATAGTTAAACAAATGTATTCCTTTGCAGTAGGGAAAAATTGGCTTTATGCAAAACTGTAACCATAGAGCTTTCCACCAGCCAAATATGCATGTAGTATAGGCTTATTCTTCCATTATTTCTCTATGTGTTACTTTGCCAGCATATTCCATGTCTTGACCGTTTTGGCTGCAACGCTTCATGTTGCGAGACTTTTCGCATTTACAGTAAGGTGCTTAGGTCGTGGTTCTATACTCGATGATGCCGTTGGAGTTGATGGACTCGCTTATTCGTCCAAGCCTTCCGCTGTTATCGTTATTAGATGGCCTTAAGCCATATTTATTTTATTAAGTTCTCTCTTGAGACATTCGATTATAATAAGTGTGTGATTGCTACTCTGTTATAAATCCTCCGAGTATCGTGTGGTGTCAGATTAATGATCCAGGATGACACCGAGCACGAGATCGACTGTTTGAGGTCCTGGTCGCTCTGGTATGGTGCTTGACTTGCTCTTGCGTGAGCCTCCGCAGCGGCGCGAAATCCTTCTTGCTACCTCTTGAGCACTGCGTTGGATTTCCCCGAAGAGGAGAGGATGATGCAACAAAGTAGCGTAAGTATTTCCCTTAGTTTTTGAGAACCGAGGTATCAATCCAAGAGGAGGCCACGACAAGTCCCTCGTACTGCACAAAACAATAGCTCCTCGCAACCAACGCGATTAGGGGTTGTCAATCCCTTCACGGTCACTTACGAGAGTTAGATCTGATAGAGATGATAAATAATATTTTTTGGTATTTTTGGTATTTTTGGTATAGAGATGCAAAGTGAAAAGTAAAAGGCAAAGTAAAAACAAAACAAGTATTAAAGTGATGGAGATTGATATGATGAGAATAGACCCGGGGCCATAGGTTTAACTAGTGGCTTCTCTCAAGAGCATAAATATTCTACGGTGGGTGAACAAATTACTCTTGAGCAATTGACAGAATTGAGCATAGTTATGAGTATATCTAGGTATGATCATGTATATAGGCATCACGTTTGAGACAAGTAGACCGACTCACACGCATCTACTACTATTACTCCACTCATCGACCGCTATCCAAAGATGCATCTAGAGTATTAAGTTAAAAACAGATTAACGCCTTAAGCAAGATGACATTATGTAGAGGAATAAATTCATGCAATATGATAAATACCCCATCTTGTTATCCTCGATGGGAACAATACAATACGTGCCTTGCAACCCTTTTTGTCACTGGGTAAGGACACCGCAAGATTGAACCCAAAGCTAAGCACTTCTCCCATTGCAAGAACTACCAATCTAGTTGGACAAACCAAACGGATAATTCGAAGAGACTTGCAAAGATAACCAATCATACATAAAAGAATTCAGAGAAGATTCAAATATTATTCATAGATAATCTAGATCATAAAACCACAATTCATCAGTCTCAACAAACACACCGCAAAAATAAGATTACATCGAATAGATCTCCACGAGAGAGGGGGAGAACATTGTATTGAGATCCAAAAAGAGAGAAGAAGCCATCTAGATACTAGCTATGGACCCAAGGTCCAAGTAAACTACTCACACTTCATCGGAGGGGCTATGGTGATGATGTAGAAGCCCTCCGTGGTGGATGCCCCCTCTGGCGGAGCTCAAACAGCCCCAAGATGGGATCTCGTGGATACAGGAAGTTCTTGGCGGTGGAATAAGGTCTTTGGCTCCTGCTCGATCGCTTGGGGTGCACGAGGTATATATAGGAGGAAGGAGTACGTCGGTGGAGCAACAGGGGCCCACGAGAGGGGGCGCGCCTAGGGGGTGCCCCCACCCTCGTGACCGCCTCTTTGTTCCTTGGAGTAGGGTCCAAGTCTCTGGATCACGCTCGTGAGAAAATCACGTTTCAAGGTTTCATTCCGCTTGGACTCGTTTGATATTCCGTTTCTTCAAACACTGAAATAGGCAAAAAACAGCAATTCTGGGCCGGGCCTCCGGTTAATAGGTTAGTCCCAAAAATAATATAAAAGTGGAAAATAAAGCCCAATATAGTCCAAAACAGTAGATAAAGTAGCATGGAGCAATCAAAAATTATAGATACGTTGGAGACGTATCAACAAGATCGCTTCATCACCACCATCACCTTCTCTACCACCAAAGGAGAACTGAGTATCGGGTATGGGCAGTCACCTTAGCTTCCGCCAAGCTTGGGGGAGGTGCCCCGGTAATGTATCATCTCACTATCTTTTTACTTTTACTTATCTTATCTAAATCTTTTGCTTAGAAGAATAAAGTTTAGTTCGATCTTTCCTTCTTTTAGAGTTTTCTTAGTGATCTATTATTGTTATCATCAGCAAGTTATACAATAAAGTTAGTTTGAGTTTTTGCTTTCTTTACTTTCATGTTGCAAATAAAAAAAGAAATAAGAAAGAAAGAAAAAGAGAAAGGAAATAAATCAATAAGACTATATACCAATCCTATGGTAGGTGATAGCACCACATAAGGAAAAGTATAGGTAAGAAAATTTTATTAGAGATTGACAAACATAGCTAGTCAATGATGCAACTCATGAAAGAATTAATAAGGTAAGGGAAGATTCACATATAAATACACTATCCTAGAAATCTTCTGTGATTGTGAGCCCTCATCAAAATATCATATGCCAAAATTGTTGACATTGGACAAGGAAGACAACTTAATGGTTTATGTTGGTTTATATTCACATAGAAGTCATATTGTCATAGATCCTTCAACATGTGGTGCTTGCCCCCTATCTTTGCTAGCCAAAAATTCCGCACTAAGTAGAGATACTTCTTGTGCATCCAAAAACCCTTAAACCCAAATCTTTTTCAAGTGTCCACCATACCTACCTAGGGATTGAACAAGATCCCTCAAGTAAGTTGTCATCGGTGCAAAAAGGCAATAAAAATTGCTTCTAAATATGTAAGGTCATTTAGTGTAAGAGAAAATTGAGCGTTGTACGAACTTGGATGACAAAGAAATAAAAGCGACATACTGCATAATAAAGGTTGCCATCTTAAGGGGCAATACAACGTGACGTTCTCTTGCACTAAGGGATTGAGCATGCAAACAAATAAGCGCAAGGGAACCTCTGCTTCCCTCTGCAAAGGGCGTATCTTTTATTTTTATGTATTTGCTTCTATGCAAAGAGTCAAAGTTTTCCTTCTATTCCTTCTATTTATCTCTTTTGGCAAGCATCATGTGGTGAGGAAAGATCTAGGCACATATGTCCAGTTGAATATAGGTAGCATGAGTTCTTATTCTTTACATCACCCTTGAGGTGAGTATGTTGGGAGGCAAAACTATAAGCCCATATCTTCCTTTGTGTCCAGTTGAAACGTTTTGCTCATGGGTACAAGGTGAGTGTTAGCAATCATAAAAGACTATATGATGGTTGAGTATCTGGACTTGCTTAAGAGCTCCGATACGTGACCCTGATGACCCACAAGTATAGGGGATCTATCGTAGTCCTTCCGATAAGTAAGAGTGTCGAACCCAACGAGGAGCGAAGGAAATGATAAGCGGTTTTCAACAACGTATTCTCTGCAATCATCAAATAAGTGGTAACAGATAGTTTTGTGATAAGATAATTTGTAACGAGCAACAAGTAACAAAAGTAAATAAAGTGCAGCAAGGTGGCCCAATCCTTTTTGTAGCAAAGGACAAGCCTGAACAAACTCTTATATAAGGAAAAGCGCTCCCGAGGACACATGGGAATATCATCAAGCTAGTTTTCATCACGTTCATATGATTCGCGTTCAGTACTTTGATAATTTGATATGTGGGTGGACCGGTGCTTGGGTGCTGTTCTTACTTGAACAAGCATCCCACTTATGATTAACCTCTATTGCAAGCTTCCGCAACTACAACAAAAGTATTAAGGTAAACCTAACCATAGCATGAAACATATGGATCCAAATCAGCCCCTTACGAAGCAACTCATAAACTAGGGTTTAAGCTTCTGTCACTCTAGCAACCCATCATCTACTTATTACTTCCCAATGCCTTCCTCTAGGCCCAAATAATGGTGAACTATTATGTAGTCGACGTTCACATAACGCCACTAGAGGCTAGACAACATACATCTCATCAAAATATCGAACGAATACCAAATTCATATGACTACTAATAGCAAGACTTCTCCCGTGTCCTTAGGAACAAACGTAACTACTCACAAAGCATATTCATGTTCATAATCAGAGGGGTATTAATATGCATAAAGGATCTGAACATATGATCTTCCACCAAGTAAACCAACTAGCATCAACTACAAGGAGTAATCAACACTACTAGCAACCTACTAGTACCAATCTCGGACTTGGAGACAAGAATTGGATACAAGAGATGAACTAGGGTTCTGAGAGGAGATGGTGCTGGTGAAGATGTTGATGGAGATTGCCCTCTCCCGATGAGAGGAGCGTTGGTGATGACGATGGTGATGATTTCCCCCTCTCGGAGGGAAGTGTCCCCGGCAGAACAGCTCTGCCGGAGCCCTAGATTGGTTTCGTAAAGGTTCCGCCTCGTGGCGGCGGAGTTTCGTCCCAAAAGGTTGCTTCTTGTTTTTTCCTCGATGAAAGACTTCATATAGCAGAAGATGGGCATCGGAGAGCCACCAGGGGGCCCACGAGGTAAGGGGGCGCGCCCTAGGGGGGCACCCCCACCCTCGTGGACAGGGTGTGGGCCCCCTGGTCTTCATCTTTGGCGAGGATTTTTCATTATTTATTATAAGATATTCCATGGAGTTTCAGGACTTTTGGAGTTGTGCAGAACAGGTCTCTAATATTTGCTCCTTTTCCAAATTGAATTCCAGCCAAGCATTCTCCTCCTTATGTAAACCTTGTAAAATAAGAGAGAATAGCCATAAGTATTGTGACATAATGTGAAGTAAGAGCCCATAATGAAATAAATATCGATATAGAAGCATGATGCAAAATGGACGTATCAATTCCCCCAAGCTTAGACCTCGCTTGTCCTCAAGCGGAAGCCGATAACAATAAATATGTCCCCATGTTTAGAGGTAGAGGTGTCGATAAAAATAAAATATGGACATGAAGGCATCATGATTATTCTCATAACAACAACATATATAGATATTGTCATATGATTACTTATGTTCAAGTGATGGTCTATTCACAATGCAAAAGTATGAATCATAACCTTCATTGAGAACCAACAAACTATAACCTTAGTCATTGAAGCAATTGCAATTTATCATAACATCAGAAAGAGTCTATGTCAGAGCTAAAAAGCAAGTCCACATACACAACTATCATCTAGTCCTTCATAATTGCTAACACTCACGCAATACTTGTGGTTATGAAGTTTTAATCGAACACAGAGGAAGATAGGGGCTTATATTTTTGCCTCCCAACCTTTTACCTCAAGGGTAATGTCAACAATAATAACTCATGCTCCCCTATATCCAATTAGGTACATATATCAGGATCTTTCCAACATACTGTGCTTACCAAAGGATAAAATGAAAAAAGAAAGGTGAAGATCACCATGACTCTTGCATAAGGTAGAAGACAATAATAAAAGATAGGCCCTTCGCAGAGGGAAGCAGAGGTTGCCATGCGCTTTTATAGTTTAGATGCACAAAATATTAATGCGAAAGAACGTCACTTTATATTGCCCCTTGTGATATGAACCTTTATTATGCAGTCCGTCACTTTTATTACTTCCACATCACAAGATCGTATAAAGCTTATTTCTCCCACACCAATCAATCATACATATTTAGAGCAATTTTATTGCTTTGCACCGATGACAACTTACTTGAAGGATCTTACTCAATCCATAGGTAGATATGGTGGACTCTCATGGCAAACTGGTTTAAGGGTTTTGGAAGCACAAGTAGTATCTCTACTTGGTGCTGAGAATTTGGCTAGCATGAGGCGGAAAGGCAAGCTCAACATGTTGGAGGATCCATGAAAACATACTTTATCTCAGATATAAGAAAACATAACTCATTACGTTGTCTTCCTTGTCCAACATCAACTCTTTAGCATGTCATATTTTAATGAGTGCTCCCAATCATAAAAGATGTCAATAATAGTATATTTATATGTGAAACTTCTCTTTCCTTATTACTTCCTATTAATTGCAACGATGACCAAAGCTATGTCTGCCAACTCCCAACAACTTTTAATCATCATACTCTTTCTATGTGAAGTCATTACTCTCAATAAGATAAATATGAACTCTTTGTTTCTTTTTATTCTTTTTCTTCTTTTCTTTATTCACTCAAGATCATAGCAAAATAATCAAGCCCTTGACTCAACACTAATCTTTATTATATAGCTCACGGACTCGATTACATAGAGAGATCATAAAGCAAAACTCAAAACTAGATCATGCCATAAACTTTATTCTACTAGATCAAAATACTACTAATAGGATCAAACTAAAGAAAAACGATAAAGATAGGAGTTGTGATTGTGATACGATACCGAGGCACCTCCCCCAAGCTTGGCAGTTGCCAAGGGGAGTGCCCATACACATGTGATTATGTCTCCTTCTTTGTTGTTGGTGTAATATTCTTGGCGATGATTCCCCTCAGGATGCGGTTCTCCTCCTCAAGCTTATTGACTTGCTGCTTGAGGTCCATAATTTCCTTATGAAGCTTTCTTGTGACGGCTAAAGCTCCTTGCACCCAAGGGTGTTGCATAGCTGCGGGAGAACAAGTGAAACTCCTCTTCATATTTTCATAAGAAAGAAATCTAACATTGGAAGGGATAACCGAGTTGGGGATAGCTGAGCTCTGTAGTTCCCCCATCGTGAACCCAGCTCGGAAGCGAGAAGGGACTTCTTGATCCTCCATGGCATCTACCCTCATCAAGTCAGCCTCCATCTCTTCCTCCGTTGCTGGCCCAAAGTGGTCAGCGTCGCTGTTTGCCCTTGGTCCCGGTGCCGGATTAGATACCCGGCTCTCCCCGACTGACTCTTGAGAAGACAACTTGCTCTACTCTGCAGCAGCAACAGCTCGAACAAAAACAGAGAATATTTGCGTGATACGGGAGTCAAAACCTTCGGGAGATTATATAATGAATTTTTACCGACCAAAATACGTATCGTGCAAGAAAACGGAGTCCGGAAGGCACAGGAGGTGCTCACGAGGTAGGGGGCGCGCCCTCCACCCTCGTGGGGCCCTCGTGTCCTTCCCTGACTGCTACTTATTTTTCTATTTTTTAAATATTCGAAAACGAAGAAATATTGCCTTAAAATTGTTTTGGAGTCGGTTTACTTACCGTACCACATACCTATTCCTTTTCGAGTCTCAAACGTTAAGGAAGTGTCCTTATGTATTCCTCCGGGTTACGGTTTCAATAATATTGGTTTCAACATTAATGGGATTACCCGAGATATAATGTTTAATTCTTTGACCGTTTACCACCTTCGGATTTGTGCCTTGAAGTTGTTGATTTTATGGCACCGAACGATAGACCTCCTCGATAACGTGAGGGCCTTCCCATTTAGAGAGAAGTTTTCCTGCAAAAATCTTAAACGAGAGTTGTATAGCAATACATAATCACCTACGTTAAACTCACGCTTTTGTATCCTTTTGTCATGCCATCTTTTAACTTTTTCTTTAAACAACTTAGCATTTTCATAAGCTTGGGTTCTCCATTCATCAAGTGAGCTAATATCAAATAACCTCTTCTTACCGGCAAGTTTGAAATCACAGTTGAGCTCTTTAATAGCCCTATATGCCTTATGTTCTAGTTCGAGAGGTCAGTGACATGCTTTTCCATAAACCATTTTATACGGAGACATACCCATAGGATTTTTATATGCAGTTCTATAGGCCCATAATGCATCATCAAGTTTCTTAGACCAATTCTTTCTAGACCTATTGATAGTCTTTTGCAAAATTAATTTGAGCTCTCTGTTGCTCAGTTCTACTTGACCACTAGACTGTGGGTGATAAGGAGATGCAATTCTATGATTAACATCATATTTAGCAAGCATTTTACGGAAAGCACCATGAATAAAGTGTGAACCACCATCAGTCATTAAATATCTAGGGACTCCAAACCTCGGAAAAATAACTTCCTTAAGCATTTTAATAGAAGTGTTATGATCAACACTACTAGTTGGAATAGCTTCTACCCACTTAGTAACGTAATCAACAACAACTAGAATATGTGTATATCCATTAGAGGCAGGAAAAGGTCCCATATAATCAAAGCCCCAAACATCAAATGGTTCAATAACAAGTGAATAATTCATAGGCATTTCTTGACGTCTACTAATATTACCAATTCTTTGACATTCATCACAAGATAAGACGAACTTACGGGCATCCTTGAAGAGAGTAGGCCAATAAAAACCGGATAGCAATACCTTATGTGCGGTTCTATCTCCAGCGTGGTGTCCCCCGTAAGCTTCGGAGTGACACTTGCGTAGGATCTGTTCCTGTTCATGCTCATGTACACAACGTCTCATAACACCATCTACTCCTTCTTTATAAAGATGTGGATCATCCCAAAAGTAATGTCTCAAACCATAGAAAAACTTTTTCTTTTGCTGGTATGTGAAGCTAGGTGGTATGAATTTAGCAACAATATAATTAGCATAATCAGCATACCAAGGAGTACTACGAGAAGTACTTATGACATTTAATTGTTCATCAGGAAAGCTATCATCAATAGGTAGTGGGTCATCAAGAACATTCTCTAACCTAGATAAGTTTTCTGCAACGGGGTTCTCAGCTCCTTTTATATCAACAATATGCAAATCAAATTCTTGTAGCAAGAGAACCCATCTAATAAGTCTAGGTTTAGCATCTTTCTTTTCCATCAGATATTTAATAGCAGCATGATCAGTGTGAATAGTTACTTTAGAATCAACAATATAAGGTCTAAACTTATCACAAGCAAATACAACTGCTAAGAATTCCTTTTCAGTAGTAGCATAGTTTCTTTGTGCATTGTCTAGAGTCTTACTAGCATAATGGATAACATTTAATTTCGTATCAACTCTTTGCCCTAGAACAACACCTACAACATAATCACTAGCATCACAAATAATTTCAAAGGGTGAATTCCAATCAGGTGGCTGAACAATAGGTGCAGATACTAATGCTTTCTTTAGTGTTTCAAATGATTCTACACAATCATCATCAAAGACAAAGGAAGTCCTTAATGAACCTCCTATAAAATCCGGTGTGACCAAGGAAACTTATTATACCTTTGATGTCCTTGGGACATGGCATCTTTTCAATAGCATCAACCTTGGCTTTATCAACTTCAATACCTCTTTCAGAAACTTTATGCCCAAGACAATACCTTCATTAACCATAAAGTGGCACTTTTCCCAATTCAAGACAAGATTAGTTTCTTCACATATCTGCAAAACTCGATCAAGATTGCTTAAGCAATCATCAAAAGAAGATCCATAGTCAGAAAAGTCATCCATGAAAACCTCAAAAATCTTTTCACAAAAGTCAGAGAATATAGCCATCATGCATCTTTGAAAGGTAGCTGGTGCATTACATAAACCAAAAGGCATACGTTAAGAAAAAGTACCAAAAGGGCATGCAAAAGTAGTCTTTGATTGATCTTTAGCCGACACAGGTATTTGAGAGAAACCAGAATAACCGTCTAGAAAGCAATAGTGTGTATGTTTGCATAATCTTTCTAGCATTTGATCAATAAAAGGTAAGGGGTAATGATCTTTCTTAGTAGCCTTATTTAATTTGCGAAAATCAATTACCATCCTATAAACTGTAATAATTCTTTGTGGAATTAATTCATCTTTATCATTAGGAACGACAGTAATACCCCCCTTCTTAGGGACAAAATGGATAGGATTTACCCACTGGCTATCAGCAACGGCATAAATTATACCTGCCTCCAGAAGCTTTAGTATTTCTTTTCTTACCACTTCTTTCATTTTAGGATTCAGACGTCGTTGAGGATCACGAACTGGTTTGGCATCTGCCTCCAAATTTATTTTATGTTGACATAGAGTGGGACTAATGCCCTTAAGATCATCGAGAGTATATCCAATAGCAGCACGGTGCTTCTTCAGAGTTTTCAATAATCTTTCTTCTTCATGCTCTGAAAGGTTAGCACCAATAATAACAGCATATATCTTCTTTTCATCAAGATAAGCATATTTAAGATTATCAGGCAACGGTTTAAGCTCAAACACGGGATCACCCTTAGGTGGAGGGGGATCCCCTAGGATTTCAACAGGCAAATTGTGTTTCAGAATAGGTTCATGTTTAAAGAATATTTCATCTATTTCCCTTCTTTCATTCATAAACATATCATTCTCATGGTCTAGCAAATAGTGTTCCAAAGGATCACTAGGAGGTACGGAAATAGAAGCAAGACCAATAATCTCATCCTTACTAGGCAATTCTTCTTCACGGTGTTGTTTACTAAATTTAGAGAAATTAAACTCATGAACCATATCATCCAAGCCAATAGTAACAACATTCTTTTTGCAATCTATCCTAGCATTAACAGTGTTCAAGAAGGGTCTACCAAATATAATGGGACAAAAGCTATCTTGTGGGGAACTGAGAACAAGAAAATCAGCAGGATATTTAGTTTTCCCACACAAGACTTCAACATCTCTAACAATTCCCATTGCTGAAATAGCATCTCTATTGGCAAGTTTAATTGTGACATCAATATCTTCTAACTCAGCAGGTGCAATTTCATGCTTAATTTCTTTATACAAGTCATAAGGTATAACACTAGCACTAGCACCCATATCACATAAGCAATGATAACAATCATCTCCTATTTTAACAGAAATAACAGGCACGCCTACCATAGGTCTATGTTTGTCTTTAGCACAAGGTTTAGCAATTCTAGCAGTTTCACCGCAGAACTGAATAACATGCCCATCAATATTATCAGACAAGAGATCTTTAACAATAGCAACATTAGGTTCAACTTTAACTTGCTCAGGAGGTGTGTAAGTTCTAATATTGCTTTTACGAACCACAGTTGAAGCTTTAGCATGATCCTTTATTCTAACAGGGAAAGGTGGTTTCTCAACATAAGAAGTAGGAACAATAGGATCATTATAAGTGACAGTCTTTTCTTCAACTTTAATAGGTGCAGCTACTTTTACTTCTATGGGAGGATGATATTTAAACCACTTCTCCTTAGGGAGATCAACATAAGTAGCAAAAGATTCACAGAAAGAAGCTACTATCTCAGAGTCAAGTCCATATTTAGTGCTAAACTTACGGAAAATATCGGTATCCATAAAAGATTTAACACAATCAAACTTAGGTGTCATACCTGACTCCTTACCTTCGTCGAGATCCCAATCTTCAGAGTTGCGTTTAATTCTATCCAATAAATCCCATTTAAATTGAATAGTCTTCATCATAAAAGAGCCAACACAAGAAGTATCGAGCATGGTGCGATTGTTTTTAGAAAGTCGGGCATAAAGATTTTGAATAATTGTTTCTCTTGGGAGCTCATGATTGGGGCATGAATATAACATTGATTTATGCCTCCCCCAAGCTTGAGCGATGCTTTCTCCTTTGCGAGGCCAAAAATTATATATATAATTGCGATCCCGATGAACAAGATGCATAGGGTAATACTTTTGATGAAATTCCAGTTTCAATCTTATATAGTTCCATGATCTCATATCATCACATAGCCTATACCATGTCAATTCGTCTCCCTTCAAAGATAAAGGGAAGACCTTCTTCTTAGCAACATCATCGGGTATACCTGCAAGCTTAAATAATCCACAAACTTCATCCACATATATTAAGTGCTCATCAGGATGCTTTGTTCCATCTCCTGTAAAAGGATTAGCTAGAAGTTTTTCTATCATACCCGAAGGAAATTCAAAAGGAATTTCATTTTCAATAGGTTCAGTAGGTTGAGGAGCAACTCTTTGCTCTACTGGTCGGGGTGAAGATACCCCAAACAAGCCCCTCAGAGGATTACTTTCCATAGTAACAAGTGACAGTAAAATTCGGCACACTATATAAATTTTTCCTTACCAAATTCCACCTACCAAAGGCGCTTCACTCCCGACAGCGGCGCTTTAAAAGAGTCTTGATGACCCACAAGTATAGGGGATCTATCGTAGTCCTTTCGATAAGTAAGAGTGTCGAACCCAATGAGGAGCAGAAGGAAATGATAAGCGGTTTTCAGCAAGGTATTCTCTGCAAGTACTGAAATAAGTGGTAACAAATAGTTTTGTGATAAGATAATTTGTAACGAGCAACAAGTAACAAAAGTAAATAAAGTGCAGCAAGGTGGCCCAATCCTTTTTGTAGCAAAGGACAAGCCTGGACAAACTCTTATATAAGGAAAAGCACTCCCGAGGACACATGGGAATATCATCAAGCTAGTTTTCATCACGTTCATATGATTCGCGTTCGGTACTTTGATAATTTGATATGTGGGTGGACCGGTGCTTGGGTGCTGTTCTTACTTGAACAAGCATCCCACTTGTGATTAACCTCTATTGCAAGCTTCTGCAACTACAACAAAAGTATTAAGGTAAACCTAACCATAGCATGAAACATATGGATCCAAATCAGCCCCTTACGAAGCAACGCATAAACTAGGGTTTAAGCTTCTGTCACTCTAGCAACCCATCATCTACTTATTACTTCCCAATGCCTTCCTCTAGGCCCAAATAATGATGAACTATTATGTAGTCAACGTTCACATAACGCCACTAGAGGCTAGACAACATACATCTCATCAAAATATCTAACGAATACCAAATTCACATGACTACTAATAGCAAGACTTCTCCCGTGTCCTCAGGAACAAACGTAACTACTCACAAAGCATATTCATGTTCATAATCAGAGGGGTATTTGTTGGGGAAGCTGATCGTACCCACGAACACCTATGGGACCGGCGGACCGAGCCCCTTTCGGTTCGGCGGGGGACGGAGATCGCACGAAGAGCAGATCGAGGCGAAACACACGAGCAGTTTACCCAGCTTCGGAGCTCTCCGGAGAGATAATACTCCTACTGCTGCTTGTCTGATTGTATTGTGTTCTTGCTAGGGAGCGTTGAGAGCTACAAGACCTAGCGTGAATGTTCTCTGGTTTCGAATGAACCCAACCCCCCTTCTACGTTGCGCATGGGCCTCCTTTTATATGCTCAAGGGGTCTCCGACAGGTGGCAACGTAGATAAGGGCAAAAACGTAAAAGGAGTCGTGGTTGGTACAACTACTTGTACAGTGTATCCTACCTAACCCTGATGGCAGGGGACAAAGGCATTAATTGCCCGTCTAAGTCGACTAAACAGTGCAGAAAGGGACCGTCAGGGACGCCATCGCTCGCCACGACGACAATCTTGTCAGCACCGCTTGCCACCGCGTTCGCTGGCCGCCTGACCTCTTGCCACGCCGCTTTGGAAAGGTCTCATGGCGACACGTTGGTGGATGTCTTTGGAGCGCAGAACGGTGGTAGTCTGCCTTGCAACAAGCGCCTTGTCATGTTGTTGTTTTGTCGCGCCCGGGAGCTTGTCGCTCACCGGGCCTTCCCGGCAAGCTCCTCTTGCCGGGGCCTTGTCTTCTAGGTGCCTTGAGTGGCCTTCCCGGCAAGCTCCTCTTGCCGGGGCCTTGTCTTCTTGGCTTAAATACTTTGTTCTTGAATGGCTCCAAAGGGACCGCAGAGGACCTTGGCGGTCACCAGGCAAGCCTTGCCGCGGGGTGCTGCGATTGCCCGTGCATGAGTTCGGGATACTAGGGTACCCCTACTCTAGTACACCGACAGGAGCCCCCGAGCCTGGGCCACACATGGTGCCGAGCGCTGTTGGGCCAGGCCCAAAACAGGGCACGGGCACGCGCGGCCTGGGTCACGCCATAACTCACTCTGGACCCACCACGTCCCCCACGAACAGCACGCGTCGGATGCGGCATCGTGGGAGAGATCGTGGGGGGTTTCTTTATTCAGAAAAACAGAACGTCCGCCCCCTCTCCCTTCTTATAAACAGGGGAAACAGGGGCAGTTCGCCCACCTCGCCATTTGCTGTCCAATCTCGAAAACCACCGCTGCTCCCCCCTTCTTCCCAAGTCTGAAGAGAGCAGCGCTCCGCCCCCCATCGCCACCAGCACCACCAACGTCGTCGACCTCCCTCACCACCTCCGCCATGGCTCCGAAAGCCGACAAGGGGAAGGGCGTGAAGTCAGCCGAGGCGCAGCTGCTCATGGCGCGCGAAAGGAGCGGGCTATCTTCCAGCTCGCCGCAAGGGAGCCGAGGAGAACTACTACCTCTTCGGTCGACGGAGACGCGAGCGCATCCGCGAACGAAGGTACTCGAGCCGCTGCTTGAACTAGCCCCAACCGGGTACCCTTTTCTTCGCTTTGTTCTTCTATTGCGGGCTCGCCCGCCCTTTTCTAATTCTTCTGCGATATCATGAACACCTCACGGGTTTCGCCTCCTTGACTTCACCCCCAATGCTGTCGACCATGGCAGTTTCGACATCTTTGTGAAAACTTTGTCGGAGTCGACCCAAACGTAGCCCTCTTCCGCCACTTCTTCATGCCCCGAGTCGAGAGGAGAGCCACTTGTCGGAGGAATCGCTTGGATCTCAAGGATCGGCAAGAAGGAAGCATATCTGGAAGGAGAGCTCCGCAGCAAGTGGGAAGAGTGGAGGGCAGATTGGTGTTGGATCGTAGAGGAGAACCCGCAGCCATTTACCGCCCGATGCTAAACCCCAATAGTGCTTGGCAACGATTGGAGAAACTTGGCGCGGAAGATGCTAGATTGAAGATTGCCGTCACCCGGATCCTGCGCCTCGGGCTTGCGGACTTATCGAGGCGCCGTTGGCGCAGATTTCTTCGCCGCCGCGACGCCTTGCGGGAGAGGAGGAGACCTGCTTGGGAGTTTGAGTAACGGCGGATATCATGCGGCTGCGGCCCGGCCTTAATTTCAATTTCACAGTCTTGGAGTTGGATGCGATGCTCCTGGAGCTGTTCAAGCACGACCCTGATCATCCCGAATGGTTCAGGTTGCCGAGGGGAGTCGTTCCATTGTGCAATAATTCCTCGCTCGACCGCATCCGTGCAATGATGCCGTCGTGCGACTCGCATGGAATTGTCCCAACCTGGCAAGAGCCTCGCCGATGACGTCGTGCGGGTGTTCTTCGATAGCTTGAAGAAGTGCCGATCCGCCCGATGAGCGAAGGGCCTCACCATGCGACACTCATCGACGCACGAGATGCAGCGATCGCCACCAAGCTGGAAGAGGCGGCAGAGCTGCCATTACCGGGCGTCGGGTTCACCGTGGAGGAGGCAGAGGCAGCAGAGGCGGCAAGCCTTGTCGAGCGAAGGGAGTTTGCGGCGAGGAGGAGCTTGCGAACTCAAGCCGAGTCGAGTGAGCCCGAGGGCGCCTCCTTCCCACCATCTAGCAGCTTGCCACGAGCGGAGCCCCAGCTCCACCAAGAAGGCGTCTCCGCAAAGGTGGAGGCAAGCGGGCGGCAGACGGCAGGCCAGCCGTCGCGGCGCGCGATCAAGCGCTCCACCGCGGCAAGCACTGTCGCCGTGGGAGCACCTCACGCTCTCTGCAAAGAATCGGAGCGGGTCCTCCTGAGCCACCGCTGCTGCTCCCCGCCAAGCGGCCAAGGGAACCCTCCTCCGCCTCGTCGCACCGAGGCGAGCCAGACTTGATCTCTCGCGCTCGGCTCCGACGAGGAAGAAGAAGAGTAAGCTTCAGTGTTGTGCTTGTATTTCTTCAATTTTGTTGCTTTGTCTTGTATCTGATTTGCTTCATTCTGAACTCTTTTCTTTTCAGGATGCTGGCCCAGAGAGCTTCGAAGAGAGCCAAGACCCCGGTGATCGTCATCGAGGACGAACCCTCTGCAGCAGCGGGAGGCGCGTCCGAGACCTCCTTGCCGGACCCGGCGACTCTTCCACAAAGCAGCCCCCAGCGCAGCCCCCAACGTAAGTATATGGTTTTTTATTTTTTTGCTGTTGGGCGTTTATGGGTGCTCTTTCTTGGTGATATCTCTTTGTTGATCGTGTAGGAGCGAGCAGCCCCACCAGAGTGCCACAAGCCGCTCCGGACATGCCATCTGCCGACTACACCGCCAAGGAGGATCCCGGCAAGGGAGCGTTCTCCGGCAAGGGAAGCGTCTCCGGCAAGGGAAAGCACCAGCGACCCTCCGGTGGTCGAGACCACGGCTGCAGATCCCATCGCAGGTAATCCCCTTGCCTGAAAACTCCACTTGTGTTCTTCTTCTGATTTTCTTTTTGAATATCTGCTTGACTTTTCTTTCTTTTTCTGGTCGTCAGATCCATCCGCCGCAGAGTCGATGGAGACTGAGGTCGCCGGCGAGGAGGACGCGCGCGGCAACACTGACGACACCGCCGCCATCGAAGAGGAGGCTGGCGCTGACGAGCCCGCCGGCGGAGAGGCCGCCAAGGCTGCTGCCGCAGAGGCTGGCGAGGGGTCCGGCGATCGCACTAACGGCCCTGAGGCCGCAGGAGCGCCAGGCGCTACACCAACCGCCGATCCTCCGCTGCTGCGCGCAGCGCCAGTTCAAGAGCCTCGGCCGGCGCCTATCTCAAGGTCGGCGATGGCGTCTTCATCAAGCTCCCCAGGCATCGAGCCTGTGGCGCCGGTCGAAGGAGAGACTTTGACGAAGAGCTGCTCGCCTCCGCTGGGTTTAAGCTGGTCGACGCGCAAGCAAAGAACAACAAGTGGCGAGTCGAGGAGAAGCATTGCCGAGGAAGCTCTTGTCGCTCTACCGCGCCCGACAAGCCAAGTTGGAATCCCGGGAAGCGCTTGTCGCGAAGGCGGGAGCAGATATAGAGAAGCGCGCGGAGGAGCTCCGGGGCACCAACCAAGAAGCTCTCCGGTCCTTGGCAGAGGAGCGGGAGCGACTCGCCGAGGAGCGCACAGCCTTCATCCTCGAGAAGGCTGAGGTTGAGGAGCGGCAGCGGCTTGCTGCCGAGAAGCTGTCTGCGCAAGAAGGCGAGCTGGCGCAGCGGAAGATCAATCTTGACAGTCATGAGGAAGAGCTTGCCGCGCGCGAGCAAACATTTGGCGGGGCTCTCAAGGAAGCAAAGGATGCTGCCGCAGCTGCCGAGGCCGCCAAGAAGGAACTGGAGACGAAGGTGATGCAGCTGGAGGCCAATCTTCAGAAGAGCGGCGAGGAGCTTGCTGCACTCAAGCACGAGCGCGAGAAGGACGCCTACACTCTTGGCGAGCTGCAGGGCCGTCTCGCTGAAAGGAGCAAGGAGCTTAGCGCCGCCAAGGACTCCAAGGCAGATCTTGAGCTGAAGCTGACCACCTTGATGCGAGCTGGGACGGTGCCAAGGAGCGGGAGGTGGCCTTGTTGGAGAAGATCAAGGCCGACGAGGCGCTGTTGGCGAAAAGCACTGCCGCCAGAGCACCTTCAGGGAGAATGTGGAGTACTGGACCGAGGGTCTCGTGAATATTGCCGCCGCCATCGACAAGGAGCTGACGGAGCTGGGGATGGTGGATCTTGGATATTCCTCCGATGAGCACCTCCAACCCAGCGCCAAGCTCAGCTTGTTCTTCAAGGGCGTGGTGACGGCTCTCCAGCGACTCCGGGAAGAGATCCCAAAGCAGCTGGCCGAGGAATCGCGCCAAATCTGTGCGGGAGCTCTCCAGAAGGTGCTGATGAAGGTGGCCTTCCGCAATCCAGGCCTCAACCTCACCGGCGTCCTCAAGTCCTTGCCACCGGATGCTGATGTGGAAGCGCTCAAGGCCCTTGTCGCACCCATTGTGGACAAGGTGGGCAAGATCAAGAGGGTCGATGGCGACCGTGTAGATTAGGCCGCCAATTTTATCTTTTCCTTGTCGCTGCTGGTCATGTTAGGAGAACAATCTATTAGAGCCGCGACAAGCTATTTTGTAATATAACTCTATCTCGGGCAATGATTGCAACGTTATTTCCTTTACTTGATTCCTTCCTCTGTATGTTTTTGCCCTACGCTTTTTAGGGAACTTGCCGGCGCGGGCAGCTTTGCATGCCGAGTGAGTGTGAACGTCGGCAGACTTCTTTGGCGGTGTCGCTCCGACAAGCAACCTTGTCGCAACTAGTTGCAGCTCACTTAAGTTGTTGAGCGGACTCGAAACAAAGTAAGGGCGCAACTAGCTACGAGTTGGTTCCTCCGCGCACAGGTTTTCCATACAAAGCACGGTCGTTCGAGGAAGATAACTTAAAAAAATTTAAAACTGATTGCTCAAACTTTGGCAACTTAGCTTTTCTGTCGTTTGCTTCCCGGTAAGGCAAAACTTCCTTGAACGACGTCTGGTCCACACCATTATCTTCTCCTTCCCCCCCGGCAAACTTGTGTGCGAGGGAACCTTCCTTTCTTTGAGAAAGAGAAAGAAGAGAAAATAAAGATATGGAACCTTGCGGCTCGTTATTGCTTACCGGAATAGGTGCTGCACAAAGTGTCAGATAATGCATGCAAAAATAAAGTAGTAAGCATGAAATTGACAAGATGTGCAGAGCACATTAGCTTTACTTATGCACGGGGTCTGCGCCCGGCTTTGTACAAAGGATTACATGCAACATCGGCAAGACTTGTACAAAAGGTGGTTGCCGGAACAGGTTCCGCAACCGCGCTCACGGTAAAACTTACGAAGATGCTCAATATTCCAGGAGTTGCTCACCGGAATGCCATCTTCGGTCTCAAGGCGGACAGCGCCAGGCCTAGTGACTCGTTTCACCCGGTAAGGGCCTTCCCACCTCGGCGTCAACTTGTTGGAATTCTTGGCGGACTGAAGCGCCAAGAACAAGGTCGCCTTCCTCGAGACTTCGGCACTAACTGCGGCTATGGTAGCGGCGCAAAGCTTGTCGATATCGAGCAGCTCGAGCAAAGCACTCAAGACGGTCCTCCTCAAGGAGCAGCAGCGTCATCTTGTCGCAGCTGCTCTTGCTCAAGCTCATCATAAGCAAGCACTCGAGGTGACCCGAACACGAGTTCCGTGGGGAGAACTGCCTCTGCTCCATAGACTAGAGCGAAGGTGTCGGCGGTGGCTCGATTTGGCATCGCCCCTGATCGACCAAAGAACCACCGGTAGCTCCTCAATCCAGTTTCTTCCGCACTTGTGCAGCTGTCAAAGTTACGGTCTTGAGCCCGCGCAACACTTCAGCATTTGCCCTCTCCGCTTGACCGTTACTTCTCGGATGAGCAGCGAAGGTTAAGCAGAACCTTGGCGCCAAGATCTTGGACGATCGCATGAAGGTGCGGCTCGTGAATTGCGTGCCGTTGTCGGTGATGATCTGTTAGGAATCCCAAAACGGCAAACAATCGACCTGAAGAACTTGATCACGATCTTGTCTTTGTCACCTTCCTCATCGCTTCCACTTCCGGCCACTTTGTGAACTTGTCGATTGCAACGCATAAGTACTCAAAGCCCCGACAACTTCGGGAAAGGGGTCGAGGATGTCGAGCCCCGGACCGAAAATGGCCAGGATAAAGGGATCGTCGGAGAGCTTGAGCTGGCTGGTGTATCTGCTTGGAATGGAACCGCACGCTTCACACTTGGCTACTTGTGCAGTTGCATCTCGAGGGCTGTTGGCCAAAAGAAACCTTGCGGAATGCTTTGCCGGCAAGTGCTCTTGCGCCAATGTGGTGACCACATATGCCTCCATGTATCTCTCGCCAACAGCTTCATCCATCTTCCGGTGAATACACTTCAATTTCACACCGTTGAGTCTCCTTACATGCAGTGTTGTCGACAAACTGGTACATACTTGACCGCCGGGCTACTCTTTCCGCTTCTTCTTGCTCTTCGGAAGTTCTCTGTCTCAAGAAAATGGACAATCTGTTGTGCCCATCTTTGGAGCTTGCGGCTCGACAACAAGGACTAAAGGCGATTCGCTGCTCAGGGAACATCGCTTCTTGTAGTGACCTGACCCAAAATCGGTCAAATCTACGTATGCTGTACCATCCCAAGATCATTTGGTACTCACAAGACATCGATAAAGTAATCAAAGTTCAATCACACTGAATATCATTAACCGATTCTCATATAGAGTCTTTATTACAAGGGAATAAATTCGCTCAAGGCCAACTCATGAGAAATAAACTAAAATCTTTGGGAAGCGTCGAAGATAAGCGAGTCCATCCGACTCAAAGGGCAATCGCCGAAGCTGAGCGTAGCCTCACTCCGATCGAATATATCTACGCAACATAATACGTTGCAGCCATGTAGGTCAGCTTTTGGAATAAGTGGCAAGTCAAGAAGATTAACAATAATAAAGTTACTAACACTATATGCATTTTGGTGTGGAGCTCTAAGTTTCATCATTTTGCGAAAAGCCAATTTTATCCTACTACAATGGACTTATTTACAAATTACTACAAATTGTTGGTAGTTATTGAGATGGTTCCGCCAACCAATATCTCGTTCCCAAATTATTATTAAGTCATAAACCCTCAAATTAATCCATTAATTTTAGTGTTGAGATATCGAATACTTCCAAGGTCCAGAGGCTCAAATGTCCGTGAATCGGGACACGGCTAATCGATTAGGTTATAACTCTCTGCAGAGGTTTCATGACTTTCCCGCAAGAATCATTCCCTCCTTTAAAGTTTTCGCACTTCATGGTGTTTGAAGATGGGACGAATGAAACAGGGTCTTCCAAAGAGTTCTTCCGCCCCGCCGGTACCCATCCAATCCTACCGCTCGTCTACTTCTCGTAGTACCGCCCAGCCCAGCTTCACTACAAGGGTCAACCCAGCCAGAGCCCATAATGGCTTGCGGCTGCACTGTAAGCTTCGGTCATGGGGCATCCATCCTTCTCTTCGTGGCTGGGTGAAGCTTTCCGCAGGATGTCATGGCGCTTCTCCATGCATCCCGCCACCACTGGTGCTCCAGGTGCCCGTCAACCGTCCTCCACCCAAGAGTGATTTTTCAAGTCCATCTTGATCATTGTAGTCCATGGGTTGTCATCATCATTGACTCTCACATCTTGCTTATGAATTTCACTCATCCCAAATCCGTCACGAGCATAGCAAAATAACTACTACGTCCGGGGTCATGGTAACAAGGGGTTGGTTCATCCTACCACATGATACTACTCAAGTTTAATGACTTCAAGATTTCACTACTGCATGCAATGGTGGGGTGGTGACAACTACTAATGCACAAAACATAGGTATAGAAATAACATGATCAAAACTTGCCTTGCCGATGATCCTCGTAAGCTAAAGAGTCGAGTAGCAAGCTTCAGACTCGGAAACTCTACCGAGACAAACAATAACACAATAAGTATAAAGCAAGAGGATCACACAAGATAACAATGGTAACATAGCACAACAAAACAATCAAAACCAAATCCAAAAGAAAAACTCAAAGAAACCAATTCAAAGTTTTTCCCTACACCAAACAATAGCAAAAAATAGTTTTATATAACAAAATTCCTAATATAACCTAATCATGGTTTTAGGTTAACTTAACAGAAAAGGATTAACTAAGCAATTAGGAGCAAAAAGAATTAATTAAAAAGCTATTATAAAACTCATTTTAGGCCTAATCCAATTTCTATTAAGAATATAATTTAAAACTTTTATTAATTATAAATAAAAGTTCATCTAATGGAATGACAGAAACTAACCTAGAATAACTAATCACAAGTTAAAAATAAATTAATTTACTAATTAATTAATTAGGAAAACAGAACTAGTTAATTAATTAGGATTAATTGGATTCTGTCTAAAATTAATTATTTATTAATCCTAAAATACCCAAATTAATTTCTAGGGTTTGACAATATCAAAATAAAGTGATGGCAAAAAGAATCATGCAAAAATAATTTTTCTAACTAAAGTTATAGCAGATTTGCTATTCTGACTAAAACAATATTAAAGTATTTTTAAATGTTTTTAACATAGCTAAATATTTTTTTTTCAGAAACTACATAAAATTTGCAATCCAACAAAAAAAGAATCACTCAAAAATATTAAACAGAATAAAAGATATACATTTTTGAAAATTGAAACTATTCGGCTAAAACAGAAAATCAAATAAAAAGAAAAAGGCCTAATGGGCCTAAACTGTGCCCTGTGCGTTAGATAGGCTAAATGGGCCTAGGGTTAACTAAAAACGAACCGGCCTAATAATAAAACCTAACTAATAAATAAACCGTTCGGGCCAGCCGGTTTTCTAATAAAAACATACCCCTTCGGGGGCTTCTAATCCTAACCCTAGATCTAGGATCGAACGGTGGAGGGGGATGCCGGGGGGCTTACCGGACTCCGGTGACGGCGGCGGCGGCGGCGAGAGTGCTCCGAGGCGTCCGAGCGTCGGGGAGCTCATGAGTCGTCGGGAAGATCGGGGAGCACGGGAGTGGTTCGGTGGGGTCGGGGTGGTCGGGTGGACTAGGGTGGCGGCAGGCGACTTTGGCGGGTGGCGAGCTCTGAACTCCGTGAGCTCGGGAGGAGAAGGAGAGGGGTTGGCGTCGCTAGGGGGGAATGGGGTGCGGAGGGCTCGGCTTTATAGCCGGGCCTCGGGATGATCGGAAGGGCATCGGGCGTCGGGAATCCGGATCCTTCGGGATCCGGTGGATCTCCGGCGAGCGGCGTGGCGTGGGCGAGGGGGAAGAAGACGGGGCGGGGCCCACGAGTCAGCGAGAGGGGGGGAGCGGCGAAAGGGTCGGGTGGCCGAAGCCTAGGGGGTTCGGGTGAGGGGGGGCGCGGGCGGTCGGCTGGGCTGGCCTGTTGGCCTTGTGGGCCGGCTTGGCTTGGGCCAGGCGCGGGGTGAGGGGTGAGGTGGCGCTGGCTGGGCCTGGGTGGCCTGGCTGGCGCCCCTGGGGTTTTTCTTTATTTTTTTTTAAAACAAAACCAAAAATAAAACCTAAACTATAAATATTTTATATAGGGGGTATATATATACCAAAATGATCAGGGGAATATTCCCTTTCATTTGAACATTTTTCCAAAGTCAAAATCCAAACTTTATAAAAATCTATTTTTTTCAAATTCAAATAAAATTCAGATTTGAATCCCAAAACTTTTGGCATTGTTTCCTCTGATATTTTTGGAGTGTCATGTTTGCTCCTCTCATACCTTTGATCAAGTATTTATCAGGCTTAGTTTTTGAATTGTTTCCCACATGCCAAAGTTTGGAATTCAAATTCAAACTCAAATAGCTCTGAAACTTCAAATGACAATCAAATTCAAACAGGATGCATAGGATGCTTAGCTATAATTGTAAAACATTCCAAATAGGAAAATTTGGGATGTTACAAACCTACCCACCTTAAGATGAATCTCGCCCTCGAGATTCGGGTTGGCTAGCAAATAGGTGCGGATGGTCTCGACGTAGATCTTCTTGGCGTTCCTGTGTGGCTTCTTCCTCGGTGTGGTGACTCCACAAGCACCTTGCAAAACTTGATGACTTTTTTGCGGGTGACTCGCTTGCAGTCTCAAGAATTTTGACGGGTTTCTCCTTGTAAGTCAAATCACTGTCAAGCTGTATGGCCTCTAGGGGCACTGTGTCTCTCAACGGAACATCGGCCATGTCGGCATGGCACTTCTTCAACTGAGAAACGTGGAGGACGTCATGAACTCCGGACAATCCTTCCGGCAATTCCAACTTGTATGCAACTTCTCCACGACGTTCGAGGATTTTGTAGGGGCCAATGAATCGGGGTGCTAACTTTCCCTTGACTCCAAACCTCTTGATCCCACGAAGTGGAGACACACGAAGATATGCTCGGTCTCCCACTTCGTAAGTCACCTCCTTGCGCTTACTGTCGGCATAACTCTTCTGTCTCGACTGTGCTATCTTGAGCCTGTCTCGAATCAGCTTGACTTTCTCTTCGAATCCTTGATAAGATCGGAACCAAAAGTGATCGATCTCCAACACTATCCCACAAACAATGGTGTTCGCACCTCCTTCCGTATAGAGCTTGAAAGGGCCATCTTCAAACTGGATTGATAAGCTGTTGTTGTACGAGAACTCTGCAGACGGCAAATTATCATCCCAGCTAGACCCATAGTCTAGCACACAAGCTCTCAACATGTCCTCCGAATCTGATTGACTCTCTCGGTCGTCCATCATCTCTGCGGATGAAAAGCATCATGAATTCCAGCCTCGTACCCAAGGTTTCATGCAATTGCTTCCAAAACTTTGAGGTAAACTGCGTTCCTCTATCGACACGATTTTCCTCGGAACTCCATGCGGACATACGATCCTGGTCATGTATATCTTGGCCAACTTGGCACTGGTATAGGTAGTCTTCACGGAATGAAGTGAGCTACCTTAGTCAAACGATCAACTACTACCCAGATAGAATCATAACTCGAACGGGTCTGGGTAATCTGTGATGAAATCCATACCAAGTTTCTCCCATTTCCAATCGGAATCGGCAAAGGTTGAAGTAACCTGCTGGCTTCGATGTTCGCCTTTACACGTTGGCAAACATCGATACGGCTACGCACTCGGCAATGTCCTTCTTCATACCGTCCACCGAAACTTTGCTTCAAATCCAGGTACATCTTGGTGTTGCGGGGTGAATCGAGTACGGGAATCATGAGCCTCCAAGAATTAGCTTCCGAGCTCGGGATCATTGGGCACGAATACGATCCTCAAACCATATAGTTCCGTGTTCATCCTTACGGAATCCTTTAGCTTTTCCTTCCTCCATCTTTTGCTTAATCTCATCGATTTCCTTGTCCGACTTACGGGCTTCACGAATCCTTTCGGTCAAGGTGGACTGAACTTCCGAGTTGCGACAAATCCTTTGGAACTATCTCCGTCGGAGATCTCGAGGTCATCGACCAACTCACGGGTAATCCTCCTGCGGTAAGAGTATTCACATAACTCTTACGGCTCAAAGCATCTGCTACAACATTGGCCTTACCGGGATGGTAATGCAATCTCATGTCATAGTCCTTTATCAACTCTAGCCATCTCCTCTGCCTGAGGTTCAATTCCTTCTGCGTGAAGATATATTTCAAACTCTTGTGATCGTGTAGACATCACAACGGTTTCCGATGAGGAAATGTCTCTGTGTCTTGAGTGCATGCACTACACTGCTAACTCCAAATCATGCGTGGCATAATTCATCTCATGAGGCCGAGCTGTCTGGAGGCATAAGCTACAACCTTGCCTTCCTGCATCAATACTCCTCCGAGTCCTTGACGAGAAGCGTCTAATAAACTGGTATTCCTTATGTATGTCCGCAATATCAACACCGGAGCTGTGACCAACCGTTTCTTCAACTCTGAAAACTGGCTTCACATTCCTCGGTCCAAACATACTTGGCTTCCTTCTTCAACAGCTCAGTCATGGGCTTGGCAATCTCGAGAAGTTCTCAATGAACCTCCGATAATATCCTGCGAGTCCGAGAAAAGCTGCGGATCTCCTTGGTCGAGGTGGGTGATCGCCAATCGGTGGTGATTCCACCTTGGCGGGATCAACTGCTATTCCTTCTCCTGAAATAACATGTCCGAGGAATCCAACTTCCTTCAACCAAAATTCACATTTGTTGAATTTGGCATACGGTGATGTTCTCGAAGTTTCTCGAACTAGACGCAAATGTTCCTTATGCTCTTCCTCGCTCTTGGAGAATATCAATATGTCATCGATGAACACCACGACAAACTTGTCCAAATACTCCATGAACACCTTGTTCATCAAATTCATGAAGTATGCAGGAGCATTAGTCAATCAAATGACATGACGGTATACTCAGTATAAACCATACACAGTGGTGAATGCTGTTTTGGGTATATCCTTTTCACGAATTTTCAATCGATGATACCACGATCGAAGGTCGATCTTAGAGAATACCTTGGCTCCAACAAGCTGATCAAACAAGTCATTGATCATCGGCAGAGGGTACTTGTTCTTGATGGTTACTTCGTTCAATGCACGATAATCCACAACCATCCTCAAGCTTCCATCCTTCTTCTCTACCAAAAGAACTGGGGCTCCCCAAGGTGATGAGCTTGGACGAATATATCCTTTCTCCAATAACTCATTTATTTGATCCTTGATCTCTTTCAACTCATTCGGTGGCATCCGATAAGGTCTCTTGGATATTGGGGCTGTCTTGGCAATAGCTCAATCGAAACTCAATGTCTCTCGTCCGTGGCATTCTGGTAATTCCTCCGGAACACATCGGGAAATTCTTGCACCATGGCACTTCCTCTGAACAACTCCCGTGAGGGAATGCACTGATTCTTCATCCGGCTGTGCTGGCTACATACTTGATCCTCTTACGCCCGGTGGTGAGCAGAATAGACTTGTCGGCACGATCAATGTTTCCTTCATACTTTGACAACCAATCCATGCCTAGGATTACATCCAAGGTCTGAGTTTCCAACACTATGAGTTCCACGGAAATTTGTGGTTCCCGATGTTGAGGTTTGCGGGACAGCTTAATCCTCGCCATCATTTCTCCTCCTGCGAACCGACGCGGAGGGGGCTTCTAAGGGTTCTAGTGCGTAATCCGTACTTATCCACAACTACCCTTGATATGAATGAATCGTTGCACCGTAATCAAAGCAGAACCAAAACTGAACGTGAATTCAATAAAACTTACCAACCACGATTGTGTCGGCTGATCATAGACGTTCTCCACGTCGATGTGATTCACTTGAGCACGAGGGAAGGGATTGGGCTTCTTCGCTGAGCCTCCATTGCCATTCCCGTTCCTCTGCTTGGCCTCCGGGCAGTCGGTGGCGTAGTGCCCTGTCTTCTGGCACTTGAAGCAGGTGATATGGCTCAGATCCTTCGGAGCCGGGGCAGAACGGTGCTGATTGCCATTACCATTGCCATTGCCATGGCCTAACTTGTTGTCCTGGCTGCGGTTGTTTCCATTTCCACCATGGTTATGACCTCCATGGTTGTGATGGGTGTGCCCTCCTGAGTACGGTGCATAGCGGGCTTCGCTGAACTCTGAGTTGTGCTTCCCCGGCTGTACTTCCGCTATGCTTTCTATCTGCTGCTGCTTGCCTTCGGGATGGTGGCCTTGTCTACCAGCTCCTGGTAGTTGTTGAAAGTAGCCACAATAAGCTGCATGCTCAATTCATCATTGAGTCCCTCAAGGAACTTCTCCCTTGGCGGCATCGGTGGCCACATCATCGAGGGCATAGCGAGCAAGCTTGCTGAATTCCTCCACGTCTTGTGCCATAGACGATTTCCTGGCGTAAGTTGCGGAACTCACGCTTCTTGAGACTCATGGCTCCAGATGAGACATGAGCGGTCTGAAGGCCTGCTGGAATTGATCCCAAGTGATGCCACCCAAGGGAAAAGTGGCGGTGTAATTCTCCCACCAAGAAGCTGCAGGTCCATCCGGTTGATGCACGGCAAAGCGCACCTTCTCGGCATCGGTGCATCCAACGGTGACCAGCTCCCTTCCAATCTTGCGGAGCCAGTCGTCAGCCACAATCGGCTCAGTGCTACTAGAGAACATCTGGCGGATTCAACCTCGTAAATCGAGTCAAATTGTCCACAGTGGGTGGTGGTGGTGGCGGTGGATTGTTGGCGGTGTTGTTACGATTACGAATCGGAGCTGCATCGATGCATTTCTGCTTTGGAGCAGCTGGGTGAGCTCGCGGAAACCGGTGTCACGTCTCGGAGGCATCTGGTGTTTTGGAGTGGGTGAGAAGATTAGAATAGAACAATGGTCTATGAGAATAACACTACCCATATGAATGCACAATCATAACACACCAAACATTATTCATTCCACTCAAACATGGTTCAAACTCGATTACAAAAGCTCATGACTTATCGAAGGAAAACATCGGCCTAATTGATCGACGAAAAAGAAATAAAAGATAACATGGTGGTCGACTAAAAGTCTTCATCGCTGGCGCCTCCTCTTGGGGTTTCCTTGATGGTACTCCTTCAAATCTGATCATTGCTCACGAGGGTGCTTCATCTCCACTCGGGTAAAGGTCCTCTCCCAAGTCCATCTTTTCCTCTATCGCGGCAAGCTTCATCTTGGTCGTCGACTATCTCCATGAAGTCCGTGATTTCTTCCTCATGGCCAAGGAAATCTGCGCGTGCCTTCTCCTCCGATTCGATTCGCGGAACAAAAGTTTCTGTGTGTCTTGAGTTACGGCGAGCCTGAATCTCCGCTTCGAGAAGACACTCCAAATCCTGGATGTAGGAGAGAGTGGAATCGTCCTCGATGGTACGGATGATATCTCCATTCCTTGCCCTGCGAGAAACCATGGCGAGTCCGAGTGATCGAGCTCATCCTGTACTCCTCTCGGAGATGTCCAAGTGCTCGATAGATCGCCACGCCTCTTCCGATGATCCAGTTGAACTCGGTGAACTCAAAGTTGATAGGCTCCGTGTGTCCTCCGAAGGTTCTCCACAGGATATGCACTTCAATCCTCAGAGCGGGTGTCCGTCGGAAGTGCATTAGTGGGTTTCCAGTGATCGAGGGCGAGCAATCTTCAGCAGCTTCACCATCTGGACCAGCTTCCTTCGAAGGGCATCGTCTCATCGGGTGGCGAACTCCGTAGCAAAGCGGGGTGAACTCGACGGCCATCTAGAATGTTGCAAAGGGAGAAGAGTCGAATAGATCGGGAAGAATTATAGAATGAAAAAGGGTTCAAAGTAAATGGTCTCGCTTATGGCTTTCCGATCCTAGGGGTTACGATCCCACGGTCGGCGTGTGCTCGATACCATCTCAGAGCGACCTGACCCAAAATCGGTCAAATCTACGTATGCATACCATCCCAAGATCATCTTTGGTACTCACGGTACATCGATAAAGTAATCAAAGTTCAATCACACCTGAATATCATTAATCGATTCTCATATAGAGTCTTTATTACAAGGGAATAAATTCGCTCAAGGCCAACTCATGAGAAATAAACTAAAATTTGGGAAGCGTCGAAGATAAGCGAGTCCATCCGACTCAAAGGGCAATCGCCGAAAGCGAGCGTAGCCTCACTCCGATCGGAATATATCTACGCAACATAATACGTTGCAGCCATGTAGGTCAGCTTTTGGAATAAGCTGGCAAGTCAAGAAGATTAACAATAATAAAGTTACTAACACTATATGCATTTTGGCTGTGGAGCTCTAAGTTTCATCATTTTGCGAAAAGCCAATTTTATCCTACTACAGTGGACTTATTTACAAATTACTACAAATTGTTGGTAGTTATTGAGATGGTTCCGCCAACCAATATCTCGTTCCCAAATTATTATTAAGTCATAAACCCTCAAATTAATCCATTAATTTTAGTGTTGAGATATCCGAATACTTCCAAGGTCCAGAGGCTCAAATGTCCGTGAATCGGGACACGGCTAATCGATTAGGTTATAACTCTCTGCAGAGGTTTATGACTTTCCCGCAAGAATCATTCCTCCTTTAAAGTCTTAGCACTTCATGGTGTTTGAAGACGGACGAATGAAACAGGGTCTTCCAAAGAGTTCTTCCGCCAACGCCGGTACCCATCCAATCCTACCGCTCGTCTACTTCTCGTAGTACCGTCCAGCCAGCTTCACTACAAGGGTCAACCCAGCCAGAGCCCATAATGGCTTGCGGCTGCACTGTAAGCTTCGGTCATGGGGCATCCATCCTTCTCTTCGTGGCTGGGTGAAGCTTTCCGCAGGATGTCATGGCGCTTCTCCATGCATCCCGCCACCACTGGGTGCTCCAGGTGCCCGTCCAAATCCTCCACCCAAAGAGTGATTTTTCAAGTCCATCTTGATCATTGTAGTCCATGGGTTGTCATCATCATTGACTCTCACATCTTGCTTATGAATTTCACTCATCCCAAATCCGTCACGAGCATAGCAAAATAACTACTACGTCCGGGGTCATGGTAACAAGGGGTTGGTTCATCCTACCACATGATACTACTCAAGTTTAATGACTTCAAGATTTCACTACTGCATGCAATGGTGGGGTGGTGACAACTACTAATGCACAAAAACATAGGTATAGAAATAACATGATCAAAACTTGCCTTGCTGATGATCCTCGTAAGCTAAAGAGTCGTAGTAGCAAGCTTCGCACTCCGGAAACTCTACCGAGACAAACAATAACACAATAAGTATAAAGCAAGAGGATCACACAAGATAACAATGGTAACATAGCACAACAAAACAATCAAAACCAAATCCAAAAGAAAAACTCAAAGAAACCAATTCAAAGTTTTTCCCTACACCAAACAATAGCAAAAAAATAGTTTTTATATAACAAAAATTCCCTAATATAACCTAATCATGGTTTTAGGTTAACTTAACAGAAAAGGATTAACTAAGCAATTAGGAGCAAAAAGAATTAATTAAAAAGCTATTATAAAACTCATTTTAGGCCTAATCCAATTTCTATTAAGAAAATAATTTAAAACTTTTATTAATTATAAATAAAAGTTCATCTAATGGAATGACAGAAACTAACCTAGAATAACTAATCACAAGTTAAAAATAAATTAATTTACTAATTAATTAATTAGGAAAACAGAACTAGTTAATTAATTAGGATTAATTGGATTCTGTCTAAAATTAATTATTTATTAATCCTAAAATACCCAAATTAATTTCTAGGGTTTGACAATATCAAAATAAAGTGATGGCAAAAGAATCATGCAAAATAATTTTTCTAACTAAAGTTATAGCAGATTTGCTATTCTGACTAAAACAATATTAAAGTATTTTTAAATGTTTTTAACATAGCTAAATATTTTTTTTCAGAAACTACATAAAATTTGCAATCCAACAAAAAAGAATCACTCAAAAATATTAAACAGAATAAAAGATATACATTTTGAAAATTGAAACTATTCGCTAAAACAGAAAATCAAATAAAAGAAAAAAGGCCTAATGGGCCTAAATCGTATACTCGTGCGTTAGATAGGCTAAATGGGCCTAGGGTTAACTAAAACGAACCGCCTAATAATAAAACCTAACTAATAAATAAACCGTTCGGGCCGGCGGTTTTCTAATAAAACATACCCCTTGGGGCTTCTAATCCTAACCCTAGATCTAGGATCGAACGGTGGAGGGGATCTTGGGGCTTACGGACTCGGGACGGCGGCGGCGGCGGCGAGAGTGCTCGAGGCGTCCGGCGGCCGGGAGCTCCGTGAGTCGTCGGGAAGATCTTGGGGAGCACGGGAGTGGTTCGGTGGGGTCGGGGTGGTCGGGGTGGACTAGGGTGGCGGCGGCGGCGACTTTTTGGCGGTGGCGAGCTCGAACTCCGGTGAGCTCGGGAGGAGAAGGAGAGGGTTCAAGCGTCGCTAGGGGGAATGGGGTGCGGAGGCTCGGCTTTTATAGCCGGGCCTCGGGATGATTCGGAAGGGCATCAGGCGTCGGGAATCCGGATCCTTCGGGATCCGGTGGATCTCAGCGGCGTGGCGCGGGCGAGGGGAAGAAGGCGGGGCCCACGAGTCAGTGAGAGGGGGAGCGGCGAAAGGTCGGGTGGCGAAGCCTAGGGGTTCGGGTGAGGGGGCGCGGCGGTCATTTGGGCTGGCTGTTGGCCTTGTGGGCCGGCTTGGCTTGGGCCAGGTGAGGGGTGAGGTGAGGTGGGCTGGCTGGGCTGGGTGGCTGGTGGCGCCCTGGGTTTTTTTTTTTTTAAAACAAAACCAAAATAAAACCTAAACTATAAATATTTTATATAGGGTATATATATACCAAAATGATCAGGGAATATTCCTTTCATTTGAACATTTTTCCAAAGTCAAAATCCAAACTTTATAAAAATCTATTTTTTCAAATTCAAATAAAATTCAGATTTGAATCCCAAAACTTTTGGCATTGTTTCCTCTGATATTTTGGAGTGTCATGTTTGCTCCTCTCATACCTTTGATCAAGTATTTATCAGGCTTAGTTTTTGAATTGTTTCCCACATGCCAAAGTTTGGAATTCAAATTCAAACTCAAATAGCTCTGAAACTTCAAATGACAATCAAATTCAAACAGGATGCATAGGATGCTTAGCTATAATTGTAAAACATTCCAAATAGGAAAATTTGGGATGTTACACTTCTACAGCTAGAACCTGCGGCTCAGCCGGAGCTTGACGTTCCCCGGCAAGCTTGCCGGAGCAAAACTTGTCGGGAGCGTCTGCTTCAACGGAACAAACCGTGGGGTCTGCCGGAGCAGACTGCTCCTCAACACTCTTGGTGTTGATCTTGGGGACCTTTTTGGCGGCGGCTTCTAGGAGCTCTGCCGGAAAATAGTCACCAGAAACCAACTTCCTTTTCTTGTTCTGTCCAGTTGATGGTGTTACAGATGGTTGAGTCAGCTTGAGCACAATGATCCTCGGTTCCATTGTGTAACTTGAGTCTGGCGACTTTGACAAGCCATCATCAATGTCGTTTCGAGCTCTTGGAACATGTTCCATCTGTAGGCCGTCAAAGTGCTCTTCTAGCTTTCTCACTTCATCAACATAGGCTTCCATCAATGGACTCTGATAATCTTTGTTCACTTGACAGATGACAAGCTGTGAGTCACCCCTGACAATGAGCTTCTTAATCGCAAGGTCCACTGCGATCCTGAGGCCGGCAAGCAAACCTTCATACTCTGTAGTATTGTTTGTTGCTTGCTTCTTGGGAAAGTGCATCTGGACTATGTACTTGAGGTGCTCTCCGGTGGGTGCGACAAGCAGCACGCCCGCGCCGGTGCCTTGTAGCGAGAAGGCACCATCAAAGTACATTAGCCACTCTTTGCTCGCTTCCTTGACGGGGATGCTAGTTTCTGGAATTTCTTCATCCTGTGTTGGTGTCCATTCTGCTATGAACTCCGCTAATGCCCTGCTTTGGATAGTTGAAGTGCTTTCAAACTTGAGGCCAAAGCTTGGCAGCCCAAAGGCCCACTCGACAATCCCGCCTGTTGCTTCGGATTTTGCAAGATCCTCTTTAGCGGAAAGCGAGTGACGACTGTGATCTCATGTGCTTGAAAGTAATGGCGCAGCTTTCTCGAGGCCATGAGAAGACCGAAAAGCAATTTCTGCACACCAGAGTACCTTGACCTAGCCCCCTGCAGAAGGGAACTGACAAAGTAAACTGGGTGCTGCACCATCCTTTTCTGCATCTTCTCACATGTCTGCGCAGATCCATCCTTGTCGGGACCAGAGCTTGTCGGTGAAGCCCCCTGCTTGTCGCTGGATGTCTCTGCCGTGGTTGCTAGCTCATCATCCGCCTCCCTCTCCGCTACTAACGCAGCACTAACCACTTGATTGGTTGCCGCTATATAGAGCAGCAACTTCTCTTGTGCCTTAGGTGCGACAAGTATTGGAGTGGAGGACATGTATCTCTTTAAGTCCTGCAGCGTAGCCTCCGCTTCCGGAGTCCATTTCATTGGACCTGCCTTTTTCAATATTTTGAAAAATGGCAGAGGCGCTTCAGCAGAACCTAGAGATAAACCTCTTTGAGAGCAGCTACGCGAACCGCAAGTCTTCGTACATCCTTGACGCGCTTTGGTGCTTTAATCTGCTCAATGGCCTTGATCTTGTCGGGATTGGCTTCAATTCCCCGCTGAGACATGAAGAACCCGAGAAGCTTGCCGGAAGGGACTCCAAATACGCACTTCTCGGGGTTGAGCTTGAGGTTGATCTTGCGCAGATTTGCAAAGGTTTCATCTAAATCTTGAATCAGAGTTGCCCTTTCCTTGCTTTTGACCACTATGTCATCCATGTAGGCTTCTACATTTCTGTGTATTTGCGGCTCAAAAGCGTGATGGACTACTCTTTCAAAGGTTGAACCAGCATTCTTTAATCCGAAAGGCATTCGTACAAAACAGTATGTGCCACATGGGGTGATGAATGCGGTTTTCTCCTCATCCTCTTTTGCCATGAAGTTCTGATGGTATCCTGAGTATGCATCAAGAAATGAAAGCAAATCACATCCGGCCGTGGAGTCAACAATCTGATCGATGCGCGGCAAGGGAAATGGGTCTTTGGGACAAGCTTTATTAATATCGGTAAAGTCGATACAAAGCCTCCATTTTCCGTTTGCCTTACGCACGACTACAGGATTGGCCAACCACGTAGGATGGAGCACTCCTCTGACAAAGCCTGCCGCTTCCAACTTCTTGATTTCTTCTGCTATGAACTCTTGGTGCTCCTTTGCTGTTTTCGACTTTACGCTTGACGGGCGCGCGATGAAGGCGAACGGCGAGATGGTGCTCAATTACTCACAGGAACACCGGGATGTCGGACGGTTGCCATGCAAACACGTCGACGTTCGCCCGCAGGAAAGCAACGAGCGCGCTTTCCTATTTAGGGTCAAGAGTGGCACTGATGGTGAAGGTACCACCAGCACCGTCCTCCTTGGCGGACACCTTCTTGGTCTCTGGAGCTGCCATCGTCTTCTTACACTTGCCGGTGGAGCTCGATGGTGCGTCCTCGACGGTAGCGCAGCACTCCGAAGAGGTGCGCTTGCCGGAGTGGGCATCAGAGCTCTTGCCGGACTTGGTCTTCTTCTTCCCCCCGGGAGCTTCAACGGCAAGTGACTTGTGATCTGCTGCGGCTGCTGCTTCCCGGTAGATCTTGTCGGCGCAGATAAGAGCATCCTTCTTGTCGCCAGGGACAGAAATGACACTTATCGGGCCGGGCATCTTGAGCAAGTTGTATGCATAATGAGAGGCTGCCATGAACTTGGCGAGTGTTGGACGGCCAAGTATCCCATCGTAAGGCAATGGAAAATCAGCAACGTCAAAAGTGACCCTCTCAGTCCTGAAGTTCAACTCGCTGCCAAATGTCACGGGCAACGTGATCTTTCCTTTTGGCTTGCTCCTTCCGGATTGATTCCTTGGAATGTGCGGTCTCTTTGAGCTCATTGTCGAGGATCCAAGCTTCGGAGCACCGCGGAGGAGATCAGATTCAAGCCGGCCCCACCGTCAACTAGCATCTTAGTGACCTTGAGGTTGCGGATAGTTGGTGAAACCAACATCGGCAAGCACCCGACCGCAGTTATGCGATCAGGGTGGTCCTCAATATCAAAGATGATAGGCGTCTGGACCATTTCGAGAGGCTTGCGTGACTCGGACGGATGGTTCCGCCGCATTGACTTCCGCATCCATCGCTTGAGTTGGCGGTGCGAAGTATGCAGAGAAGCACCGCCGTCAACGCACAAGACCTCTGTGGCTTTCTGGAATTCCTGCTCATCGGTCTCGTCATCATCCATGTCTTCGTCGTCGTCTTCATCTTCATCCTTGTCGCGGCCGCGGGGAGGTCTGTCTCCTTGCCGCTGCTTGGCTTTGCCGCGGCGTCCTCCCCGGCCGGGGCGTTTCTTGCTAGCTCCTCCAGCACCTTCCTGAGCCTTCTCCTTGTCGCGCTGCTCGTATTCAGCCTTCTGCTGTTCGACAAGCTGCTCGACCTTCTTGCAGCTCTGGAGGTCATGACCCTTGGTGCGGTGGATCTTGCAGTACTGCTTGTTTGAGCCGTCCTGCTTGTCGGCGACCGCCACAGCCTGGCACTTGGGGCCCGCGGCAACCTCCTTGCTGGAGCTACCAACTTTGGCTTTCTTGGCGCCACCCCCGTTACCGGACTGCTCAACAACTAGCACATCTTTGCCTTTCTTCTTCCTATTGTTCCGCCGCCGGTTCTTCTTTGCCAGGGCGGCCTCCTCACTGTCAGATCCTCCTGCATCTACATTCTCTCCGGGGAGTTTCCTCCCTTCCTCAGCGCGTGCACACTTGTTGGCCAGGGCATATAGCTCACTGATGTCTCTGATCTTGCACATCGCCATCTCCTCCCGCATCCTGCGGTTTCGCGACGCTCGATGGAACGCGCCGATCACCGCGCAGGTGGACATCTGGATGTTGTCTTTGTACACGGCTGAATCTCTGAATGTACTTGCGCAGGGTTCTCCTTCCTTACAGGCTAGCAGATGAAGGTCGCTCTCTTGGCCATGGGGCTTGTGGCCGCCTGTGAAGGCGCCGACAAACTGATGGCACATATCTGCCCAAGAGGATATGGAGTTGTCCGGCAAGTGCATGAGCCAAGATCTGACATTGGGTTTGAGTACCAGCGGGAAGTAGTTGGCCAGAATCTTGTCGTCTCGCCCCCCGGCAGCTTGCACCACAATGGTGTAGATGCTGAGGAACTCCGACGGATGCTTCTTGCCGTCGTATTTCTCTCGCACGTCGGCTTGAAATTCTTCTTGCTGGGCCATCGACTTGCCGCAGCTCACGAGTGAACGCAGGGCAACCTACCGCGACGCAAGTCGCTGGTTCCCTCGCGCATGCATGTCGACAGAGGGCCCAGCGCTGGTCGGATTGACGCCGCGCTTTCTTGGCGCTCGATGCGAAGTTCGAGCGTCTTCTTCTTGCCGTCGCTCGTGAAGAACTTGGCGCTGATTGCGACGAGCTCGTGGGTCCGGCGACGCGGTGGAGTCATTGCCGAGGTGGATCCGACGAGTTGGCGATCTTGGCCTTCGGGTGGAGAGTGCATGGTGGTTGCACCCCACAAGTTTGCCGCCACCGGCTCGTGCCTTGTCGCCCCGCCGCGGCAGCGATGTAGTCGGTTGTCGCGAGTGTCGCCGTTGGCAAAGCCGATGAGACTCTGGATGGTGGCCCTCCATTCATCGACCTTGTCGGCTGTTGGAGGGTAATCTAGGAGCAATTGAGCTCTCGCCAAAGCTTCTGCTGGAGTGGCGGGTGGCAGTGGTGAACGGTGCGAGGAACGGGATATGCTCGGACTCCTAACTATGTTAGAAGGAGCGAGATCCCGCCCAGCGCATGCCTCGCTTCGTGCCGGCGTGTTGGCGGCGCGCTGGTCTTGAGGGCCTCGAGATCCGCCACCGATCTTGATCCAACGAGCGATGGTACCGTGAATACCATGATGCTGTCGGTCCCGCGCCTCCTGAGATGGACGCGGTGCATGTACGGACGCCGAGGTCTGCGCTGCCTTGTCCTTGGACTTGGCAGCATCATGAGCTCCCTCGCCGGCGCCCGTTCTTCCGCCGGTGTCTACCCCACCACCCATTTGCTCCGGTGGTGGTGGGATTGACGTGGACGGCTCCGCTGCCGCCGAAGCCTTCTTCTTCGGCGGCATGTCGATGAAGATGATGAAGATGTAGCTCGTGTGAACGCCGGATCAGGTTCACACAGCCTCGACGCCCCCTACCTGGCGCGCCAAAGATGTCGGGGAAGCTGATCGTACCCACGAACACCTATGGGACCGGCGGACCGAGCCCCTTTCGGTTCGGCGGGGGACGGAGATCGCACGAAGAGCAGATCGAGGCAAAACACACGAGCAGTTTACCCAGCTTCGGAGCTCTCCGGAGAGATAATACTCCTACTGCTGCTTGTCTGATTGTATTGTGTTCTTGCTAGGGAGCGCTGAGAGCTACAAGACCTAGCGTGAATGTTCTCTGGTTTCGAATGAACCCAACCCCCCTTCTACGTTGCGCATGGGCCTCCTTTTATATGCTCAAGGGGTCTCCGACAGGTGGCAACGTAGATAAGGGCAAAAACATAAAAGGAGTCGTGGTTGGTACAACTACTTGTACAAAGGTATCCTACCTAACCACGACGGCGGGGACAAAGGCATTAATTGCCCGTCTAAGTCGACTAAACAAAGGCGAAAGGGACCGTCGGGGACGCCATCGCCGCCACGACGACAATCTTGTCAAGACCGCTTGCCACCGCGCTCGCTGGCCGTCTGACCTCTTGCCACACGCTACCGAAAGGTCTCATGGCGACACGTTGGTGGATGTCTTGCCGAGCGCAAGAACGGAGTGGTAGTCTGCCGTGGCAAGCGCCTTTGCCGCTGTTGTTGTTTTGTCGCGCCCGGAGCTTGTCGCCACCGGCCTTCCCGGCAAACTCCTCTCACCGGGGCCTTGTCTTCTAGGTGCCTTGAGTGGCCTTCCCGGCGAGCTCCTCTTGCCGGGGCCTTGTCTTCTTGGATTAAATACTTTGTTCTTGAATGGCTCCAAAGGGACCGCGGAGGACCTTGGCGGTCACCAGCAAGCCTTGCAGCTGGGTGTCTGATCTGTTGCACGAAGTTCGGGATACTAGGGTACCCCTACTCTAGTACACCGACAGTATTAATATGCATAAAGGATCTGAACATATGATCTTCCACCAAGTAAACCAACTAGCATCAACTACAAGGAGTAATCAACACTACTAGCAACCTACTAGTACCAATCCCGGACTTGGAGACAAGAATTGGATACAAGAGATGAACTAGGGTTTTGAGAGGAGATGGTGCTGGTGAGGATGTTGATGGAGATTGCCCTCTCCCGATGAGAGGAGCGTTGGTGATGACGATGGTGATGATTTCCCCCTCCCGGAGGGAAGTGTCCCCGGCAGAACAGCTCTGTCGGAGCCCTAGATTGGTTCCATAAAGGTTCCGCCTCGTGGTGGCGGAGTTTCAATCGAAAGGTTGCTTCTTGTTTTTCCTCATTTAAAGACTTCATATAGCGTAAGATGGGCATCGGAGAGCCACCGGGGCCCACGAGGTAGGGGGCGCCTGGGGCGCCCCACCCTCGTGGACAGGTGTGGGCCCTGGTCTTCATCTTTGGCGAGGATTTTTCATTATTTATTATAAGATATTTCGTGGAGTTTTAGGACTTTTGGAGTTGTGCAGAATAGGTCTCTAATATTATCTCCTTTTCCAGCCCAGAATTCCAGCTGCCGGCATTCTCCCTCCTTATGTAAACCTTGTAAAATAAGAGAGAATAGCCATAAGTATTGTGGCATAATGTGAAGTAAGAGCCCATAATGCAATAAATATCGATATAAAAGCATGATGCAAAATGGACGTATCAGACCCTTCCTGAAAAGATGATGAATTGTAGTTGCAAAGTAGACCGAGAACATAGTTTGTTGGTTTCTAATAGAGTTTTTGCTTTATACTTCGATTGTGTGGTTAACTGTTACTTATACATGGGAAGTATATGATGAAAGTTCTATGATAAAAGTCATATGTTAAATTTTGTTGTTGTTATAATAATCAACATGATGCCTCTATGTCTGTATTTTGTTTTTATCAACACCTCTCTCTCAAAGCATGTGGACATGTTTCTCGATTTTGGTTTTCGCTTGAGGACAAGCGAGGTCTAAGCTTGGGGGAGTTGATACATCCAATTTGCATCATGTTTTCTTACTGTTATTTATAATGCTTTTATCCATAATAATGCTTTTGGATTAATTCGAATGCCTTTTCTCTCATAATTTGCAAGGTACACACCAAGAGGGAGAATTCCGGCAGCTAGAAATCTGGACCTAAAAAAAGCTACGTCAGGCCACCTATTCTGCACAACTCCAAATGGGCTGAAACTTCACGGAGATTTTTTATGGAATATATAAGAAATATTGGAGCCAATAAGTACCAGAGGGGAGCCACCAGGTGGGCACAACCAACCTGGGCACGCCAGGCCCCCCTGTCACGCCCTGGTGGGTTGTGGCCTCCTCGGCCCACCTCCGGTGCTCATCTTTTGGTATATAAATCATTTTGACCTAGTAAAAATGAGAGGAGGCTTCGGGACGAAGCGCCGCCATCTCGATGCGGAACTTGGGCAGGAGCACTTTTGCCCTACGGCGGAGCGATTCTGTCGGGGGAACTTCCCTCCCGGAGGGGGAAATCAACGTCATTATCATCACCAACAACTCTCCCATCTTGGGGGGGGGGAATCTCCATCAACATCTTCACCGGCACCATCTCATCTCAAACCCTAGTTCATCTCTTGTATTCAATCTTGTTACCGGAACTATAGATTGGTGCTAGGGGGTGACTAGTAGTGTTGATTACATCCTGTAGTTGATTACTATATTGTTTATTTGGTGGAAGATTATATGTTCAGATCCATTATGCATATTAATACCCCTCTGATCATGATTATGTTTATTGTTTGTGAGTAGTTGCCTTTGTTCTTGAGGTCACGGGATAAATCATGTTGCAAGTAATCATGTGAATTTGATATGTGTTTGATATTTTGATAGTATGTATGTTGTGATTCCCTTAGTGGTGTCATGTGAACGTCGACTACATGACACTTCACCATATTTGGGCCAAAGGGAATGCACTGTGGAGTAGTAAATAGATGGTGGGTTGCGAGAGTGACAGAAACTTAAACCCCAGTTTATGCACTACTTCGTAAGGGACCGATTGGATCCTAGAGTTTAATGCTATGGTTAGAATTTATTCTTAATACTTCTCTCGTAGTTGCGGATGCTTGCAGGGGGGGAGGGTTAATCATAAGTAGGAGGTTTGTTCAAGTAAGAACAACACCTAAGCACCGGTCCACCCACATATCAAATTATCAAAGTAGCGAACACAAATCAAACCAACATGATGAAAGTGATTAGATGAAATTCCCGTGTACCCTCAAGAACGATTTGCTTATCATAAGAGACCGTTTTGGCCTGTCCTTTGCCTCAAATGGATTGGGCTACCTTGCTGCATACTTGTCACTATTATCGTTACTTGCTCGTTACAAATTATCTTGCTATCAAACTACTCGCTACTTACAATTTCAGCATTTGCAGACATTACCTTCCTGAAAGCTACTTGTCATTTCCTTCCGCTCCTCATTGGGTTCGACACTCTTACTTATCGAAATGAGCTACAATTGATCCCCTCTACTTGTGGGTCATCATATGCGCAAAAAAAATCATGCACTTGGAGTGTTACCACTAAACTACACAATGACGATGTTATCTACTTCTCCAAAAGGAACATTAAGGAGAGCTCTGGAAACAATAGGAATGTTGACAACTGCACCTTCCTATTAAAAAAAGGATAACAAACAATCAAAATTACACATTGAACAAACAAAAATTGCATACTACACATAATATCAAGAACATAGATATGACTATGCAAACAAGACACAAGAAAAACACTACATCCATCCAATCTTTGTCACAAACCTTGGAACTCCCAAAAGAAGATCCACCGTCAGAACGCTTGCGCTTGACACTAGAAGAATGGTCCATAGCAATCTGAGCAACAAACAAAAAATACTATAAATCAACAAAAAGAATAATCATCAGAAAGGATGAAAACAATATCACTTATACAAAAGTAAAATTACTCACAGATCAAATTATAAATTAAGGACCAAAAGGCAACAAGCAAAAGAAAACACGGAGAATAAGAAAAGGAAACCGTGCAATAGGAGAGTTAGAAACAAGAAAGACAGAAGGCCGGAAGCAAGAAAAAAAGGGGCAACACACTAGGAATTTAGGGAAGTGGACACACAAACGTGGGGGAAGTGGTGTGTGTTGAGAAAGTTAGTGGGCTAACACAGTTGCTCTGACTGAAAAGAAAAATAATTGCTCACACTCCAAAACATAGAAGTGTTAAAGGAAAAAACTAAACCAAAAAGTAAACAGAAACTAAAATAATATAAGATACAACAGAAATTTCATTAATTTCATGAATAATTAAAAAACATGCAAGGGTCAATTTTTTCAATTTTTGATTGCTCCATAAATATTGAAGCAAACAAAAATAGTGAACCCCCAAAATAGCTTATAATAATAAAATAAATTTAAAAAACAATAAGAAAAGACCAGACTCAATGATATATAAAGATCACTAACCATTACAAAACAGTCATTTCTAGAACATTACGAATAACAAACTAAAGTTTGACACATAGACCAGATACCCGACGAAAGATAAAAGGATAACAGACAAATACACCAACTGATAGTTCACTATGACATCGAGACAAAAACTTCAAAAGCTAAATATCATCAATACAAATACTCCTAACGATGTGAGCAATTCTTCAAGCAGAACCACCAGGAACATTAGTTGAACCATTAGGGCATGCACTACAGTGTTAGGATCATCTTCAACAACTGAACTACTAGGCAGAGGGCGCATGATTTGAATCTTCCTGAACCCAAACCAGTCACATTTGCAAGGCTTCAAGTCAGACACTTTAGTAGCCATCATCGGTTCATAATTTTCGCTGCCAATGCCTTGCTTGAAATTGCGGCGATGTATAGTATCAACCAAGAAACGGTTGTAAAACTTAACCAGAACCTGTTCTTTGATGTAATCCTTAAAATATTAATCTCCAAAATAGTCAAACAATGCATACACAACACTAAATGATGCTACAAACATGATGTGAGACAAAGTGAACACAACTACATTGGCAACCACAACATAACTTAAACCAAGCTGCTCCTTAGTTCCAACAACAATGTCAATAACTTCTGGTGATAGATCATACAACCACAAAAAAATAGTAAAATCTTAACAAAAAATTTGAGTGAACTATAAACCTAATGACGGTGTCCTAGCCTAGGGGGTCCTAGCCCAGCTGGACTAATGTATGGGTGGACTGCCAACCCGCTAAGGAAGGAGGACTCTAGAGGCCTTCAAAGTGTTACGACAAGAGACTTGGCGTGTACTTCAAGCATATGTGATTAGATTCTAAATGTAAATCCTTAGATGACAACTGACCATGTGTAACCCTACATACCCCTGGTGCCTATATAAACCAGAGGGTTTAATCCGTAGAGTCCATCTATACACCCATTCATACATTCATCATACCCCTAGGGTTTAGACCCACAAGTCATGATCTCGCAGTAGATCTATTATGTACCTTGATACTTCCATAATATAAGCAAGAGCAGGACGTAGGGTTTTACCTCCATGGTGAGGGCCCGAACTTGGGTAAACTTCGTGTGTGTTCTCTCTTGTTATCCATCGATGAGATCTAACAGCCCGGCCCCCCTACCCGAGATCTACCGGTTTTGACACCGACATTGGTGCTTTCATTGAGAGCTCGATGTTTGATCACCTGGGATCGATGGCTCATCTATAGATCGACTGTAGTATTGGTTGCAGTGGCATCTTTGTCCCTGGACAGCTTTTCCCCTTTGGCAGCATGGTGTTGCATGCCGATCCAACCGGCCATCTAGGCCGTGTGGAGAATTTCGCCCCAAACCAAGTCATCATGTTCGGAAGTCTGGAGTACACCGCGGATGCTCGTGGAGATCTGGTCCTCTCAGGGTGGACCTTGGATCAGTACGAACCCTCCGGTGCCATATCCCTAGAGCCGGCCTATGATGGGATCCTCGGATCCACCCTCCTCCCAGAGCCGACCCCGGAGATAGTCCCGATGATCAGTACGTCCGGCTTGAATACTAGGTCCTTGGATGTTTCCTTTGTGCCAAGCTTGTCTTCGGACCCAGCAACACAGAGCGCGCCACCAGCAATCGATGTAGTAACTACTCCCACTACCCAGGGATCGACCCTGAGCGAGCAAGAGGTCGGCGCCACGTCAAGTGGCCCGGACAAATTGTTCCAGATCAGTCCAGCATACACACAGGTCTTAGATACCGAGGCGCTCTTGCAAATCAATGATGTGCTAGATAGAATCCAAAACATGGCGATCTCATCCATCGTTTACGATTAGATTGGATGTAAGCCAACGATTGGGAAATTTTTATCCCACCCACCACCCATCTAGTCGCCACGGTGGAGGACCTGACTGATACGCTCGACTACGGCTCCGACGAGGCCACCGACATGGACGAAGACGTCGGTGGCGATTCCAGAGCAGATACACTCATGACCATGCCCCGTACAGGAATTGGCTCGCAATGTCCACATACGACGTCTACATGGTTGATACTTCGAAAGAAAAGTCTAAGGAGAAGCCAAATGAAAACCCTAAGCGTCGCCGCCCTAAAAGGCGATCCAAGGGTCACAAGGGAAGCAGCAACATGACCAGCACCTTGGGTGCCGCAGATAATGGTGCTTCCCTTGAGGACCTTTAGAACCTAGACGAGGACATTCAAGCATCACCTTCCTAGTTGAACGGGCCCGCTGGAACGCCAGCGGAGGAAAACCTCGAGGACATGGGCACTTTCGACGATGAGTCGGACAAGGACTATATGCCAGAGTCTGAAAACGATGCAGGCCTTGGACCCGAAGACTTCGTCGTGCCCATAAACCCATCTGAGTGAGTGCGGTTTCAGCGATAGCTAATTGCAACCGCGCGGAGCATGAAAAATAAGCAACAGGAGGTGCACCCTCACAAGAATGCACTAAACAACAAATGGATGCAAATCCTGGTACTTGAAGCAGACCTCGAGACCCAAGGCGCGGCCCCCAGGTCATTCCCAAAAGGCGGCTGTTACTTGATTTCGACGACGAGACTACGGATAACGAGCCACTCATGCACGACCATGTAGGCCAAGACGACCGACCCCCCTAGAGGGCGAGATCGGACAACAGGGGCACCTAAGGCACCCCTTGTGAAAACCCACCTTCACGGCAAGACTACGGTCGAGCACCCGGAGACCTTCGATCTGCGTGGTAAGCTATAGGCCAATAAGGCCCCTTCCTGATCCATCATGGGTCGCGGAGGTGCGCACCAGCTGGTCTGGACGGTTATGATGCTTGGCTGGACATGCACGAAAGGACCTGGGAATAAGTTTGACCTACAACAATGGCTCATACTCAACGAGAGCGGCTCGTTTTTTAGGGCCCGTGCATCCTGTATGTTTTACAGATGAGATCATGGATCACCAATGCCCAGAAGAGTTCAAGCCCATCAACGTCGATCAATATGATGGAACAACCAACTCGATTATCTGGATAGAGGATTTCCTTATCCAGACCCACACAGCATGAGGATATGACTTCCATGCCATAAAATATCTACCCCGCAAGCTCAAAGGACCAGCAAGGTATTGGCTTCACATCCTCCCTAGAAATTCTATTAGAAGCTGGGAGGAGCTTGAGGAGGCTTTTAGGGCAAATTTCTAGGGTACCTATGTTCGGCCCCCGGATGCCGATGACATTAGCCATATAGTCCAGAAGGAGGGCGAATGAGCTCAGAAATTCTAGAATTGGTTCTTAACTAATAAGAACCAGATCGATAGATCAGAGAGAAATACAAAGCTATCTTAATCATGCATAAAAGAGTTCAGAGAAGACTCAAATAATGTTCATAGAGAATCTGATCATAAATCCACAATTCATCGGATCTCAACAAATGCACCGCAAAAGAAAATTACATTGAATAGATCTCCAAGAACATCGAGGAGAACATTGTATTGAAGATCAAAGAGAGAGAAGAAGCCATCTAGCTACTAGCTATGGACCCGTAGGTCTGTGATAAACTACTCGCACATCATCAGAAGGTCTGCAAGGTTGGTGTAGAGGCCCTTCGGGATCGAATCCCCCTCCAGCGGAGTACCAAAAAGGCCCCAAGATGGGATCTCATGAAAACAGAAGCTTGCGGTGGCAGAAAAGTATTTTTGGTGTGCCCTCTGGTATAGGGGGAATATTTGGGTATTTAAGGAGCTGGCGTTAGGATTAGGAGAGCCACGGGGGGCCACAAGCCCCATGGCCGTGCCCCACCTAGGGCGCGCCCCCAGGGCTTGTGGCCCCATCGTGGGTCTTATGTCCTCTTCCCAAAGCTTCGTGGGTGTCTTGTTGTCCAAGAAAAATTATCAAAAAGCTTCGTTCTATTTGGACTCCGTTCGGTATTGATTTTCTGTAGAAGTCAAAAACAAGGAAAAAACAACAACTGGCACTGGGCACTAGATTAATAGGTTAGTCCCCAAAAATGATATAAAATAGCATATAAATGCATATAAAACATCCAAGATAGATAATATAATAGCATGGAACAATAAAAAATTATAGACATGTTGGAGACGTATCAAGTATCCCCAAGCTTAATCCATGCTCGTCCTCGAGTAGGTAAATGATAAAAACAATGTGGAATGCTACCTAACATATTTATCAATGCAATTTTCCTTATCGTAGGATGAACGTTAAGATTCAAAACAAAAGTTTAATATTGACGTAAAAAAATAATACTTCAAGCATACTAATAAAGCAATCACGTCTTCTCAAAATATCATGGCTAAAGAGAGTTATCCCTACAAAATCATATAATCTTGTCATGCTCTATCTTCATCACATAAAGTATTTATCATGCATAACCCCGATGACAAGCCAAGCAATTGTTTCATACTTTTAATGTTCTCAAGCTTTTTTAACTTTCACGCAATACATGAGCGTGAGCCATGGATATAACACTATGGGTGGAATAGAGTATGGTGGAGGTTTTGAGGAGAAGACAAAAGGGAGGAAGTCTCACATCAAATGGGTGAATTAATGGGCTATGGAGATGCCCATCAATTCATATAGATTCAAGTGAGTAAGGGTTGCCATGCAACGGATTCACTAGAGCTATAAGTGTATGAAATCTCAAAATAAAACTAGTGGGTGTGCATCCAACTTGCTTGCTCACGAAGACCTAGGGCATTTTGAGGAAGCCCATCATTGGAATATACAAGCCAAGTTCTATAATGAAAAATTCCCACTAGTATATGAAAGTGATAAAATAGGAGACTCTCTATCACGAAGAACATGGTGCTACTTTGAAGCACAAGTGTGGAAAAAAGATAGTAACATTGTCCCTTCTCTCTTTTTCTCACATTTTCCTTTTCTTTTTTTTATTTTTGTTTCTTTTGGGATCTTTGGCCTCTTTTTATTTTCTCTTTTTTTCGTCCAGAGTTTCATCCCGACTTGTGGGGGAATCATAGCCTCCATCATCCTTTCCTCACCTGGGAAAATGCTCTAATAATGATGATCATCACACTTTTATTTACTTGGAACTCAAGAATTACAACTCGATACTAGAACAAAGATATGACTCTATATGAATGCCTCCGGCAGTGTACTGGAATGTGCAATGATCTAGCGTGAAATGTATAAAAAATATGAATGATGGACAAGCCACAAATACTATGTCAACTATATGATCACGCAAAGCAATATCACAATGATGGTATGTGTCATAATAAACGAAACAGTGGAAGTTGCATGGAAATATATCTCGGAATGGCTATGGAAATGCCATAATAGGTAGGTATGGTGGTTGTTTTAAAAAATGGTGTATGGTGGGTTTAATGCACCGGCGAAAGTTGCACGGTACTAGAGAGGCTAGCAATGGTGGAAGGGTGAGAGTGCGTACAATCCATGGAATCAACATTAGTCATAAAGAACTCACATACTTATTGCAAAAATTTATTTGCCATCGAAGCAAAGTACTAATACACATGCTCCTAGGGGGATAGATTGGTAGGAAAACCATCGCTCGTCCCCGACCGCCACTCATAAGGAAGACAATAAAAAATAAATCATGCTCTGACTTCATCACATAAAGATAGACCATACGTGCATGCTTCGGGAATCACAAACTTTAACACAAGTATTTCTACCATTCCACGATTACTCACTAGAATGACTCTAATATCACCATATTTATATCTCAAAACAAATGCAAGGAATCAAACTTCTCGTATATTCAATGCTCTTTATGAAAGTTTTTATTATATCCCTCTTGGACGCCCATCATATGAGGACCAAATTCATAACCTAAGAAAATTGCCATACTATTTTCAAGACTCTCAAAATAATATAAGTGAAGCATCAGAGTTAATCAATTTCTACAAAATAAAACCACCGCCGTGCTCTAAAAATATATAAGTGAAGCACTAGAACAACTACCTAGCTCAAAAGATATAAGTAAGCACATAGAGTATTCTAATAAATTCACGATTATGTCCCTCTCAAAAGGTGTGTACAGCAAGTATGAATGTGGCAAACTAAAAGGCAAAGACTCATATAATACAAGACACTCCAAGCAAAACACATATCATGTGGTGAATAAAAATATAGCCTCAAGTAAATTTACTAATGGATTGAAGACAAAAGAGGGGATGCCATCCGGGGCATCCCCAAGCTTAGATGCTTGGTTGTCCTTGAATAACCTTGGGGTTCCTTGGTAATCAACAAGCTTAGGCTCTTGCCACTCCTTATTCTGTGGTCCATCAAAACTTTACCCGAAATTAGAAAACTTCACAAAACAGAACTGTAGCGACCCGACCTCAGACGGTCAAGCCTCTGTGTTGCTGTGCCATCCTCGATCAAGATCTTGGCACACAGTACATCAATGTATATATCAAAGTGCAATCACATGTATAAATAATGTAAAATGATATATACCTCATAATACTTAGCGGAAACAATCAAACGGGTGTGGAGTCCCATCAACGCCATCGGCAGGTTGAGTGTAGACCGTAACCTCAGATCATAACTCTTACTCGTCGAGGAAAGTATCGCAACATGATACGTTGCAGCCGTGTAGGTCAAGACATTGAATGTACCGCAAGATCACAATATGAGAAAACAGATGATAAACTATACTATATGCAGTATGGCTTTATGGCTCAGATTCGAGTTTTGTTTGCATAAAAGCTGATTTTATTTTACCTACATCAAAGGCATAAATGGAGTCTGTACTATGGAGTTTTCTATCATGACATGGTTCCGCCAACCGATGTCTCATAGCCCAAAATTCATCATATGTTGCCCACAATTAAGTTATCAATCCGTGTTGAGAGTTCCGAGATAGATCCAAGTCCAGAGGCTCAAATTGTCCGTAATCGGGACACGGCTAATCGATTAGGTTATAACCCTCTGCAGAGGTTTGTACACTTTACCCGCAAGATTCGATCCTCTCTTTACGCTCTCGCACTTCGAATGTTTGAGAACAAGATGACCGAAACATGGTCTTCCAAAGAGTTCCTCGACCACCGTCCGGTACTCAACCCATCCTACCATAGTTCTACATCTGCTAGTACCGCCCCAGCCAGAGTCACAACTAAGGTCAACCAAGCCGAGCCCATAATGACTTGTGGTTGCAGGGTAAGCTTCCGGCATGAAGTATTCTTCCGTCTCTTTGAGTCTGGGTGAAGCTTTCGCAAGATGTCATGGCGCTTCTCCATGCATCCCGCCAACCACTGGGTTCTCCAGGTGCCCGTCAACCGTCCTTCACCCAAAGAGTGTGTATTGAAATCTGTCTCGAGTCTTGAAGTCTTGAGGTCTTGAAGATGCAGTCCTTGCAGATTCCATCATGGAGTTGTCGTCATTGACGAGAATCCTCCATTCTCACACCACTCCCGAGCACTCATACCAAACCCCGTCTACTATAGCGTAGCATTAAAATAAAATATCGTCCCGGCTTGGTAACAGGGGAAGGGTTCCTACCTCATGCATACTACTCAACTACAAGGATTCAATAACACTCTTTGAGGGGTGGTTGCAAAGATGTCACTAAATGCAATAAAACATAGGTATGAAAGCATGGTCAAAGTGAACTTGCACGGTGATGTTGACGAAGAAGAATTATCGTTCTCAAGAAATAACTTGATAGACTACTCGTCACTCTCGATGAAATCTATATAACAAACATATCATTCACATAAGCACTCACACTAACAATCAAAACAAAAGAGAGAGCGAATAAGAATCAAGGAACTTCAAATAAAACTAGGAGTCTTCTTCTACAACATTCACAAAAATAGTTTTGTCTAACGGAAAATAAAACAATAAAATAACAGAGAATAAAATATAAATTTGGTTAAGACAAAAAAAATAAAGTATTTTTTTTCATAAAGCTATTTTGAAAGTATTTTCAATTGGGAGTTAAAACAGTAGAGAAATCCTTTGCAAGTTATTAGCGAACTTGAATTGATTTCACGATAACAAAATAAAAATAAATATAAAAACTTGTTGAACACCTACTGTTTAACTAATAGAAACCAAACATAAACTTTCTGAAATATAAAATAAAATAATTTAAAAACAACTATAGAAAAAGAAGTAGCTATAATTCGAATAGAACTAAAACAGAATTTGTTTTACATGAAACAATAAGCTAAAATACTCAAACAATTTTGAAGTTTTTACTACTGGTAATTATGATCACTAGTGATCAGTAGAAAAAGAATCAAATAAAATCTATTTTTAAACTCCCGAATAAGCAAAACAAGCTTTAATTCAAATCTGATCTAACTCAATTTTTATAAATCCAAACATAGAAAAATTATATATTTTTGGAAACTACAAGAAAATTGTGATCTAACGCAAAAAGAATCAGCATTATTGGACTTCTAGATCAAAAGTTATAAGCTAAACAAGAACGGAACTAAATCTGTTACGGGAATAAATCTGAAAACGAAAACGGAGTTACCTGTACGTGAGGCAGAGATGGCAGGAAGGAGACAGCGATGTGGAGGGCTGCTCCCGCGAGGGGGGCGAGGTCGCCGGCGAGGGTGGGGGTGGCGGAGGAGGGGTCGGCGCTGGGGAGGTGGCGCTGGGCGATGGGGAGGTTCAGGAGAGCTCTGGTGAGCGTTCTAGGCAGGAAAAGGAGGACGGTGGCGAGAAGGCTACGGGCAGGGAGGCGTGGTGATGGGAAAATGGAACGAGGAGAGGAGGGGTTTTATAGGCGGTCTCGGGAGGCGCTGGGATGGAAAGACGAGGGAGATCGGGAAGGTGGAGTTTCCTGCCTCCATGGATATGGAAAGCTTATGTAACGTGAGAGGAAACAGAGGAAGGAGATGATCTCTTGTTGGGCTAGAATAGGAAAGTGCTTAATGGGCCAGGTTTTTCCTAATAAAAACGATTCCATTCCTATTTTTAAAATTAGGAAACTAAAACAATAAAAAGGGAAATCAAATCAATTCGGAATAAAGTGTTTTTATATACTAAAATTATCAGAAAAATAAAATGTAGATGATGAGCATTATTCCACGGCCAAAATAAAAACTAAAAAAAAATGTTTTTCAGAAAATCCCTAAAGGCTTTATTTCTTTTTGCAAATATTTTTTAAATAAAAACTTTGGTTTTTCTTGGCTCAAATATTTTAAAAAATGCCCCTGATTTTGGAGGGTCATTTTCCTCCGCTCTTTCTTGCTTGCAAGAGTTTATTTTTCGGGGTATTTCTCGGGGAAGAAAAACAGAGAAGCAAGTGCAAATATTTGAAAGAATTAAATTGCAAAACTCCGTTCAAATTCTTTATAGTTGAAGAAGTCATGTCATCTTCTCTCATTGATTTTAATAGGATGAATTTGAATTTACCGGAGAAGGGGAAAGTCATTTTATTCCCTCTCTTTCAAAAGTTTTTGAAAAGGTTCAAATCTCACTCAAGTTTAATTCACTCAAGCAAACAAACAAACAATTCAATTAATTATATTAACATTCCAAAATTTGGGATGTTACAAGAACTCAACAGAAAACTCGTAAGATCCGTTAGTATAATAAAAGCAAGTAACCACTTAGGTACTGTTGTAAACTCATTACAATTTTATATTGGCGTTATATCTACTTTATTATAACTTATTCTTGCTTCATACCCCCACCCCCCCACCCCGATACTACCCATAGATTCGTCAAAATAAGCAAACAAAACAAAGAAAACAGAATATGTCAAAAACAGAACAGTCTGTTGTAATCTGGATATTATCCATACTTCTATAACTCCAAAACTTCTGAAAAAGGAAAACTTAGGAAATTTGTATATCAATCTTGTGTAGAAAATTCAGATTAAAATCACGCTTCTGTGATTTTCTAAAATTCTGACAATGAGCGCAAAATTTTCTGTTTTTGAGCAAGATCAAATCAACTATCACCATAGATCACCACAAAGGTCTTATTTCGCTCAAACACTAACTAAACACTAAAACACAATTAATAAATAAGTAATATTGTGTATAATCATAAAAACAGAAAGGAAAAATATTGGGTTGTGTCCCAACAAGCACTTTTCTTTAAAGCCTTTGAGCTAGACGTTGATAATTTTAATGATGCTCACATGAAAGACAAAAAATTGAAGCACCAAGATAGCATCATATAGCATGTGCAAAACAAGTTTAAGTCTAACATACTTCCTATGCATAGGAATTTTATAAGCAAACAAATTATCAAGACAAGCAAAAACTAGCATATGCAAGGAAGAAGAAAGAAACAATAGCAATCTCAACATAACGAGAGGTAATTTAGTGACATGAAATATTTTACAACCATATTTTTGTCTGTCATAATAATTATATGTAGTAGCATAATCAAATTCAACAATATAGATATAATGTAATTTTTTCTCTTCATGATCCACATGCATGCAAAGTTGAATGTAGCGACCAGACCTCAAACAGTCGACCCTCGTGCATCGTTGTCATCCTGGATCAAGAATCTTGACATGCACAAGATGCTTGAAGGATTTATAACAGAGTAGCAATCACACACTTATTACATCAAATGTCTCAAAAGAGAACTTATTACAATAAATACGGCTTAAGGCCATCTAATAACGATAAAAGCGGAAGGCTTGGAAGATAAGCGAGTCCATCAACTCCAACGGCATCACTGAGTATAGAACCACGACCTAAGACACCTTACTCGTCGTCTGAAAAGTCTGCAACATGAACGTTGCAGCCCGAAAACGGGCCAGCACATGGAATATGCTGGCAATGTAACACATAGAGAGTAATATGAAAGAGTAATGCTATACTACATGCATATATGGCTGGTAGAAAGCTCTATGGTTACAGTTTTGCGTAAAGCCAATTTTTACCTACTCTAAAGGAATAAATTTTATTTAACTATCATGGTGGTTATTAAACATTGAGAATGGTTGACAGCATCCTCAATCCCAATTAAGCACCATCATTAGACCCAACAATATTAATTAAAGTAACATGATGAGATTCACATGATAATCAAAGTACTAGATACTCAAGATGTCCATAACCGGGGACACGGCTAACCATGATTAGTTTTATACACTCTGCAGAGGTTTGTGTACTTTTCCCCACAAGACTCGATCTCCTCCGTTAGTATTCTCGCACTACATGGTGTTTGAGAAATGGATGACCGAGACATAGTCTTTCAGAAGCGCTAGCACATTACGAACGGGTAGACCGGTTCACCTACATCCCACTACATCTGCTAGTCTACCACTGTAAGAGTTCGCACGACTTAATCAACTATGCTAGAGCCCATAGTAGCTTGTGGCTGCACACAGAAGTTTTTAGCATGAATAATCTCATGATCCCTTTGAGCCTGGGTGGCGGTCCAAAAAGAAACAGGCAATCCTGGAATACCCAGGTACCTCAATACACCTAGATGTGTATTAAATTTGCCACCTTAAGTAAACCATTAATTGAATCTCACATCTGTCATGGATACACTCACCCAATCCACGTCTACTAGCATAGCATAACAACATAAGCAAACATAGAAGTAACTCCCAAGGGTTTGATAATAAAACAGGTAATTGGTACTACCTCATCTACTTTCCCAAATCCCACAATTTAATTAGATCCTAGTCATGCAATGTTTGAGGATTGATCTAATGCATAAAAACTGGGTATGAAAGGGATATGATCAAAGTGTTACTTGCCTTGCTGATGATCCGCGAAACCTAGCGATTCGAAGTAGCAAGCGGCGCACTCCGGGTACTCTATCGCAAACAAACAAGCATACAATAAGTACTCATCTAATGCACAGGTAAAATCCAAATAAGAGATCTAACCAGAAGGTTCAACTTAAGAACTCCAGTTTGCAAAAAGAATCAAATCAAAAGAAGCAACGAAAAGCAAACGGCGAAAGAAACAAGCTTCGTTTACTAATCTGGACCTAAGTCAAATTTTACAGAGGCAAAAACTTGTTTGAGTTGATTAATCAGAAAGAGGGTTTCGAGACGAAACTCTAGGCGCTTGAATCGCCTGATTCCGATAAATGAGCGAAAAGTTATACTAGATCGAAAATCGGATCAGAAATCGCGATCAGAAATAATCGCGAAAATCCGAGAGAAAGAAAAATGGCGAACAGGCTAACGAACGAACGTTCGTTAACTGAAACTGAACGGCGAAAATCGTTCGTTAAAACGAACAAACGAGCAAATGCTCGCTAAACAAATAAACCGAAAAAAAACATAAACCGATCTAAAAAAAACAACCGCGGTTTTATAAAAAAAACCGGGCGGTTAACCAGCGAAAACCGGCGGTGGATCCGGTGTCTTCCTCCGGCGGCGGCGGACTCCGGCGAGGGCGGTGGTGGTCGGCTGGCAAGCGGCTTGGCGCAAGCGGCGGCGGTGGCGGCTGGGGCGGGGCTAGGGTTTGGGGTGGGCTGCGGGGCTGCTCCCCCGGCTTATATGGCCGGCCGGGCCTAGAGTCCCAGGCGGACATGGCCCGGTAGGTCGGTTAGTTTTTTTAAATACTTTTGCGCAGAAAAACAAATAAAAGAAATACTAAACGGACTTAAAAAATCCCGATTTTTTTTCCCGTCTTCTAAAATCATGCCGGACAAGATGAACATTTATTTTGGGCCAAAATGCAATTTTGAAAACACGCACTTTTCCTAAATTAAAATAAAATAGCGATAAACTCCAAAATAAAATCTTATTTGATTTTTTTATTAAACCTTCAATATTTCTTTATTTTGGGAAAGTCATTTTATTCCCTCTCTCATATTTTTGTTATAGAAATAATTGAAGATAAAATAAATAAAATCAAATGATCCTATTTTCAAGATTTGAGAAACTCAAATATGAAAATAACGAAATCTCCAACTCTCTCCGTGGGCCCTTGAGTTGCGTGAAATTTCTAGGATCAAGCCAAAATGCAATAAAATATGATATGCACTGATGATCTATGTATAACATTCCAAATTGAAAATTTGGGATGTTACAAACCTACCCCCCTTAAGATGAATCTCGCCCTCGAGATTCGGGTTGGCTAGAAAATAGGTGAGGGTGGTCCTTCAGCAGATCTTCCTCTCGCTCCCAGGTGGCTTCATCCTCGGTGTGGTGGCTCCACTGAACTTTGCAAAACTTGATAACCTTGCTGCGGGTGACTCGGCTGGCATACTCGAGAATTTTGACTGGTTTCTCCTCATAGGTCAAATCATTATCCAACTGAATCGCTTCGGTGACAAGTATCCTCGCCGTATATCAGCCATCTCTGCGTGGCACTTCTTCAACTGGGAAACGTGGAACACGTCGTGAACTCCTGACAATCCATCGGGCAATTCCAACTTGTAAGCAACTTCTCCCATGCGCTTCAAAACTTTGTATGGTCTCACCAAACATGGCGCTAATTTTCCTTTAACTCCAAAGCGCTTAACTCCTCGAAGTGGAGATACTCGAAGATAGACTCTATCTCCGACTTCGTAAACTGTCTCCTTGCATTTTGAATCCGCATAGCTCTTCTGCCTAGACTGGGCTACCTTGAGCCTATCGCGAATCAACTTCACCTTCTGTTCAGACTCCTTAATCAAATCTGGTCCAAACAATTGGCAGTCTCCAACTTCATCCCACAACAATGGTGTTCTGCACCTCCTTCCGTACAAGGCTTCAAAAGGGGCCATCTTCAAACTAGTTTGATAACTGTTGTTGTAAGAGAACTCCGCATATGGCAAGTTGTCATCCCAACTAGATCCATAATCTAGTGCACAAGCTCTCAACATATCCTCCAAAATCTGATTGACTCTCTCGGTGTGTCCATCAGTCTACGGATGAAAAGCTGTACTGAACTCTAGTCGGGTTCCCAAAGTTTCGTGCAACTGATTCCAGAACTTTGAGGTAAACTGGGTCCCTCTATCTGATACAATGCTCCTCGGAACTCTATGCAGGCATACGATCCTGGTCATGTATATCTTTGTTAGCTTAGCACTGCTGTAGGTGGTCTTCACTGGGATGAAATGAGCTACCTTCATCAAGCGATCGACTACAACCCAAATCGAGTCATAGCATGAACGAGCCCTGGGCAATCCCGTAATAAAGTCCATGCCTAGTTTATCCCACTTCCATTCGGGTATCGGCAATGGCTGTAACAATCCTGCTGGCTTCCGATGCTCTGCCTTCACTCTTTGACATACAACACAAACTGCTACATGCTCCGCAATATCCTTCTTCATTCCGGTCCACCAGAAAGTGTCCTTCAAATCCAAATACATCTTGGTATTTCCTGGGTGAATCGAGTACGGCGAATCATGGGCCTCTTGCAAAATCAACTTCCTGATTTCTGGATCATTAGGCACGTAAACGCAGTCCTCAAACCATAAGGTATCGTGTTCATCCTCACGAAATCCTTTAGCTTTTCCCTTGCTCATTTTCTCTTTAATAGAGGTAATCTCCTTGTAAGTTTTCTGAGCTTCTCTGATCTTATCCATCAAAGTAGACTGAATCTCCAATGTTGCTACATAGCCTCTCGGAACTATTTCCAAACATAGCTCGTGAAGATCCTTGGCTAACTCCTTTGGTAAACCTTCGGCCATTAGTGTGTTGACATGGCTCTTGCGGCTCAACGCATATGCTACTACGTTAGCCTTTCCAGGGTGGTAATGCAATCTCATGTCATAATCCTTGATGAGCTCCAACCATCTCCTTGGCCTGAGATTCAACTCCTTCTGCGTGAAGATGTACTTCAAACTCTTGTGATCCATGTACACCTCACAATGGTTTCCAATGAGAAAATGTCTCCAAGTCTTCAATGTGTGTACTACAGCTGCTAAGTCCAAATCATGTGTAGCATAATTCAACTCATGGGGCTTAAGTTGTCGTGAAGCATACGAAACAACTCTTCCCTCCTGCATAAGTACTGCTCCAAGTCCTCGACGTGAAGCGTCACAATATACCTCGTAATCTTTACTCTGATCTGGCAGAATTAGCACTGGTGATGTAACCAAAACGTTTCTTTAACTGCTAGAAACTAGCCTCACATTCATCAGTCCAATTGAACTTGGTATCCTTCTTTAATAACTCCGTCATAGGCTTCACAATCTTCAAGAAATTCTCAATGAATCTCTGGTAGTATCCTGCCAGTTCAAGGAAACTCTGGATCTCTCCAACTGTCGTTGGTGCTTCCCGGTTTGTCATTGTGACAACCTTGGCGGGATCTACTGCTATACCCTCTCCGGATATAACGTGTCCGAGGAATCTGACTTCCTTTAACCAGAACTCACATTTGCTGAACTTGGCATATAACTGATGTTCTCTGAGCTTCTCAAGTACTAAACGCAAATGCTCCTTATGCTCCTCTTCATTCTTCGAGTAAACCAAAATATCATCAATGAACACCACGACGAACTTGTCCAAAAACTCCATAAACACCTTATTCATCATGTCCATGAAATAGGCAGGTGCATTAGTCAGACCAAATGACATAACGGTATACTCATACAGTCCATACCTGGTGGTAAAAGCGGTCTTAGGTATATCCTGCTCTCGAATCTTTAACTGATGGTATCCTGATCTCAAATTGATCTTGGAAAATACCTTGGCTCCTTGTAATTGATCAAACAAATCGTTGATCATCGGCAGCGGGTACTTATTCTTGATAGTTACTTCATTCAATCCTCGATAATCAACAACCATTCTCAATGATCCATCCTTCTTCTCCACTAGAAGTATTGGCGATCCCCAAGGCGAAGAACTTGGGCGAATAAAACCTTCATCCAGTAACTCCTTAATGTGCTTCTTAATTTCTTCCAAATCTTGTGCGGGCATCCGGTACGGTCTCTTAGATATCGGCCCTGTGCCTGCAAAAGCTCAATAAAAAACTCAATGTCTCTATCCGGTGGCATACCTGGCAACTCTTCTAGAAATACATCAGGGAAATCCTTCACCACTGGTACTTCTTCCTGCACAACTCCTGATAAGGAATTTACTTGAGTCCTCTTTGGCTCATGCCGTGACACATACTTGATCCTTCTTCCTTCTGGAGTGGTAAGTAAAATCGATTTACTGGCACAATCGATGTTTCCTCCATACATCGATAGCCAATCCATACCTAGAATCACGTCCAAACCTTGCGATTCCAGAATGATTAAATCTGTGGGGAAAACATGCCTACCTATGCTCAATGGCACCTGAAAACTTCCTCGACTAGCCATATACTCCGCTCCTGGTGAGCTTACTAACATGGGTGTTCTAAAAACCTTGGTGGGCAGTTTATACTTATCCACAAATCCCCGTGATATGTATGAATGCGATGCACCAGCATAAAAAAGAATGATTGCAGTAAATGTCTTAACCAAAAACTTACCTATTACTGCATCTGGCTGGGCTTCAACCTCCTCCATGTTAACGTGGTTCACCTGTCCCCTGTTGAAAGGGTTCGGCTTCTTCCCAGAGCTTCCATTGCCATTTCCATTCTGGGCTTCAGGACATTCATTCGCACAATGTCCAGTCTTCTGACACTTAAAGCAAGTGACTTGGCTCAGGTCTCTCTTGGCTGGGGTTGACGGGTTGGTGTGGTTTTGTCCGTTGCTTCCTCCATTCCCGTTACCATTTTTGGAGCCATTATGATTGTGAGAGCTACCTCCTCCATGGGTATGCTGAAATTGTCCTCTCGGTTTCGGGGTACTTCCCTTGACCATACTTCCTCTTGCGGTTTTCAATCTATTGCTGCTTCCCTTCAAGCATAAGAGCACGATCTACCAACTCCTGGTAGTTGTTGAAAGTTGCTACCATCAATTGCATGCTCAGCTCATCATTTAGTCCTTCCAGAAACTTCTCCTGCTTAGTTGCATCTGTAGCAACGTCATCTGGGGCATAACGTGCTAACTTACTAAAGTCCTCCACATACTGGCCTAAAGTGCGTCCTCCTTGGCGTAAGTTGCGAAACTCACGCTTATTCATGGCCATAGCTCCTGCTGAAACGTGGGCAGTACAGAAAGCTTGCTGAAACTGATCCCATGTGACAGTGTCAATAGGGTGTGTGGTTGTGTAATTCTCCCACCATGATGCTACGAGTCCATCAAGCTGGTGTGCGGCAAAACACACTCTCTCCGCATCTGTGCATCTTGAAGTGGCCAGCTCCCTTCCAACCTTGCGGAGCCAATCATCTGCAACAATCGGCTCGGTGCTACTGGAAAACACCAGCGGATTTAGCCTCAAGAAATGAGTCAAATGGTCAACAGGTGGTGGTGGTGGTGGGTTGTTGTTGTTGTTGTTGTTGTTGTTGCCTTGGTTCTGTACTAGTGCTTGCATCAAAGCATTCTGCTGCTGAATCAACTGAGTGATCTCCGGTGGGAAAACAAATCCTGTGTCGCGTCTCGGAGGCATCTGAGGGTTTTAGAGAAGATGAGAATATACAATAGAATGAGGTCTAGTGAGAAAAAACTGCCCATATGCACATGAGACAAATGCAAACAAAATCACTCCAATCAATTAAAACGAAGGTATACAACGGTGTATCTATCGTTACAAAAGTGCTCGGACTAAACTAGATACATAGGGAAATACTACTACTGTTATGGTGGTCAACTAGAAAAACTGCTCAGATGAGGACTCCACGATATCCGCTCCAGCTTCATCAACATAGTCATCATCGCTGTCGTCTGGGTCCGAGTCGGTGTCGTCGATGATGATATAGTTATTCGGACAAGTGGAATCGTCGTCTTCTCTTCCTGGTGCGGGGTCTCCCATGAAAACTCCTAGCTTCCTGGTTAAGTCGTCATTCTTCTCCACTAGCACTTCTATTTCCTCCATATAATCTTCACATGTAGCCTTGAGTTCTTCCTCTAGCTCCGTGATCTTGGTCAAGGCCTTCTGCAGATCCATCATGCCTGCGCACATCTGGTTCTCCTGGCATCGGATGTGCTGGTTTAACTCCTGGATAAAAGCTGCGATTGATCTATCCTTCCTGGTGCTGATCATCTCCCATTGCTCATCTCGGCGCCCACAAATCTGGTAGATAGTATCCTTGAGATCATTGCGGTAAACTTCTCCAATACGTCCCATGGTGATGTGGGCTGCCATGCCCTTTCCTAGATTCTAGGATTGTGCATCAAAGGAAAACTCTATGGGCTCCGTGACTGGCTCGAACGTCCTTCCTGGAACTTGAACTTGAATCATCCAGCGCTCCTCTTCGGGTAAAAGTGGTGTTGTAGGTCCGTGTGAAGCTTGGTACTCTGATGTTCAGGTATCTAGTGACTTCCTTCAAGTGGCGTCCAAAAGGTGTATCATCATCCGGTTGCATGAACTTGTTCCTTGCATCCGCAATCCTAAAAGAGTAGAAAAGATGAGGAATCAGAAATGAGAAGAAAGAGTAGTGATCTAGGGCTTTAACTTAGTGGCCGTGTCCTACAGTCAGCGTGTGCTCTGATACCATCTTGTAGCGACCAGACCTCAAACAGTTTGACCTCTGTGCATCGTTGTCATCCCCGGATCAAGAATCTTGACACACAGTACTTGAAGGATTTATAACAGAGTAGCAATCACACACTTATTACATCGAATGTCTCAAAAGAGAACTTATTACAATAAATATGGCTTAAGGCCATCTAATAACGATAACAGCGGAAGGCTTGGAAGATAAGCGAGTCCATCAACTCCAATGGCATCACTGAGTATAGAACTACGACCTAAGACACCTTACTCGTCGTCTGAAAAGTCTGCAACATGAACGTTGCAGCCCGAAAACGGGTCAGCACATCGAATATGCTAGCAATGTAACACATAGAGAGCAATATGAAAGAGTAATGCTATACTACATGCATATATGGCTGGTAGAAAGCTCTATGGTTAAAGTTTTGCGTAAAGCCAATTTTTCCCTACTGCAAAGGAATAAATTTTATCTAACTATCATGGTTGTTGTTAAACATTGAGAATGGTTGACAGCATCCTCAATCCCAATTAAGCATCATCATTAGACCCAACAATATTAATTAAAGTAACATGATGAGATTCACATGATAATCCAAGTACTAGATACTCAAGATGTCCATAACCGGGGACACGGCTAACCATGATTAGTTTTATACACTCTGCAGAGGTTTGCGCAATTTTCCCCACATGACTCGATCTACTCCGTTAGTATCCTCGCACTACATGGTGTTTGAGAAACGGATGACCGAGACATAGTCTTTCAGAAGCGCTAGCACCTTACGAACGGGTAGACCGTTACACCTACATCCCACTACATCTGCTAGTCTACCACTGTAAGAGTTCGCACAACTTAATCAACTATGCTAGAGCCCATAATAGCTTGTGGCTGCACACGGAAGTTTCTAGCATGAATAAACTCATGATCCCTTTGAGCCTGGGTGGCGGTCCAAAAAGAAACAGGCAATCCTGGAATACCCAGGTACCTCAATCCACCCAGATGTTTCTTAAAGTTGCCACCTTAAGTAAACCATTAATTAAATCTCACATCTGTCATGGATACACTCACCCAATCCACGTCTACTAGCATAGCATAGCAACATAAGCAAACGTAGAAGTAACTCCCAAGGGTTTGATAATAAAAGAGGTAATAGGTACTACCTCATCTACTTTCCCAAATCCCACAATTTAACTAGATCCTAGTCATTGCAATGTTTGAGGATTGATCTAATGCATAAAAACTGGGTATGAAAGGGATATGATCAAAGTGTTACTTGCCTTGCTGATGATCTGCGAAACCTAGCGATTCGAAGTAGCAAGCGGCGCACTCCGGGTACTCTATCACAAACAAACAAGCATATAATAAGTACTCATCTAATGCATAGGTAAAACCCAAATAAGAGATCTAACCGGAAGGTTCAACTTAAGAACTCCGGTTTGCAAAAAGAATCAAATCAAAAGAAGCAACGAAAAGCAAACGGCGAAAGTTACAAGCTTCATTTACTAATCTAGACCTAAGTCAAATTTTACAAAGGCAAAAACTTGTTTGAGTTGATTAATCAGAAAGAGGGTTTAGAGATGAAACTCTAGGCGCTTGAATCGCCTGATTCCGATAAACGAGCGAAAAGTTATACTAGATCGAAAATCGGATCAGAAATCACGATTAGAAATAATCGCGAAAAATCCGAGAAAAAGAAAAACGGACGAACAGGCTAACGAACGAATGTTCGTTAACTGAAACTAAACGGCGGAAATCGTTCGTTAAAAAGAACGAACGAGCGAACACTCGCTAAACAAATAAACTGAAAAAACATAAACCGATCTAAAAAAACAACCGCGGTTTTATAAAAAAATCTGGCGGTTAACCGGTAAAACCGTGGCGGATCCGGTGGCTACCTCCGTGGCGGACTCAGCGAGGCGGTGGTGGTCGGCGGCGGCTGAGGCGGTCAAGGGCTAGGGTTTGGGGTTGGCTGCGGGGCTGCTCCCGGCTTATAAGGCCGGCCGGGCCTAGAGTCCCAGGCGGACACGACCCAGTAGGTCGGTTAGTTTTTTTAAATACTTTCGGGCAGAAAAACAAATAAAAAAAATACTAAACGGACTCCAAAAATCCCGAAATAAATTTTCCCCGGCTTCTAAAATCAAGCCAGACAAGATGAACATTTATTTGGGGCCTAAATGCAATTTTGAAAAACGCGCATTTTTCCTTAATTCAAATAAAATAGCAATAAACTTCAAAATAAAATCTTATTTGATTTTTTTATTAAACCTTCAATATTTATTTATTTTGGGAAAGTCAATTTATTTCCTCTCTCATATTTTTGTTATAGAAATAATTGAAGATAAAATAAATAATATCAAATGATCCTATTTTCAAGATTTGAGAAACTCAAATATGAAAATAACGAAATCTCCAACTCTCTCCGTGGGTCCTTGAGTTGCGTGAAATTTCTAGGATCAAGCCAAAATGCAATAAAATATGATATGCAATGATGATCTATGTATAACATTCCAAATTGAAAAGTTGGGATGTTACATTGACACTCTTCCAAAATAGTGGGATTATCATCAAATAAAGTCATGACCACTCCAAGCCCTCTTTTATCAAAAATTTCATAAGATTGATCATTCTCCAAAGTAGTGGGATCATTATTACCTAGAGTTGAAACTCTTCCATACCCACTTTCAATATTATTACGAACATATTTATCATGAGGCTTAAATAAAATTTCAAGATCATAAGAATCATTATCACCCAAATCATGATCATTGCAATAAGTAGTGGACATATCAAAATTAGCATCCCCAAGCTTGGGTTTTTGCATATTATTAGCTCAATTGACATTAATAAAATTTATAGTAACATCATTACAATCATGCTTTTCCTTCAAGGGGCTATCAAGTGTGGGTGCAATAGAAATAATTTCATGTTTAACATAAAGAACTATAGCAAGTTCATCTCCCTAAGCATAATTAATATTGGCATCATGGCCATAAGAATAGCAAGCATCATGTTCATCAAGGGAGGATATATCAACCAAATAAATGGAATCATAATTATTTATAGATTCATGCATATCATTATTTTTCTTCCAAAGCAACGGACATTCCCTCAATAAATTCCTTAACATAGGCATTATGAGCATAGTTTTCATAGCAATATTTAAGTATGTTAAAATTTTCAGTTTTGTAGAGAGTAATATCATACTTTTTAATCAAAGAAGAAACTTCATAAGCAGCCTTAAAAGCGACAAATTCTTTAATTTGCTCGATATCATAGTAATTAGAAACACCTTTGGCATAAGAAGATAGGATTTCATTATCATTAAACTCACATAGATATGGAAGGTGTTTTTTAGGGTTCTCCGAGCAACAAATAAAATCATAAATTTCACATAGATTCAAAGCATAGCATAGCAAACAATTTATTTGATTCCATAAGATTCCCCTTTTTTGATAGAAATGGTGACGCGCAAAATGAGCATGCTCATCTAATGATTTACCCTAAACTAAACTAGTTGGGGTTTCAGCACGAGCACATATGGATCGAAGATGATCCAAGTAGAAAAATTTAAGTGGATCCATATGAGTAGATTTTTAGCAAGCAAATAGAAGGCACATAGCAACACAAGTAAAGATAGCAAACAAGCAAAAAGGCATATGGAAAAAAGGCGAATAGAAAGGCAAATATTTTTGTGTTTTTCTGAAAACATTTTAGAAGTGAGGAGAGGAAAACGAGAGGCAAATGGAAAATAATGTAAGTGCAAGAGATGAGAGTTTATGATAGGTACTTGGTAGGCTTGATGTGGAACCTCCCCGGCAATGGCACCAGAAATTCTTCCTGCTACTTCTTGAGCTTGCGTTGATTTTTCCCTTGAAGAGGAAAGGGTGATGCAACAAAGTAGAGATAAGTATTTCCCTCAGTTAAGAACCAAGGTATCAATCCAGTAGGAGGTTCAAGCAAGTCCCCAATAGATGCACCTGCACAAACTAACAAACACTTGCATACAACGCGAAAAAGGGGTTGTCAATCCCTTCACGGTCACTTGCAAGAGTGAGATCTAATATAGATAGATATAAAGACAAGTAAAAGGGAAAATAAAGTAAATATAAATAAATTACAGCAAGGTATTTTTGGGTTTTTGGGTTTATAGATATGGAAATATATGATGGAAAATAGAACCGGGGGCCATATGTTTCACTAGAGGCTTCTCTCTTGAAGAAAGCATACAGTGGGTAAACAAATTACTGTTGAGCAATTGATAGGAAAGCGCAAAGTTATGACGATATCCAAGGCAATGATCATGAATATAGGCATCACATCTATGACAAGTAAACCGACTCCTGCCTGCATCTACTACTATTACTCCACACATCGATCGCTATCCAGCATGCATCTAGTGTATTAACTTAACAAGAACGGAGTAATGCCTTAAGCAAGATGACATGATGTAGAGGGATAGATCCAATCAATATGGTAAAAATCCCATCGTTTTATCCTTAATGGCAACAATACAAATACATGCCTCGCTACCCCTACTGTCACTCGGTGAGGACACCGCAAGATTGAACCCATCACAAAGCACCTCTCCCATTGCAAGAAAAACCAATCTAGTTGGCTAAACCAAATCGATATATGGGAGAGGAATACAAAGCTATCTTAATCATGCATAAAAGAGTTCAGAAAATACTCAAATAATATTCATAGATAATTTGATCATAAATCCACAATTCATCAAATCTCAACAAACACACCGCAAAAGAAGATTACATTGAATAGATCCCAAAGAACATCGAGGAGAACATTGTATTGAAGATCAAAGAGAGAGAAGAAGCCATCTAGCTACTAGCTATGGACCCGTAGGTCCGTGGTAAACAACTCACACATCATCAGAAGGGCAGCAAGGTTGGTGTAGAGGCCCTCCGTGATCGAATCCCCCTCCGGCAGTGTACCGGAAAAGGCCCCAAGATGGGATCTCACAAGAACAGAAGCTTACGGCGGCGAAAAAGTATTTTTGGTGTGCCCTTTGGTATAGGGGGAATATTTGGGTATTTAAGGAGCTGGAGTTAGGGTTAGGAGAGCCACGGGGGCCTAGAAGCCCCCTGGCCGCGCCCCCTAGGGAGCGCCCCCTAGGGCCTGTGGCCCCCTCGTGGGTCTTCTGGCCTCTTATCGAAGCTTCGTGGGTGTCTTATTGTCCAAGAAAAATCATCAAAAAGTTTCGTTCCGTTTGGTATTGATTTTTTGTAAAAGTAAAAACAAGGATAAAATAACAACTCGCACTGGGCACAGGTTAATAGGTTAGTCCCAAAAATGATATAAAATAGCATATAAATGTATATAAAACATCCAAGATAGATAATATAATAGCATGGAACAATAAAAAATTATAGATACATTGGAGACGTATCAGCTCCCATAAGAGCGATTCTAGCACCTCGGAAGGACGTGATGGCAATGGAAAATCTTGACACAACAGAAAAAAGTGCCCGAAATAAGAATAGTGGCAGCGATGCCGAGGACCCAGTAGTCAACGCAAGGTTCAGTGGCCTACTGGGTGGACCTAAGAAGGATCCCTTTAAGGGGAACAAGGATGACCCAAGCGCGTTGGATAAGATACTCGATAGATCCTGCCAGATTCATGACACCGCAGACAAGCCTACCAACCACACAAATCGGAAGTGTGCACTTCAGGTTGTCTATGCCTTGGAGCCTATAGCCCTTAAATTCAACCCGTGGTCGTCCTGCTCGGTCACTTTTGACAAAAAAGACCACCTGACCAGTATCCGTCATGGCTGGTCAGCAGCTCTGGTCCTAGATCCTATTGTCGATGGGTTCCATATAACCGCATTCTTATAGATGGCAGAAGCAGCTTGAACCTGATCTATGCTAACACGATCAGGAAGATGGGCATTAATTCGTCAAGAATCTAGCCCAGTAACACCACTTTCAAGGGTGTCATCCCCAACATAGAGGCCCGATGCACGGGCACTGTAATGCTAGAATTTTTTCGGCTCCCCCAACAACTTCTGAAGTGAGAACTCGATCTTTGATATAGTCCCCTTTTGCAGTGGCTATCACGCATTGCGAGGCCGTACTGCATTTGCCCGCTTTAACGCGGTACCACACTATGGTTACCTAAAGCTTATAATGTCGGGGCCCAATGGCATTATCACCATCAATGGTAACACGTAGTGTTCCCTCCGTACAGAGGAGCAAACAACAGCCTATGTAGCCGAGGAAGCGGCCTGACGATCTGCTCGGTCGGATCTCCCAAGTTCTCTGAAGCGCATCCGCATCCTCACCCCGGCTCCGGATGCACTCGCATGAATCCTAAATAGGGATATGCGCTCCCTAGCTCTCGCCCCATGGTAGAAGACTATGTACCTAGAGTACACAACTTCGCACTTAAAATTCCTTGGGAGCTTGGGGAGCATAAAAACAGGGCATGTCATCTCGATTTACCCGAACACACCCAACCACCGGGTGATCTCTTCAGCAAAATAAAGCCTGTCAGGAATTACATTTCGGGAGCATCAGGCCGTCACTGCGGCCCTATCCTCGTAAGGGCCCCACGCTTGGGATGCGTCAAGCATAGCCTATGCAGAGTAGTTGTTCGTCCTCTCACACCCTTGGCATCAACAAGGCACAGCTGGTCAACAGTACGGAGGCGCAGATGTGCGGCAAGGAAAAGACATAGGCCAAGCGTCCGGTTCATTAAAGCCATGTATCATACTCCAGTACCCTTTTCTTTATTTTTTTATATAATCTTTGTATCGGTTATGGTTCTTCCATGTAAACAGCTAGGTATGCATGATATAAACCAGTGAATGATGAAACATAGCTTCTTTCGGTCCTAGTACAACTTCGAGTGTTATTTTTCTTCTTTGGCCTTTTGATACGTCTCCAACGTATCTATAATTTTTTATTGCTCCATGCTATATTATCTACTGTTTTGGACATTATTGGGCTTTATTTTCCACTTTTATATTATTTTTGGGACTAACCTATTAACCGGAGGCCCAGCCCAGAATTGTTGTTTTTTTGCCTATCTCAGAGTTTCGAAGAAACGGAATATCAAACGGAGTCCAAACGGAATGAAACCTTCGGGAACGTGATTTTCTCACCGAATATGATCCAGGAGACTTGGACCCTACATCAAGAAAGAAAGGAGGTGGGCTTGAGGTAGGGAGCGCGCCCTCCCCCCCCAGGCGCGCCCTCCACCCTCGTGGGCCCCACCTTGCTCCACCGATGTACTTCTTCCTCCTATATATACCTACGTACCCCCAAACGATCAGATACGGAGCCAAAAACCTAATTCCACCGCCGCAACCTTCTTCCTCCAGGGGTGTGTTTGTTGAGACCGATGAATTGTGGGTTTATGATCAAGATTATCTATGAACAATATTTGAATCTTCTTTGAATTCCTTTATGTATGATTGGTTATCTTTGCAAGTCTCTTCGAATTATCAGTTTGGTTTGGCCAACTAGATTGGTTTTTATTGCAATGGGAGAAGTGCTTAGCTTTGGGTTCAATCTTGCGTTGTCCTTTCCAAAGGATGAGGGGCAGCAAGGCACGTATTGTATTGTTGCCATCGAGGATAACACGATGGGGTTTTTATCATATTGCATGAATTTATCCCTCTACATCATGTCATCTTGCTTAAGCCGTTACTCTATTTTCTTGAACTTAATACTCTAGATGTATGCTGGATAGCGATCGATGAGTGGAGTAATAGTAGTAGATGCAGGCAGGAGTCGGTCTACTTGTCTCGGACGTGATGCCTATATACATGATCCTACCTAGATATTCTCATAACTATGCTCAATTCATCAATTGCTCAACAAGAATTGCTCACCCACCGTAAAATACTTATGCTCTTGAGAGAAGCCACTAGTGAAATCTATGGCCCCGGGGTCTATCTTCATCATATTAATATTCCATCACTTTATTATTGCCTTTTCTTTTTTACTTTTCTTTTATTTTACTTTGCATCTTTATCACAAAAATACCAAAAATATTATCCACCATCTCTATCAGATCTCACTCTCGTAGGTGACCGTGAAGGGACTGACAACCCCTATTCGCGTTGGTTGCGAGGAGTTATTTGCTTTGTGTAGGTACGAGGCACTCGTCGCGTAGCATCCTACTGGATTGATACCTTGGTTCTCAAAAACTGAGGGAAATACTTACGCTACTTTGCTGCATCATCCTTTCCTCTTCAAGGAAATCCAACGCAGTGCTCAAAAGGTAGTGAGTGAGTCCTGGATTAGGGGGTGTCCGGATGGCCGGACTATGACCTTTGGCCGGACTCCTGGACTATGAAGATACAAGATTGAAGACTTCGTCCCCTGTCCGGATGGGACTTTCCTTGGCGTGAAAGGCAAGCTTGGCGATACGGATATGTAGATCTCCTCCCATTGTAACCGACTCTGTGTAACCCTAGCCCTCTCCGGTGTCTATATAAACCGGAGGGTTTTAGTCCGTAGGACGGACAACAATCATACCATAGGCTAGCTTTTAGGGTTTAGCCTCTCTGATCTCGTGGTAGATCTACTCTTGTACTACCCATATCATCAATATTAATCAAGCGGGAGTAGGGTTTTACCTCCATCGAGAGGGCCGAACACAGGTAAAAACATCGTGTCCCTTGTCTCCTGTTACCATCCGCCTAGACGCACAGATTCGAGACCCCTACCCGAGATCCGCGGTTTTGACATCGACATTGGTGCTTTCATTGAGAGTTCCTGCTGTCGTCACCTTTAGGCCCGATGGCTCCTCCGATCATCAACAATGATGTGGTCCAGGTGAGACTTTTCTCCCGGACAGATCTTCGTATCTGGCGGCTTTTGCTGCGGGCCAATAAACAGCCATCTGGAGCAGATCGAAGCTACGCCCGCCATCAGGTCAGATTTGGAAGTTTAAACTACACGGCCGACATCCGCGGAGACTTGATCTTCGACGGGTTCGAGCCACAGCCAAGCGCGCTGCACTGTCACGACGGGCATGATCTAGCTCTGCCGCTGAATAGTGTCCTGGAGGCCGCACCAGTGTCCGCTCTGACCCTTAGCTCGGAGCCGACTGCGCCAATCGAGGACAAGTGGCTAGACGCCGCCTCGGAGGCTGTAATCTCTACGGTGATCGAGCCGAACACTACACCTGTCCTTTGCGGCTTAGACTCAAGGTGCGGACTCCTCTCCGGACCAACCTTCCGTGCCCTCGCTAATCGAATCCGATTGGGCGCCCGATCATGGAGTTCACCGCCGCGGACATCTTTTCAAGACTTCGCCTTTCGGCGACATTCTGAATTCACTAAAGTCTCTCTCTTTATCAGGAGAGCCCTGACCGGACTATGGTCAGCATGGTTGGGATGCGGACGACGAAGAAATGCAAAGCCCACCCACCACCCACTTCGTAGCCACTGTCGATGATTTAACCGACATGCTCGACTTCGACCAAGACATCGGCAAGATGGACGCCGATGCGAGGGGCGACCAAGAACCAGCGCCACAGGCACTTTGGAAGGCCACCTCGTCAGATGACATATACATGGTGGACACCCAAAAGAAGGAACAGCGATGGAACAACGGAGGATGACCCTCCAAGAAATAGCCTAAGCGCCCGGCGTCGGCCGCACCGCTCTAAATCCCGCCACAAGAAAAACGGCGATTCGGCATGGGAGATAATAACACCCCGGAAGGTGCGAAGACAATCCCCTCCAAAGAGGATTCAGCGCAGGAGGATGGAGAAACCAGCCCTCATGAGAGCGGCAGCAGAGAGGTAGAGGGCGATAATTACATGCCTCCCTCCGAAGACGAGGCAAGCCTCGACGACGACGAATTTGTCGTGCTTGAGGATCCCGTCGAACAAGAGCATTTCAAACGCAGGCTTATGGCCACGACGAGCAGCCTCAAGAAAAAACAGCAACAACTTAGAGCTGACCAAGATTTGCTAGCCGACAGATGGACTAAAGTCCTTGCGGCCGAAGAGTACGAACTCGAACGCCCCTCCAAGAGCTACCCAAAACGCAGGCTGCTACCCCTATTAGAGGAAGAAGCACCTAGACCTACATCACCAGCGCATGATGCGGCCGACCGGCCACCTCGTGGCTGCGACAGAGAGGCCTCTCGGCCCTCCACTCAAGCCGCACCCCGGCGTCGCTCAAAGAATACCAAGGCACGGGGAAATGCGCCAGACCTTCGAGATATATTGGAGGATAGGGCAAGGCAAACAAGATTGATCTATGGATCGCGTGGGCGCCCCACGACACGTGACGATAACTGTCATGCCGGATATGGTAAATCCGGCAGGGCCGAATACAGTAGACAAAGCTCATTTGAGCTACGTCGTGATATAGCCCAATACAGAGGCGCCGCACACCCACTATGCTTCATAGATGAAGTAATGGATCATCAAATCCCCGAGGGTTTCAAACCCGTAAACATCGAATCATACGATGGCACAACAGATCCGGCGGTATGGATCGAGGATTATCTCCTTCATATCCACATGGCCCGCGGCGATGATCTACACGCCATCAAATACCTCCCACCCAAGCTTAAAGGACCAGCTCGGCATTGGCTTAATAGCTTGGCAGCAGAATCAATTGGTTGTTGGGAGAACACGGAAGCCGCATTCTCGACAACTTGTGGCACCTATGTGCGACCACCGACGCCGATGACCTAAGCCACATAATTCAGTAGCGGAGGAATCGCCGGACAATTACGACACGGTTCCTAACGAAGAAAAATCAAATAGTCGACTGTCCGGACGCAAAGGACCTTGCAGCCTTCAAGCATAACATCCGTGACGAGTGGCTTGCCCGACACCTAGGACAGGAAAAGCCGAAATCCATGGCAGCCCTCACAACACTCATGACCCGCTTTTAAGCGGGAGAAGACAGCTTGCTAGCTCGTACTAATAACATGACCAAGAGCCCTGGTAATTCGGATACCAAGGACAGCATTGGCAGGTCGCATCGCAACAAGCAAAAGTGCCGCATTAACAGCGACAATGCTGAGGATACTACAGTTAATGCCGGATTCAGAGGCTCTAAACCCGGTCAGCGGAAAAAGCCATTCAAAAGAAATACTCTGGGCCCGTCCAATATGGACCGAATACTCAATCGCTCGTGCCAGATACACGGCACCCCCGAAAAACCAGTCAACCACACCAACAGGATTTGTTGGGTGTTCAAGCAGGTAGGCAAGTTAAACGCCGAAAACAATGACAAGGGGGTGCATAGCGATGACGAGGAGGAGCCCCGACCGCCGAACAATAGGGGACAGAAGGGCTTCCCCCCACAAGTGCGGATGGTGAACATGATATACGCAACCCACATACCCAAAAGGGAGCGGAAGCGTGCACTCGTGGGCGTATATGCGTTGGAGCGGTCGCCCCAAAGTTCAACCCATGGTCCTCTGCTGATCACTTTTGATCGAAGGACCACCCACTAGCATCCGCCTGGCGGATTCGCCGCATTGGTTCTAGACCCAATCATTGACGGATTTCACCTCACTAGAGTCCTTATGGACGGCGGCAAGAGCAACTGAACTCGCTTTATCGGGATACAGTCCGAAAAATGGGCATAGATCCCTCAAGGATTAAACCCACAAAGACGACCTTTAAAGGCGTCATACCAGGTGTAGAGGCCAACTATACAGGCTCAGTTACACTTGAGGTGGTCTTCGGATCCCCGGATAATTTCCGAAGCGAGGAATTAATCTTCGACATAGTCCTGTTCCGCCGTGGCTATCACGCAATGCTCGGATGAACCGCATTTGCAAAGTTCAATGCGGTGCCGCACTACGCATACCTCAAGCTCAAGATGTCAGGCCCTCGAGGAGTCATTGAACGCTCTCTCCGAATGGAGGAGCATACGGCGGCCCTCGCGGCGGAAGTACAAAGCAGCCTCTCAAGGCAATTCTCCAGTCCGGCCATTAAACGTCCGGACACCGTCAAGCGCGCCCGGAGTAACCTACAACAAGACAGTCTGGCACGTGCCGAGCACGCGTAGCAATGCGGCCCCAACCCCAGCCCTTGCGAAATTGCGAAACCAGTACAGAGCGTACATAACTACGCCCTAGAAATACCATGGGCATAGGGGGAGGGGCACGACCACGGCATGCCCAAAATGCGGCTCAACCGCACTGTGGGCCCCAATTTTGTCATTCTTTTTCTTACTTTCGGGACTCCACTTTCCGGAAGGCCTGTCCGTGATATAATCGCCAACACACGATGCAACAGCAGGGACGCAGAAAGCTACGTCGAGTGTCCAGTGGTCTCTATAACGAGCAGTATACTTGTTTCACATATCATCCCGCAGCTCGCCTCGAGGGGGACATGTCAAATAGTCCCATCTCTTGCTTATCGCACTATTTGTATCGCTCGCTTTTACCGCAGACTTTTGAATAAACAATACATAGCTTTTGTCTATTATTGCATTCCTTTTTATATAAAAATATGTTCAATTATGACATTATGCAACCGTACACTTTAGTACGGCCAATACACCAGGGCTTACGTACCCCGAGAATATGGTGTGAGAAGTCGAACACTCTCATGAGTGCGGCACCCGAACTTATAGCATTATATGCATCGGCTCGAATCATGTCTTGGGTCAATAGTTGGGTTTGCCGGCTCCCATGTTTTGGTACCTTACGTTCCGTTATATCGGCTAAGGTAGCATCGGGAGAACCACTGCGATTGTGCCCGGTTGAGCTGGGCTAAGCACCTCAGTGGAGAAAGCTAAAACTGACCGTCATGATAGGGCGAGAGCTGGTCGCTGTTCGAGAGGTTTTTGAGTCCCTAAAGACTTATGCCGCTTAGATCGAGGAGTCGGCTTTGTCCGGCCTAGGCGTGGATAGCGCCCCAAACTCGGTCTTCCGAATACTAGGGGCTTTGCTAAAATTTAAAATTATAGAATTCTATGCCTAAGAGAGAGTATTCAAGCATTATAGTCTGATTGCTTTGTTCGTTGTGGTGAGCGCCTCCCTCGAAGGACCCAATAATGGGAAAAAGAGCGCTCAAGTTTATCCCGAACACCCCAGCACTCGTGGCATGGGGGCAGAAGCCGACGACTCGCCATCTCTCAAATTTAATAAACGGACGCACAGAAGGTAATATTTTAAATTCAAAAGCGTTGCTTAGCGCATATGAACAAGTTTTCACAGACTGGGATCACAAATGGGAGTTTACTCAAAATTACATCTTTGGAGCACTCATCCGCTATCTGGCGGGCACCCTTCAGACGCCCTCATAATACATCTCGGCTTGCGATTCTCCTTGCCCGGCGGTGGTCCGCCCACAAAGCTTCTCGGCGTCCATCTTGCCCAGTGCACTTTAGCACGGGCAAGGGCCCTATGGGCACCTTCGATGCATCTGAGCGCTTGATGACTTCAAGCCTTGGACAGCATCCACCGGCCGCCTCACCAGCCCAAGTAGCTCCTGTGCATGGCTTCCCGTGCCATAGCGGACTCTGAGACCCTTCATGGCCTGTTCGCCACCTTATGGAGCTCGACCAGCTGCTTCACTGGTCGCTCAAAACACCGGGTGTCCGGCCTCAAGATCTTGAGACCGAACACCTTCTCAATCGAGCTCCCTCTTCGCTCGGTAGAATGCGGCGGCGGACACACTCCGGGAAGATCTGCGAATGCTCTGGAGAGCTCGGACTCGGGTAAGTAACAAGTAATTCACTTTCACGTGCTTGATTTGCATAAAGAATGCCTTACCCGCCGCTATCTTCTTCATCGCCTCAATTTCCTGGAGGGCTTTTTGGGCTTCGGCCTTGGCAGATTTGGTGCCCTCAAGCGCTGAGGTGAGCTCGGACTCTCGACTCTTTAAGTCAAGCTCAAACTCGTGTTTTCCACGAGCACGGAGCTTTGCTGCACCTCCGCCACCCGCGCCTCCTGCTTTTCTCGCTGGGTACACTCCACGGCCGCATTTTCTTCGGCCTTGGATAGCGCTTCCTTTAGGGTCGCCACCTGGATTGTGGCCCCTGTAATACTCACGTTGGTCCTGTCATTTTTTGCAACCACATCTTTTTTACTTACATAAGGTATTACTTACCTTCCTTGTCCTCGAGCTGCTTCTTGGCAAGGCCGAGCTCGTTCTCGGACCGCTCGAGGCTCGCTTCAATGCATCGACCTCCATGATCGGTCGGCAGAGGTCAAGAAGACACCTGCATTCCCATATTGACATACTTATGTTAGACTCCTGCGTATATCTTTTTGATCCTCAATTCGGCTTTTCTTTCCGAACACAAAACTAAGCATCAGGGGCTACTGTCTATGCGGTAATACTTTTACATATCTTAAATATATACCTCAAAGCCTGTTAGAAGGCTGGCACAGGCTTCAGTCAGCCCGCTCTTGGCGGACAGAACCTTTTGGATCACCACACTCATAATAGTGCGGTGCTCCTCGTCGATGGAGGCGTCGTTAAGCACCTCCAGCAGATTATCCGATGCCTCCGGTTGGACGGAGGTCACCGACGTCGTAGGCTTGCCCTTCTTAGTAGGGGGCCGCCTGCCGGATGCCGGAACCGTTGAAGGTTCCGGTGCGGTGTCCGGCCCAGGGCCGGACTTAGAGCCCTTCGGGGTTTTATCCCCTTTGCGCATGGAGTCCCTTTTGGGACTCCACCTCGGCATCGTCCGTAGGAAGAGGGGAGGTAGCAGTCGGAAGAGAAAGGCTATTCACATCCAACGAATCCAGGGATCCGCTCGACGAAGCGTCGAGCTGGCCCGCGGGCGGACTGCATGATTACATTCGGCGTCGAGAAGATCTTGTGCGATAAAGGAACACCATGAGTTATTCGGTATCTGGATACTTACGATTTTGCCAGGGGCTTGGCCCTGGATGGCCACTCCTCTTTGCCGTCGTCGGTGTTGGTGGAGTAGTCCGGAGGAAGGGTCCTTCCCTTCTTGGACCCTCCGGCCCCCCCAATTGGGGCGGCCTTCCTTTTCATTCCTTCCCCATTTGGAGGGGAGAGGCTTCTTCTTCCTCCTCCCGTCTTGGAGGAGGAGGCGCCTCGAGTCATCGACGATGAATCCGCACCATTGAAGCGCCGGAACTCTTTCGAGTTCCCGTGGCCTTCTTCTCCGGCACCACGTAAGGTGCCGGGACCAGCAGTCCCGTCAAGTGGGCATCTGCTGGATCTTCGGCAAAGGAGCCGGACAGTCGATCTGTCCGGTCTTCTTCTGCCATTCTTGTCAAAGGAACGGGAGCTTAGATCCCGCATAGAGTTAAACTATGAAAAACAAGTATCCCGTAAAGGGTAAAATAAGCTTACTACGCTGGCTTGGCGCTTCGCGCGGAATCTGCGATCCTCGGTGATGGGAGGGGGAACCTCGGCGCCCTTGAATAGCACCTTCCGGGCATCCTCGCATTGTGTCAAAGAGCACGGTCGAGTTTGGTGCTGGGCGGGTTGAACTCCCATAAGTTAAAAGCCCGTCGTTGACACGGAGGATCCGGCGGATGAGCATGACCTGGACTACGTTGACGAGTTTAACCTCTTTGTCCACCAGGTCTTGGGCGCAGGTTTGGAGTCCGGTCCGTTCTTCGAATTACCCCACGACAGGCCCTTCTCTTTCCAGGAGGTGAGCCATGTGGGGACGACAGATCAGAATCCGAGGGCCGCTGCCCATTCAGGGTCACGCGGCTCGGTGATGTAGAACCACCCCGATTGCCACCCCTTTATGGTCTCCACAAAGGAGCCCTCGAGCCATGTAACGTTGGGCATATTGCCCACCATGGCGCCTCCGCACTGCGCTTGCTGGCTGCCCACTACCTTCGGCTTGACATTGAAGGTCTTCATCCATAAGCCGAAGTGGGGCTTGATGCGGAGGAAAGCCTCGCACACGACGATAAACACTGAGATGTTGAGGACGAAGTTCAGGGCCAGATCGTGGAAATCCAGGCCGTAGTAGAACATGAGCCCCCGGACAAACGAGTGAAGTGGGAAACCTAGTCCATGGAGGAAATGGGTGAGAACACCACCCTCTCAAGGGGCCAGGGGTGGGATGAGCTGCCCTTGTCCGGGAGCCGGTGCGCGATGTCGTTAGACAAGTATCCGGCCTCCCTCAGCTTCTTGATGTGTCCCTCCGTGACGGAGGAGACCATCCACTTGCCTCCCGCTCCGGACATGGCTGGAGAAGGTAGAGGTGGAATGTGCGGACTTGGGCGCTGGAGCTCGAGTGCGTGAAAATGGATAAGCAAAGGAGGAAGAAGGCGTAGATGGAAAAGGTGGATCCTTATCCCCTTATATGGGCGGACGAAATTATGTGCCCCCACCTGCCTGGTAAACTCGCTTATCTCCCAAGTGCCGTAAATTAATGGCACGGTTGGGTTACCCACGCCCGTATTGATGAGAATCCCGGAATAAGGGGACACGATCTCTGCTTCAACAAGACGTGCCAAGGAAACCGCCTCGCTAAGTGCGCTGAGGTGGGATAGTAAAAACGATTCGAATAAAGGCTTGGCCGTGGTGTGACGTCACGCTGCGAAATACGTCAGCAGATTGGATTTGTGTAAATATTATTCTCTCTACGGTGGCATGTGGAAATTATTTTGCAGAGCCGGACACTATCCTTGTGTTCAAAATCTTCTATGAAGTATTCGGAGGAGGAACCCGCCTTGCAATGCCGAAGACAATCTGCGTGTCGGACTCGTCGTCATTGAAGCCTGGTTCAGGGGCTAGTGAGGGAGTCCTGGATTAGGGGGTGTCCGGATGGCCGGACTATGACCTTTGGCCAGACTCATGGACTATGAATATACAATATTGAAGACTTCGTCCCGTGTCCGGATGGGACTTTCCTTGGCATGGAAGGCAAGCTTGGCGATACGGATATGTAGATCTCCTCCCATTGTAACCGACTCCGTGTAACCCTAGCCCTCTCCGGTGTCTATATAAACCGAAGGGTTTTAGTCCGTAGGACGGACAACAATCATACCATAGGCTAGCTTCTAGGGTTTAGCCTCTCTGATATCGTGGTAGATCTACTCTTGTACTACCCATATCATCAATATTAATCAAGCAGGAGTAGGGTTTTACCTCCATCAAGAGGGCCCGAACCTGGGTAAAAACATCGTGTCCCTTGTCTCCTGTTACCATCCGCCTAGACGCACAGTTCGGGACCCCCTACCCGAGATCCGCCGGTTTTGACACCGACAGGTAGCAAGAAGAATTTCTCGCGCCGTTGCCGGGGAGGTCTACGCAAAAGTCAACATACCAAGTACCCATCACAATCCCTTATCTCCCGCATTACATTATTTGCCATTTGCCTCTCATTTTCCTCTCCCCCACTTCACCCTTGCTGTTTTATTCACCCTCTCTTTTCCGTTCATCTTTTCGTTTGCCTTGATGTCTTACTTGGCTCGTTTGCTCGTTTGGTTGAAATAGTTGAGTATTTATTCCTAAACAGAGAAGCTAATATCTATGGATCCTCATCCGCTTGCCAATCTTTTAAGAGATCCAATTATGATGAACCAATTCCAAGTGATTTGGATGCACTAGATTATCTTTATAAGGTTTTGCCTCGAAATCCAGAATCTGAAAATTGTGATGAAGTGCTTTATGAAGTGATTCACGATAGATCTTTGAATAAAAAGCATGATTGCAATGATTTTATTATAAATTCTATTGATGTAAATTATGCTAATAATATGCAAAACCCTAATCTTGGGGATGCTAGTTTTGCTATGTCCAATAGTCATGATTGGGGAGATTCTTCTTATGATCTTGAAAATTATTTAAAACCCATGATGAATATAAGATTGATAATAGTGTTTGCAATAATATTGTAAGTGGATTTGTAAGAGTGTCAACTTTAGATCCCACATATTTGGATAACATTCAATCTTATGAGATTTTTGATAAAAGTGGGCTTGGAGAAATCATGACTTTAGTTAATGATAATCCCACTATTTTGGAAGAGTGTCAACTTCGCATGCATGTGGATCGTGTTGATAATATGTTATGTGATAGCTATATTGTTGAATTTTCTTATGATCCTACATGTAATTATTATGAGAGAGGAAAATATGGTTATAGAAATTTTCATGTTACTAAATTACCTCTCGTTATGTTGAGATTGCTATTGTTCCTTTCCGCTTCCTTGCATATGCTAGTTTTTGCTTGCTATGATAATTTGTTTGCCTATAATATGCCTATGCATAGGAAGTATGTTAGACTTAAGTGTGTTTGTCACATGTTTTATGATGCTCTCTTTGTGCCTCAATTCTTGTCTTTCTTGTGAGGATCTTTGAAATCCCAATGCCTAGCTAAAAAGGCTTTAAAGAAAAGCGCTTGTTGGGAGACAACCCAATATTTTTCCTTGCTGCTTAGTAATAAATCTTATATCTAGCCTCTGGTTAGATGTGTTTTTATGTTTTAATTAGTGTTTGTGCCAAGTTAAACCTATAGGATCTTCTTGGATGATAGTTATTTGATCTTGCTGTAATTTCCAGAAACTTTCTGTTCACGAAAACAATTGTTAAAAATCACCAGAACGTTATAAAATACTGATTCCAAGTGCAGATGATCAATAAACAAATTGTCTAGGTCTTCCTATTTTGGATGAATTTTTGGAGTTCCAGAAGTTTGCGTTAGTTACAGATTACTACAGACTGTTCTGTTTTTGACAGATTCTGTTTTTCGTGTGTTGTTTACTTATTTTGATGAATCTATGGCTAGTAAAATAGTTTATAAACCATATAGAAGTTGGAATATAGTAGGTTTAACACCAATATAAATAAATAATGAGTTCACTACAGTACCTTGAAGTGGTCTTTTGTTTTCTTTCGCTAACGGAGCTCATGAGATTTCTGTTGAGTTTTGTGTTGTGAAGTTTTCAAGTTTTGGGTGAAACCTTTTGATGGATTATGGAATAAGGAGTGGCAAGAGCCTAAGCTTGGGATGCCCATGTCACCCCCAAGATAATATAAGGACACCAAAAAGTCAAAGCTTGGGGATGCCCCGGAAGGCATCCCCTCTTTCGTCTACTTCCATCGGTAACTTTACTTGGAGCTATATTTTTATTCACCACATGATATGTGTTTTGCTTGGAGAGTCTTGTATGATTTGAGTCTTTGCTTTTTAGTTTACCACAATCATACTTGCTGTACACACCTTTTGAGAGAGCCATACATGATTTGGAATTTGTTAGAATACTCTTTGTGCTTCACTTATATCTTTTGAGCTATATAGTTTTGCTCTAGTGCTTCACTTATATCTTTTAGAGCACGGTGGTGGATTTGTTTTATAGAAACTATTGATCTCTCATGCTTAACTTAGATTATTTTGAGTGTCTTTAATAGCATGGTAATTTTCTTAAAAAAACCTAATAAGCTTGGTATTCAAGATTTGTAAAACTTTCTTTTGAGTGCGTTGAATACTAAGAAAAGTTTGATGCTTGATAATTGTTTTGAGATATGAAGATGGTGATATTAGAGTCATGCTAGTTGAGTAGTTGTGAATTTAAGAAATACTTGTGTTAAAGTTTGTGATTCCAGTAGCATGCACGTATGGTGAACCGTTATGTGATGAAGTCGGAGCACGATTTATTTATTGATTGTCTTCCTTATGAGTGGCGGTCGGGGACGAGCAGTGGTCTTTTCCTACCAATCTATCCCCCCTAGGAGCATGCGCGTAATACTTTGCTTTCATAACTTGTAGATTTTTGCAATAAGTTTATGAGTTCTTTATGACTAATGTTGAGTCCATGGATTATACGCACTTTTCTTCCTTCCACCATTGCTAGCCTCTCTTATACCGCGCACTTTTCGCCAGTATCTTACACCCACCATATACCTTCCTCAAAACAGCCACCATACCTACCTATTATGGCATTTCCATAGCCATTCCGAGATATATTGCCATGCAACTTTCCACCGTTCCGTTTATTTTAACACGCTCCATCATTGTCATATTGCTAGCATGATCATGTAGTTGACATCGTATTTTTGGCAAAGCCACCGTTCATAATTCTTCCATACATGTCACTCTTGATTCATTGCATATACTGGTACACCGCCGGAGGCATTCATATAGAGTCATATTTTGTTCTAAGCATCGAGTTGTAATTGTTGAGTTGTAAGAAAATAAAAGTGTGATGATCATCATTTTTAGAGCAATGTCCCCAGTGAGGAAAAGGATGATGGAGACTATGATTCCCCCACAAGTCGGAATGAGACTCCGGACGAAAAAAAAGAAAAGAGGCCATAAAAAAAGAGAAAAGGCCCAAATAAAAAAATGAGAGAAAAAGAGAGAAGGGACAATGTTACTATCCTTTTACCACACTTGTGCTTCAAAGTAGCACCATGATCTTCATGATAGAGAGTCTCCCATTTTGTCACTTTCATATACTAGTGGGAATTTTTCATTATAGAACTTGGCTTGTATATTCCAATGACGGGCTTCCTCAAAATGCCCTAGGTCTTCGTGAGCAAGCGAGTTGGATGCACACCCACTTAGTTTCTTTTGTTGAGCTTTCACATACTTATAGCTCTAGTGCATCCGTTGCATGGCAATCCCTACTCACTCACATTGATATCTATTGATGGGTGAGGGAGTCCTGGATTAGGGGGTGTCCGGATGGCCGGACTATGACCTTTGGCTGGACTCCTGGACTATGAAGATACAAGATTGAAGACTTTGTCCCGTTTCCAGATGGGACTTTCCTTGGCGTGGAAGGCAAGCTTGGTGATATGGATGTGTAGATCTCCTCCCATTTGTAACTGACTCTATGTAACCATAACCCTCTCCCGTGTCTATATAAACCGGAGGGTTTTAGTCCATAGGACGAACAACAATCATACCATAGGCTAGCTTCTAGGGTTTAGCCTCTCTGATCTCGTGGTAGATCTACTCTTGTACTACCCATATCATCAATATTAATCAAGCAGGAGTAGGGTTTTACCTCCATCGAGAGGGCCCGAACCTGGTAAAAACATCATGTCCCTTGTCTCCTGTTACCATCCGCCTAGGCATGCAGTTCGGGACCCCCTACCGAGATCCGCGGTTTTGACACCGACATTGGTGCTTTCATTGAGAGTTCCTCGTGTCGTCACCTTTAGGCCCGATGGCTCCTCCGATCATCAACAATGATGCAGTCAAGGTGAGACTTTTCTCCCGGACAGATCTTCGTATTGGCGGCTTTGCTGCGGGCAATTAAGCAGCCATCTGGAGCAGATCGAAAGCTACGCCCCTGGCCATCAGGTAGGATTTGGAAGTTTAAACTACACGGCTGATGTCCGCGGAGACTTGATCTTCGACGGGTTCGAGCCACAGCCAAGCACGCCGCATTGTCACGACGGGCATGATCTAGCTCTGCCGCCGAACAGTGTCCTGGAGGCCACACCAGTGTCCGCTCCGACCCTTAGCTCGGAGCCGACTGCACCAATCGAGGACGGGTGGCTGGACGCCGCCTCGGGGGCTATAATCTCTACGGTGATCGAGCCGAACACTACACCTGTCCTTTGCGAAGCTTGTGACTCCAAGGTGCCGGACTCCTCTCCGGACTCCGAACCTTCTGCGCCCCTGCCAATCGAATCCGATTGGGCGCCGATCATGGAGTTCACCACCACGGACATCTTTCAGCACTCGCCTTTCGGCGACATTCTGAATTCACTAAAGTCTCTCTCTTTATCGGGAGAGCCTGGCGGACTATGGTCAACAAGGTTGGGATGCGAGCGGCGAAGGAATTCAAAGCCCACCCACCACCCACTTTGTAGCCATGCCGATGATTTAACCGACATGCTCGACTTCGACCAAGACATCGGCGGTATGGACGCCGATGCAGAGAGCGACCAAGAATCAGCGCCTGTGGCACGCTGGAAGGCCACCTCGTCGTATGACATATACATGGTGGACACCCCAAAAGAAGGGAACGACGATGGAACAACGGAGGATGACCCCTCCAAGAAACAGCCTAAGCGCCGGCGTCAGCGGCACCGCTCTAAATCCCGCGACAGCAAAAACGGCGATTACGGCACGGGAGATAATAACACCCCGGACATTGCCGAAGACAACCCCCTCCAGGAGGATTCAGCACAGGAGGATGGAGAAGCCAGCCCTCATGAGAGAGCGGCAGCCAGAGAGGTAGAGGACGATAATTACATGCCTCCCTCTGAAGACGAGGCAAGCCTCGACGATGACGAATTTGTCGTGCCTGAGGATCCCGTCGAACAAGAGCGTTCCAAACGCACGCTTATGGCCATGGCGAGCAGCCTCAAGAAAAAACAACAACAACTTAGAGCTGACCAAGACTTGCTAGCCGACAGATGGACTGATTTCCTTGCGGATGAAGAGTACGAACTCGAACGCCCCTCCCAGAGCTACCCAAAATGCTGGCTGCTACCCCGATTAGAGGAGGAAGCACCTAGACCTACATCACCAGCGCATGATGCGGCCGACCGGCCACCTCGTGGCCGCGACAGAGAGGCCGCTCGGCCCTCCACTCAAACCGCACCCCGGCGTCGCTCAAGGAATACCAAGGCACGGGGAAATGCGCCAGACCTGCGAGATATACTGGAGGACAGGGCAAGGCAAACAAGATCGATCTATGGATTGCGTGGGTGCCCCACGACACGTGAAGATAACTGTCATGCCGGATACGGTAAATCCGGCCAGGCCAAACACAATAGACAAAGCTCATTTGAGCTACGTCGTGACGTAGCCCAATACAGAGGCGCCGCACACCCACTATGCTTCACAGATGAAGTAATGGATCATCAAATGCCCGAGGGTTTCAAACCCGTAAACATCGACTCATACAATGGCACAACAGATCCGGCGGTATGGATCGAGGATTATCTCCTTCATATCCACATGGCCCGCGGCGATGATCTACACGCCATCAAATACCTCCCACTCAAGCTTAAAGGACCAGCTCGGCATTGGCTTAACAGCTTGCCAGCAGAATCAATTAGTTGTTGGGAGGACCTGGAAGCCGCATTCCTCGACAACTTGCAGGGCACCTATGTGCGACCACCAGACGCCGATGACATAAGCCACATAATTCAGCAGCCAGAGGAATCGGCCAGGAAATTCAGGACACGGTTCCTAACGAAGAAAAAACAAATAGTCGACTGTCCGGATGCAGAGGCCCTTGCAGCCTTCAAGCATAACATCCGTGACGAGTGGCTTGCCCGGCACCTAGGACAGGAAAAGCCAAAATCCATGGCATCCCTCACGACACTCATGACCCGCTTTTGCGCGGAAGAAGACAGCTGGCTAGCTCGTAGTAATAACATGACCAAGAGCCGCGGTAATTCGGATACCAAGGACAACATTGGCAGGTCGCTCGCAACAAGCAAAAGCACGCGTGCTTGGCGACAATCTTTGAGGATACAACGATTAATGCGGATTCAGAGGCTCTAAACCGGTCGTGAAAAAGCCATTCAAAAGAAATACTCTGGGCCCATCCAATTTGGACCGCATACTCGATCGCTCGTGCCAGATACACGGCACCCCCGAAAAACCAGCCAACCACACCAACAGGGATTGTTGGGTGTTCAAGCAGGCAGGCAAGTTAAACGCCGAAAACAATGACAAGGTGCTGCATAGTGATGAAGAGGAGGAGCCCCGACCGCCAAACAATAGGGCATAGAAGGGCTTCCCCCCACAAGTGCAGACGGTGAACATGATATACACAACCCACATACCCAAAAGGGAGCTGAAGCGTGCACTCAGGGACGTATATGCGTTGGAGCCAGTCGCCCCAAAGTTCAACCCGTGGTCCTCCTGCCCAATCACTTTTGATCGAAGGGACCACCCCACTAGCATCCGCCATGGCGGATTCGCCGCATTGGTTCTAGACCCAATCATTGACGGATTTCACCTCACTAGAGTCCTAATGGACGGCGGCAGCAGCCTGAACCTGCTTTATCAGGATACAGTGTGAAAAATGGGCATAGATCCCTCAAGGATCAAACCCACAAAGACGACTTTTAAAGGCGTCATACCAGTGTAAAGCCAAGCTATACAGGCTCGATTACACTTGAAGTGGTCTTGGATCCCGGATAATTTCAAGCGAGAGTTAATCTTGACATAGTCCCGTTCGCGATGGCTATCACGCCTTTGCCGGACGAACCGCATTTGCAAAGTTCAATGCGGTGCCGCACTACGCATACCTCAAGCTCAAGATGCCAGGCCCTCGACGAGTCATTACGGTCAACGGAAACACCGAACGCTCTCTCCAAACGGAGGAGCATAAGGCGGCCCTCGCGGCGGAAGTACAACGCAGCCTCTCAAGGCAATTCTCCTGTCCGGCCATTAAACGTCCGGACACCGTCAAGCGCGCCCGGAGTAACCTACAACAAGACCGCTTGGCACGTTCCGAGCACGCATAGCAATGCGGCCCCGACCCCAGCCCTCGCGAAATTGCGAAACCAGTACTACGCATACATAGCTACGCTCTGGAAATACCATGGGCATAGGGGGAGGGGCACGACCACGGCATGCCCAAAATGCGGCTCAACCGCACCAGGGGCTCCCGATTTTGTCATTTTTTTCTTACTTTCAGGACTCCACTTTCCGGAAGGCCTATCCGGTAGTATAACCACCGAACACACGATGCAACAGCCAGGGAAGCAGAAAGCTACGTCGAGTGTCCAGGTGATCTCTATAACGAGCAATATACTTGTTTCACATATCATCCCGCAACTCGCCCCTGGAGGGGGACATGTCAAATAGTCCCATCTCTTGCTTATCGCACTATTTGTATCGTTCTGCATTTACCGCAACCTTTTCAAATAAACAATGCATAGCTTTTGTCTATTATTGCATTCCTTTTTTTATTTGTATATGTTCATTAATGACATGTTGCACCCGTGCACTTTGGTACGGCCAAATACACCAGCGGCTTAAATACCCCAAAATACGGTGTGATAAGTCCCAACACTTCCACAAGTGCGGCACCCCGAACTTATAGCATTATATGCATCGGCTCCGAATCATGTCTTGGGTCAATAGTTGGTTTTGCCCGGCTCCCATGTTTTGGTACCTTACGTTCCGTTATATCGGCTAAGGTAGCACTGGGAGAACCACTGCGATTGTGCCCCGGTTGAGCTGGGCTAAGCACCTCAGTGGAGAAAGCTAAAACTGACCGTCATGATAGGGCGAGAGCTGGTCGCTGTTCGAGAGGTTTTCGAGTCCCTAAAGACTTATGCCGCTTAGAGCGAGGAGTCGGCTTTGTCCGGCCTAGGCGTGGATAGCGCCCCAAACTCGGTCTTCCGAATACTAGGGGCTTCGCCGAAATTTAAAATTATAGAATTCTATGGCTAAGTGAGAGTGTTCAAGCATTATAGTCCGATTGCCTTGTTTGTTGTGTTGTGCGCCTCCCTCGAAGGACCCAATAATGGGAAAAAGAGCGCTCAAGTTTATCCGAACACCCGGCACTTTCGTGGCATGGGGGCGAAGCCGACGACTCGCCATCTATCAAATTTAATAAGCGGCCGCCTGAAGGTAATATTTTAAATTCAAAAGCGTTGCTTAGCGCATATGAACAAGTTTTCAGCGTACAGGATCACAAATGCGAGTTTACTCAAAAATTACATCTTTGGAGCACTCATCCGCTATACGGCGGGCACCCTTCAGGACGCCCTCATAATACATCTCGGGCTTGCGATGCTCCTTGCCCGGCGGTGGTCCGTCCGTCACAAGCATCTCAGCGTCCATCTTGCCCCAGTGCACATTAGCACGGGCAAGGGCCCTACGGGCACCTTCGATGCATACAGAGCGCTTGATGACTTCAAGCCTTGGACAGGCATCCACCAGCCGCCTTACCAGCCCGAAGTAGCTACCAAGCATGGCTTCCCCAGGCCACAGCCGGACTACGAGACCCTTCATGGCCTATTCGGCCACCTTATGGAGTTCGACCAGCTGCTTCAGCTAGTCGCTCAAGGGCACTGGGTGTCCGGCCTCAGCATACTGAGACCAGAACACCTTCTCCGTCGAGCTCCCCTCTTCGGCTCGGTAGAATGCGGCAGCTTCGGACACACTCCGGGGAAGATCTGCGAATGCTCCTGGAGAGCTCCGGACTCGGGTAAGTAATAAGTAATTCACTTTCACGTGCTTGCTTTGCATAAAGAATGCCTTACCCGCCGCTATCTTCTTCATCGCCTCAATTTCCTGGAGGGCTTTTTGGGCTTCGGCCTTGGCAGATTTGGCGCTCTCAAGCGCAGAGGAGAGCTCGGACTCGCGAGTCTTTGAGTCAAGCTCCAAACTCTCGTGTTTTTTCACGGGAGCCTGGAGCTCTTGCCGCACCTCCGCCACCCGCGCCTCCTGCTTCTCTTGCTGGGTATGCTCCATGGCCGCATTTTCTTCGGCCTTGGACAGCGCTTCCTTCAGGGTTGCCACCTGGGTTGTGGCCCCTGTAATACCCACGTTGGTCCTGTCATTTTTTGCAACCACATCTTTTTTATATATACTTACATAAGGTATTACTTACCTTCCTTGTCCTTGAGCTGCTTCTTGGCAAGGCCGAGCTCGTTCTCGGACCGCTCGAGGCTCGCTTCAATGCATCGACCTCCATGATCGGTCTGGTAGAGGTCAGCAAAGACAGCCTGCATTCCCATATTGACATACTTATGTTAGACTCCTGCGTATATCTTTTGATCCTCGGTTTGGCTTTTCTTTCGAACACCAAACTGAGCATCGAAAACTCTGTCTATGCGGTAATATTTTTACATATTTTAAATACATACCTCAAAGCCTGTTAGAAGGCTAGCACAGGCTTCGGTCAGCCCGCTCTTGGCGGACTGAACCTTCTGGATCACCACACTCATAATAGTGCGGTGCTCCTCGTTGATGGAGGCGCCGTCAAGCACCTCCAGGAGATTATCCGGTGCCTCCGGTTGGACGGAGGTCACCGGCGTCGTAGGCTCGCCCTTCTTAGTAGGGGGCCGCCTGGCGGATGCCGGAACGTTGAAGGTTCCGGTGCGGTGTCCGGCCCAGGGCCGGACTTAGAGCCCTTCGGGGTTTTATCCCCTTTGCGCCTGGAGTCCGAAAGGTCGCCTTGCGGCGCCTCTAGGACCACCCCCTCCTGGCTTGGCCCCTTTTGGTACGCCAGCTCGGCATCATCCGCAGTGCGAGGAGAGGAGGCGGTCGGAAGTGAAGTGCTGTTCACATCCGACGAACCCAGGGAACCGCTCGACGAAGCGTCGAGCCCGGCCTTGGGCGGACTGCATGATTATATTCGACGTCAGAAGGTACTGTGCAATGGAGGAGGACCATGAGTTATTCTGGTATCCGGATACTTACGATTTCGCCAGGGCTTGGCCCTTGGTGGCCACTCTTCTTCGTTGTCGTCGGCGTTGGTGGAGTAGTCCGGAGGGAGGGTCCTTCCCTTCTTGGACCCCCCGGCCCCCCCAGTTGGGGCGGCCTTCCTTTTCTTCTCTCCCCCCGCTGTGGGAGAGGCCTCTCTTTCCTCCTCCTCGTCTTCACGGGAGGAGTCCGCCTCGGAGTCTTTGGACGATGAGTCCAACACCACCTGGCGCCGGGAACTCCTTCGAGTTCCCGTGGCCTTCTTCTTGGCCTTGTTCTCCGGCACCACGTAAGGTGCCGGAACCAGCAGCCTCGTCAAGCGGGCGTCCGCTGGGTCTTTTGGCAAGGGATCCGGACAGTCAATCTATCCGGTCTTCTTCTGCCATTCCTGTTAAAGGAACGGAAGCTTAGATCCCGCATAGAGTCAAACTATGAGAAACAAGTATCCCGTAATGGGTAAAATAAGCTTACTACGCTGGCTTGGCACTTCGCGCGGAATCCGCGATCCTCGGTGATGGGAGGGGGAACTTCGGCGCCCTTGAATAGCACCTTCCAGGCATCCTCGCGCGTGGTGTCAAAGATCTGGTCGAGTTTGATGCTGGGCGGGTTGAACTCCCACAAGTTAAAAGCCCGTCGTTGACACGGAGGATCCGCGGATGAGCATGACCTGGACTACGTTGTGAGTTTAACCTCTTTGTCCACCAGGTCTTGGACGCGGGTTTGGAGTCCGGTCCGCTCTTAATTACCCCACGACAGGCCCTTCTCTTTCTAGGAGGTGAGGCGTGTGGGGATGCAGATCGAATTGGGGGCGCTGCCCATTCAGGTCACGCGGCTCGGTGATGTAGAACCACCCGATTGCCACCCTTTATGGTCTCCACAAAGGAGCCCTCGAGCCATGTAATGTTGGGCATCTTGCCCACCATGGCGCCTCCAAGACTCCAGCTTGCTGGCCGCCCACTACCTTCGCTTGACATTTAAGGTCTTTAGCCATAAGCGAAGTGGGGCTTGATGCAGAGGAAGGAAGGCCTACACCTGACGATAAACGCCGAGATGTTGAGGATGAAGTTCGGGGCCAGATCGTCAAAATCCAGGCCGTAGTAGAACATGAGCCCCCGGACAAACGAGTGAAGTGGGAAACCTAGTCCGCGGAGGAAATGGGTGAGGAACACCACCCTCTCATGGGGCCTGTGGGTGGGGATGAGCTGCCCTTGTGCGGGAGCCGGTCTGGCGATGTCGTTAGCCAAGTATCCGGCCTCCCTCAGCTTTGATGTGTCCCTCCGTGACGGAGGAGACCATCCACTTGCCTCCCGCTCCGGACATGGCTGGAGAAGGTTGAGGTGGGAAGTGCGGACTTGGGTATTTGGAGCTCGAGTCTTGAAAATGGATAAGCAAAGAAGGAAGAAGGCGTAGATGGAAAAGGTGGATCGTTATCCCTTATATGGGCGGACGAAACTATGTGCCCCCACCAGCCGGTAAAACTCGCTTATCTCCCAAGCTACCAGTAAATTAATGGCACGGTTGGGTTACCGCCCGTATTGATGAGAATCCGGAATAAGGGGACACGATCTCTGCTTCAACAAGCGTGCCAAGGAAACCGCCTCGCTAAGTGCGCTGAGGTGGGACAGTAAAACCAATTTGAATAAAGGCTTGGTCGTGGTGTCACGCTGCGAAATACGTCAGCAGATTGGATTTGTGTAAATATTATTCTCTCTACGGTGGTATGTGGAAATTATTTTGCGAGCGGACACTATCCTTGTGTTCAAAATCTTCTATGAAGTATTCGAGGAGGAACCCGCCTTGCAATGCCGAAGACAATCTGCGCCGGACTCGTCGTCATTGAAGCCTGGTTCAGGGGCTACCGAGGAGTCTGGATTAGGGGTGTCCGGATGGCGGACTATGACCTTTGGCTGGACTCTGGACTATGAAGATACAAGATTGAAGACTTCGTCCGTGTCCGGATGGGACTTTCCTTGGTGTGGAAGGCAAGCTTGGCGATCACGGATATGTAGATCTCCTCCCATTTGTAACCGACTCTATGTAACCCTAACCTCTCCGGTGTCTATATAAACCGGAGGGTTTTAGTCCGTGGGGCGAACAACAATCATACCATAGGCTAGCTTCTAGGGTTTAGCCTCTCGATCTCGTGGTAGATCTACTCTTGTACTACCCATATCATCAATATTAATCAAGCGGGAGTAGGGTTTTACCTCCATCGAGAGGGCCCGAACCTGGGTAAAAACATCGTGTCCCTTGTCTCCTATTACCATCCGCCTAGACGCACAGTTCGGGACCCCTCCACCCTCGTGGGCCCCACCTTGCTCCACCGACGTACTTCTTCATCCTATATATACATACGTACCCCCAAATGATCAAATACTGATGAATTGTGGGTTTATGATGAAGATTATCTATGAACAATATTTGAATCTTCTCTGAATTCTTTTATGTATGATTGGTTATCTTTGCAAGTCTCTTCGAATTATCAGTTTGGTTTGGCCTACTAGATTGGTTTTTCTTGCAATGGGAGAAGTGCTTAGCTTTGGGTTCAATCTTGCAGTGTCCTTTCCCAGTGACAGTAGGGGAAGCAAGGCACATATTGTATTGTTGCCTTCAAGGATAACAAGAATCATATTGCATGAATTTATCCCTCTACATCATGTCATCTTGCTTAAGGCGTTACTCTATTTTCTTGAACTAAATACTCTAGATGCATGCTGGATAGCGGTCGATGAGTGGAGTAATAGTAGTAGATGCAGGCAGGAGTCGGTCTACTTGTGTCGGACGTGATGCCTATATACATGATCATACCTAGATATTCTCATAACTATGCTCAATTCTGTCAATTGCTCAATAGTAATTCGTTCACCCACCGTAAAATACTTGTACTCTTGAGAGAAGCCACTAGTGAAATCTGTGGCCCCCAGGTCTATCTTCATCATATTAATCTTCCAACACTTTATTATTGCCTTTGCTTTTTTACTTTTCTTTTATTTTACTTTGCATCTTTATCACAAAAATACCAAAATATTATCCATCATCTCTATCAGATCTCACTCTTGTAAGTGACCGTGAAGGGATTGACAACCCCTTTTCGCATTGGTTGCGAGGAGTTATTTGCTTTGTGTAGGTACGAGGGACTCGCGCGTAGCCTCCTACTGGATTGATACCTTGATTCTCAAAAACTGAGGGAAATACTTACGCTACTTTGCTACATCATCCTTTCCTCTTCAAGGAAATCCAACGCAGTGCTCAAGAGGTAGCACCTTTCGCCTCACAGCAATACATATAGATGAGCTCGGATTTCAACGGGGGCTTGGATTTAGAACCAAGCTTATGTTCAAGTCCGAAAAATGTTCGGCGTCTCAGATATAACATTATATGCATTTGTTTCAAATTGTGATTTTGGTCAATGATTGGGTTGCCCGGTCCCCTATTTACCTCCTACGTTCCGCTATGTTCGGCTAGGAGTGTAAAGGGAGAACCACTATGATTGTACTTCCAGCTCGAATGGTCAAGTACCTTAGTGGAGAAAGCCAAAAATCGACTGTCACAATAAGCACAAACTGGTCGGCAATCCGAAGACAGTGTCAAACTAAAAGCCGCTAGGGGTTGCGCCGTGATAAATGAAGGGTCCTTGTTACAAGGACCGATGTGTTAAGCTAGGTGCACTTCGGCCAAGCTAATCACCACTTCATAGGGGGATAGATAAACTACCCCATAACTTGAGCTCCTATGACTAAGTGAAACTTATCAAGCCTTTATAGTCTGATTGTCTGGTTCCTCTAAACACGCCACCGCTTCGGGCCCCCGAGACATTAGCTAAGGGTGTACGCATTTTAAAGGAACACCCCGTGTCACATCTACAAGGGGGCAGAAGCAGATGACTGATCACCTTCAGAATAGAGAACGGTCACACAGGGGCAGCAATAAAACATCGGATAAGACCGATCAATCAACAAAATATAATTTTTTTTACACATCCTCCTCGACACACCAAGGGAAGCTCAACCTGAAGTTTGACCTTCCTACACTTGACTTCGGTCACCCGAGCACCTTCATGCACCAGGGCAAGAAACTGTTTTGGAGTCCGGTCTTTTCTCGCTGGAGGTCCGGAGGCGATTTCCAGTGGCTTGATCTTCAGGGAGCGTAAAATGTTTGTGGATTTCTTTGATGCGTGAGTAGTTCTTTGTAGACCTACAAGTCCGTAGTTAGTATCTAGATAGCTTCCTCTCTCTCTCTCTCTCTCTCTCTCTCTCTCTCTCTCTCTCTCTTGATTCTCAATACAATGGTCTCTTGGAGATCCATATGATGTAATTCTTTTTGCGGTGTGTTTGTTGGGATCAGATGAACTTTGAGTTTATGATCAGATCTATCTTTTTACCCATGAAAGTTATTTGAGTCTTCTTTGATCACTTATATGCATGAGTGCTTATAGCCTTGTATTTCTTCTCCGATATTTGGGTTTTGTTTGGCCAACTTGATCTATTTGTCTTGCAATGGGAAGAGGTGCTTTGTGATGGGTTCGATCTTACGGTGCTTGTTCCCAGTGACAGAAGGGGAACCGACACATATGTATCGTTGCTATTAAGGATAACAAGATGGGGTATATTTCTACATAAATAGATCTTGCCTACATCATGTCATCGTTCTTATTGCAATACTCCATTTTTCCATGAACTTAATACACAAGATGCATGCTGGATAGCGGTCGACGTGTGGAGTAATAGTAGTAGATGCATGCAGGAGTCGGTCTACAAATCTTGGACATGATGCCTATATAATGATCATTGTCTAGCTATCGTCATGACTATTTGAAGTTCTATCAATTGTCCAAAAATAATTCGTTTACCCACCGTTTGCTATTTTTCTCGAGAGAAGCCACTAGTGAAATCTATGGCTCACACATCTCTTCTTTATTATATTTGCCTTTGCGATCTATTTTATTTGCCTTTATTTTCATATCTATTAAACCAAAAATACAAAAATACCTTGCTGCAATTTACTTTATCTCGCGTTCCTGCGAGATCTATCTATCAAATTATTACAACTCTCTCACGTCCGTTTGCCAATTTGTGGCGCTGTTACCCGAAAGGGGTTGACTACCCCTTTAATACGTCGGGTTGCGAGTATTTGTTATTTGTGTGCAGGTGCTGTTTACGTAGTGTTGCTTGGTTCTCTTACTGGTTCTGTAACCTTGGTCTCATCACTGAGGGAAATACTTACTGTCGCTGTGCTGCATCATCCCTTCCTCTTTGGTGAAATACCGATGTAGTCTAGTAGACATCAAAAGGAATTTCTGGCGCCATTGCCGGTTAGATATCATCAACATCTACCAGGTTCCTAATCACAAATCTCATATCCTTGCAATTTTACATTATTTGCCATTTTCCTCTCGTTTTCCTCTCCCCCACTTAACAAAAATTTGTCGTTTTATTCGCCCTCTTTTGCGTTCGCCGTTTTCTTGCCGGATCTATCCATTTTCTTGCTTTCTAGTCATAATGGCTAGTGTGTCTACTCCTCCTTTGTCACCAAATTTTGAAGTTTTATACTTCAAGCAACGACAAGGAGAAAATTTGAAAGATGCTTGGTATAGACTTACGGAATCCTATCGTGTTTTCAATTTAAAGGGGGCGGGGGGCGCAAAGATCTTGCTTCGTAATTTTTACATAGGATTGGCTTTGCATCATAGACAACTCTTAGATTTTGTCGTTAAAGGAAATTTTATTGAGCTTGATGCTAATGTTGCCTATGAAATTTTAGAAGAGTTCCACCTCAAAAGAAGGGGTTTTCTTTCACCCCAGGGGGAGTTGAAATGTTGGATAAACTTGGTGATTTGCACAAACATATGGTTGAATTGCAAATATATAACGAACCCCTCAAACATCTTAATGGTAGTATCGATCGCATGAATACCTTGATCACTCTCTGCAATAAGCGATTGGATATTTTATATCTAAAGATGGTTTCTTTTCCTAAGAATTTAGGGAAGCGCAAAGAGCCTCCGGGGTTTGCGAAAGCCCTTACAAAAGTTGCCAAAACTACGGATGACAAAACTTAGATCCGTGCCGTATGCCTAGGTAGGGGCGTGAAACAATAGCTCTTGTTGGGAGGCAACCCAATGAATAAAATTAATTTTTGCCTTTTGCTTTGTGTTCTTGAGTATTTGCACAATTATTCTACTGTTATTATTGTGTTTTAGTTAGTGTTTGTGTCACGCAAAGCCTTTAGGATCTTCTTGGGTGATAGTTGTTTGATCTTACTGAAAAACAGATACTTTCGCGCTCACAAAAATAATTTTCATTTTTAACAAAAGCGTGATAAAAAATTATTTTTTGCAAAAGATTAATATACAAATTGCTCAGGTCGTCCTAATTTTTCAGAATTTTTGGAGTTTTAGAAGTATTCAAAATATCCAGATTGCTACAGACTTTTCTGTTTTTGACAGATTCTGTTTTCTTTGCGTTGTGTGCTTGTTTTGATGATTCTATGGTTTTATTTGAAGAGTCTTTTCCATAAAAAAGTTGGAATATAGTAGATATAATGCAAGAATAAAATATGAATGTGTTTGCAACAGTACTTATAGTAGTGATTTGTTTTCTTATACTAACGGATCTCACGAAGGTTTTGTTGAGTTTTGTGTGATTGAAGTTTTCAAGTTTGGGGTGATATTACGATGGATGAAGGAATAAGGAGTAAGAAGAGCCTAAGCTTGGGGATGCCTGTGGCATCCCAAGCTATTATCCACAGAGAAGCAAGCAACTAAGCTTGGGGATGCCCAAGTGGCATCCCCTCTTTCTTCTAACGACCATCTGTATTTTACTCGAAGCTATATTTTTATTCGTCAAATACTATGAGTTTTGCTTGGAGCGACTTATATGATATGAGTCTTTGCTTGTTTTGCTTTTTGTTTTAAGTCTTTAATCCTTGCTAGAAACACTTGTTTGAGAGAGCCAAAATTATGCCATGACTTGTTAGAATTGCTCTCTATGCTTCACTTAAATCTTTATGAGCTATGGAATTGCTCTAGTGCTTCACTTATATCTTTTTTAGCACGGCGTGCTTTAGTATTTTTGAAGAAATGATCTCTTGCTTCACTTAGATTTATTTGAGAGTTAGTAAATTTTTTAAGAAATTCTCTCTTGCTTCACTTAAATTAATTTGAGAGAAAGAAATATTATGCTCATGATCTGCACTTATATTTGTTTGAGCTTATCAAAAGAAACACATGAAAATTAGGTCCAAAGTGATAGATATCCAAGAAGGATATAATAAAAACTTTCATGAAGATCATTGGACAAAATAAACTTGATTCCTTATAATAGTTTTGAGATATGATGATGTGATATGTGAGTCATGTTGATGAGTAATTATGCTTTAATAAGTATATTGGTGTTAAGGTTTGTGATTCCCTACGCAAGCACGAAAGTCAATAGTTATGCAATGAAATTACATCCTACTTGTGGTGCATTATTTGGTGTTAATTATGCTCAATGCTCACTTATGAGATTATTCGTATCTTGGTTGGTTGCTTCTCAATCTTTTGCTATCCTTCATTTTGCATTAAGTATGATTACTACTTGTGCATCTAAAATCCTTTAAACTAGTTTTGCCACATGAGTCCACCATACCTACCTATATGTGGTATTCTTTTGCCGTTCTAAGCAAATTTGTATGTGCCATCCCTAATTTTCGAAATAAACTTCTCTTTTGTGTGCTCATACCGCTCTTGAACCGGTAGGGGGTGGCTAATATATTTCTGCTTGATATGTTATTCTCACGGTGAGTGTTTATTCACTTGTCATTGCATGAGAGTATGGCAAAGGTATTAGGGATCCCCGGTCCCGAAATGAAAATGAATTTACTTTATGTTGTCAAATAATAAATTCCTTGGAAAGTGTTGGTATGGAAGGCACCCGTGGATACGACTAGCCATGGAAAGTGAAAGTATGGTTGAAAAAGGAATAAACTTTAATTTTTGTTTGGGAACTGCCTATGATATATCTAGCATGAAAAGTATTGGGAACTACTCGATCATTCTCGTCGACAGGAAAAGCATGCCTCCCAAAATGTTTTTATCTCTATCTTTTTCGCTTTGAGCTATGGCACCTCTACAAATCCCTACTTCCCTCCGCGAAGGGACTTTATTTTACTTTATGCAATTTTTATTTTAAATTTGAGTCTCCATTTTATCTTATAAAGCACCAACTAGGGGGCAATATGATCGTACTTGAGCATTGGGTGTAGCTAATTGTGAGTGTGTTTCACGAATGGATCAATAATTGAGCATGACATGCTAGGGATAACTTATTTTAGCATTGATATTTTGAAAGGCATGGTTGCTTGTTGGTATGCTTGAGTATTTAAGTCCTCATGTCAAAACTATACTATTGCTTTGAACCATATAAAAGTCCAAATGTCCATGCTACAAAGAAAGAATATGAGATGACATGTTAGGCAGCATTCCACATATTTTTTTTGTTTTTATCATTTACCTACTCAAGGACGAGCATGAATTAAGCTTGGGGATGCTGATACGTCTCCAACGTATCTATAATTTTTTATTGTTCCATGTTGTTATATCATCATCTTGGATGTTTTATAATCATATTATAGTCATTTTATATCATTTTTGGTACTAACCTATTGACATAGTGCCAAGTGCCAGTTGCTGCCTTTTGCATGTTTTTTACATCACGGGAAATCAATACCAAACGAAGTCCAAACGCAGTGAAACTTTTTCTGGGTTTTTTATGGACTAGAAGACATCCAGTGGGCCGAAGAAGCACCTGGGGGTGCTCTGAGGGGAGCACAACCCACCTCAGGTGCCTCCCGAACCACCTCTTTACTCTATAAATACCCTAAAATTCCACAAACCCTAGGGGAGTCGACGAAAAATCAATTCCAGTCGCCGCAAGTTCCAGAACCACCAGATCCAATCTAGACACCATCACAGAGGGGTTCATCATGTCCATTGGTGCCTCTCTGATGATGCGTGAGTAGTTCTTTGTAGACCTACGGGTCCGTAGTTAGTAGCTAGATGGCTTCCTCTCTCTCTCTCTTTTGATTCTCAATATGTCGGATTTCGGGTTCCGGCAGACCCTTAAGGTTCGAACTCTGGGGTGCGCGCGGAGATCCAACCCTCCACTGTCTCGTACCTCGCCGAATCGCAGGGACCTAAACTACTAACAAGAACAGCACAAGAGACGCAAGATTTATACTGGTTCGGGCCACCATCGTGGTGTAATACCCTACTCCAGTGTGTGGTGTGTGGATTGCCTCTTGGGATGATGAGGAACAGTACAGGGAAGAATAGCCTCGCGAGGGTCTATTCTTGGTGGGAGCAATGAACTGCTGAGTGGTGTCCCGTCGCTCTAGCTTGAGGATCGGGTCTCTATCTCTCTCTGGATTCGAATGGCGGATCCCCGTCCCCCTCCTATGGTGGCTAGCTCTACTTATATAGGCGAAGGCCTGGGCCTCTTCCCAAATATTGAGCGGGGGGCGCCAACAATTGGCCATTTGAAGGGAACAGCGGGTACACTTATCTGACTAAAGTTGGTCCTCGCTTTGCCAAAGGCTGGTGATGACCTTTGCTTGGGCTCCACGATGGCGCATTCCAGCCGTTGGGGCTGGTCTTGGTCTCATTGCAATCAAGCGGATGCCTTTGCTTGATGCTCTTGCTGCGCTTGCTCCCTTTACACCAAAGAGGAAAGGAGGACTTTGCTGGCTGGCGCCGATGGCGCCCTTGGTAAATCATGGCTTACGTCATGGGCACCTCGCGAGTACCCTGCCTTGAACTCTCCGCCTCCTCATGAGCCCGGCTGACGAGGCGCGCTGAGAAGCTCCTTGTCGTCCGCCCAGCAATCTGGCCCCTCGTGAGGGTCTTGAGTTTCGTTGATGAGGATGGGCTGTCTCGGGCCTCCTTTGAGCCACGCCGCAGAGCAGCAGCGAGCAAGTCTGGAGACCCCGTTCCCGAGCGCCGACAGTAGCCCGGGCCTGGCGCGCCCGAACTTGACCGGGCAGAGAGGCGAAAGGGCAAGTGCGAAGCGTCGCGGGCCCTAACAGCCAACAGCCTCGGGCGACGTGTGGCGGTTGATTGGACGTGGGCAGCACTGTTCCCCCACGCCTCCTTATTTCGTGCCTTGCTAGGCGGACACGATGCTGCACACATCTGTTCTCTTCCCTGCTGCTTGTGCGCTCCTGTCCTTCCCTCTCTCGAACTCCAGCTTCCATTTCCAATCCAATCTCAAATTCCCCCTTCCCCCTTTCGATCGCCATGGCTCCGACGAAGAAGGGGAAAGGGAAGAAACCTGCGCCTTCGCCTAGCTCGCCGCCGCCGGCGGCCTCCGCTGTTGACTCGTCGATCATACTCAATCTGGAGGGCTTGGGCAAGGTCAGTTCGGCTCTGGCCACCTCCTTCAACGAATGCGGGAGGACGACGGCCTGGCCCGCGTGCCACTTCACCATCGACAGGATAGTCACGAGGTCGGTATTTTTCGCATACAATAGTATGGACTAGTTCCCCCTTCTCTGGTTTCTTCAATGTCGTGCTTTCCCACTATCAGATCCACATGATGCATCTGGGTCCTGAGTCCATTACTCTCCTCTCGGTCTTCGCTTTTGTTTGTGAGGCAATGATGGGCATCCTTCCCTCGGTTGCCTTGCTGCGCCACTTCTTCTCTCTGCGCCTTGTTGACCCCACTCAATGCTCGGCGTGCGTGAGCTTCGTCGCCGCGCTACCGAGACAATGACCTCGGTATTGACTTCAGCTTGCCTCCGCCCGGCTGAGTTCCGCGAGAGGTGGCTGTACGTGGATGTGGGGTGCCCAACCCCGCTATCTGAGCCGACCTCTTTGCTGTCCCCAATTCAGGTGGGGCAGGAGGCGCTTCGAGCCCTCGACTCATCTTTGTGTGGCGCCGCTTCGCGTTCCTGAGGTCGCTTGATGTGGCGCCCAAGGTGGTGTAGGAGTTCCTGCTGCGCCGCATTGCTCCTCTCCAGTGCCATTCCCACCGGATGTGGGCCTTCAGCGGGCCTGGCGGTCATATGAGGCTCCAGGAAGAAGACACGGCGCTCAAGCGCTAAGAAAGTGCTCCTGGTCTGTTGGCGATCCTAACCCCGGTGGCATCTGGCATGAAGGGGCCTTGATGTACCTCTGCCGGAACAGGGGTGATTTGGTGAACCAGATGCCTATCTTCGATGAATGGGGCCTGCGCCCCGCTGGTCTCCAGGGGCCTCGTGAGAATCCAGTGGTGGTAACAGCTCTTCCAGTCGGCCAAGGTGGCTCCTCTTCAAGTGGCGGAGCAGGGAGGCACGAGCCGCGAGAGGCCTAAGGGACCCCCGCCGGGGTGACAGCGCCAGGCGACGCTCGTGAGGGGGCAGCTCCTGAGGCTCATGCCGCCCTTGGTGAGGCGGCATGCAGCCGCCAGCAGCCCTGCGAATGAAGCCCCGAGGCCCTGCTGCTTCTCTTGGCGAGGCGATCGAGCGTGCGTGGCGGGCGCGCCCACGCGGGTCGCCTTGATGCTCCTCCTCGCCGCAGGCTGACCCTGCGCTCAAATCTTGGGTCGCTTCGCATGAACTTGAGGCCCTCGGAAGAGAAGGAGGCCCAGGCGATGATTACCCTTGTCGCTTTCAAGCGCAGGAAGTACTTTGCTCTTGACGAGTAAGCCTTCTCCTTCTCAGCTCTTGATTCTTCTTACCTTGTCTTGATCCCTGCCTGCAGCCCCTTCCCGCCGAGCTCATGGAGGCGGGTGAGGCCGTCCTCCCGGCCGCCCCTCCCAGTCCTCGAGTGCTCCAGCGGTGGAGCCCTTGTGGTGAGGCGACCGGGAGGTGAACGCGTCGAGGCGTCATGGCCCTGCGCACCTCGCGATCCTTCTTCGCGAGCCTTCCCGAGGCATAGCTAGCCTGCCGTGGGCTTCTCGCTGGTCGTGGGCGACGATTGGTGGCGCTTCCTGCGCCCTCGTCTGGGATGGGCTGGCTCGGCCGGGCTTCTGGCGCGCGCGCGCCCGCCCGCCGAGGGTGCCAGCCCCAGCCCCTTCCGGAGGGGTGTTGACTTCGTAGCTCCGGCGCCCTCACGGGCGGTTGATGGTGTGGAGGGCGTCGCGAAAGCACGCACAGGGCGCGCGCGCCTTCGCCAAGGATTTCTTGAAAAGGCGGCCGACGCGGTGAGCCTTCTTGGTGAAGAGCTTGCTGACGAAGACGCGCACCTTGAGGCCGAGGGCCTGCGCCTGGTCGCAGAGAGGCGCGAGCTGGAGGGCGCTGCCGCCCTTGCGCGTCGCCAGCGCGAGCTTGATGATGAAGAGGCCAAGGCGTCGCTGGCAGCCTCTTGGGAGGCCTGTTCTCGGGCCGTCGAGGAGGCCCGGGCAGCTGACAGGCGGCGGAGGAGCGGGCACGGGAAGCCCGGGCCCGTTGCCACTCGTTGGAGGAGCAAGCGGAGCTGCGCGAGGCAGCCCTTGCGTCGATGAAGGTAGCCTCTGGCGACTCGGCGGAGCTCCAGAAGCGTGAAGAGGCGCTGACGCTTGAAGCCGCCGAACGCAGCAGCAATCTGGCGCTTGGAGACGAGGCGCTTGGCGGCGGGCGGAGGATGAGGTTGCAGCACGGGAAGCCCGCATCATGGAGGAGGTCGGACGCCGAGTGGCGGCGGCTTTCGAACCTCGGCGCGAGTTTGAAGCGATTAGGGTTGATCAAGGCCGAGGTGAGGCAGGACTGCTGCCTTGAGGACAAGCGGAGGAGGCGACGCGGCGGGCGATGCTCTTGGGCCGCCCTCGAGGTGGCGGAGAGGGAGTCCACCACCTCTTAGGCCGAGGCGCTCCTTCTTCGCCAGCGGGTGGAGGAGGCCGAGGCTGTTGCGCGCCAGAATGCGGACGAGATGCGTCAACGGCGAATCTTGGAGCACGAGCACCGTCCCATGCTCGCCACGCTCCGGGAAAGAGCTAACGTAGCCTTGGATAACATCCGCGAGGCGGCAGTAGGCCAGCCGCACGCGGTTAACTATGCCGCAACCTTGAGTTCTTCAGCGGCGTGGTGGCGCTGGTGGAGGCGTGATCGGTCGGGGCCGAGGTTGGTGGAGGAGAGGGCAGCGGCGCTGCTCGGGGCGCGCTTCTCTCGCGTCTTCAGCCATCTCCGGGACATGGACCCTCACTTCGATTTTGACGCAGCCATCGCCCCAGTTCCCCAGGCCGTCCGGGGCGACCTGGCGCATTGGGTGGAAGACAACGTGGATGCCCTCATCCGGGCCTTCGCTTCAGACGACGACAGCATGGTCGTGGCCGCTGATGAGGGCGGCGTGGTGAACGGCCCAGACGCCGTCGACGATCACGCAGACAGCGACGGCGAGGCCAGCGACGCCAGCAACGGCTCGGGAGGTGCTCCTGAGGATGCATTGGGGGATTTGTCCGACTGATCATGTATTGTCCTTGTTCCATTACCCTACATGAATAGAACTCAGGTTTTGGCCTGATGGAGGTGAGAGCATTTTGGGAGGGGGAGCCCCTCATGTAAAACTTGTGTTCTTCGTATTAGCAGGTGTCACAACGCCCATACGCCCGCGCCAAGTGGTTGGCTAAGCGATGCGCTAGTTGGATGGTTTACTTTTGTTTCGTATGAGCCTCGAGATAGCCTGTGGGAGGCTGCAGCGATCTGAGTGTCTATCGATTGAATCTGTAGGACCTGCAGCAAAAACCCTCCGGAGAGGACGCGGCGGCGACATTTGGGCTGTCTGTGAGCTTAGCTGGCCCGGCTCATGAGGGGCTCATGAGGGGAGGCAGCTGAGGCGGAGTTGTAACGAAATCTGAGAGATTTGCTCGAGCGAGACTAAGCACCCCTTCCCGAATACACGCAAATCTTCAAGCTCAAATTCAACTTAAATCCAACAGGAAAACGACAGCCAGAGGGAAAACCAAATGAAAGCGAGAAAAAGGCGCGTCCGGCACCTAGTCTAGTGTTGGGCGTCTTTCTCACCAGCGGAGCTAAGTGCTGCTCTTGGGCGTGGAGGGAGCCCAGGGCTGAGGCCGGCACCCTGAGACTCGGGCGTGTACAACCCCACTCATTATTACGTGAGAGTGTCACAGGCGGCGAGCTTCACGAGCCTTGGGCCTTCTTCACAGTACCGGCCTTGCTTCATATCGCCAGACGAGGGCCCCGCCTTGCGCCACACTCTAGTGCCACCAACGACGACCGGAAACCAGGACACCGCCGGTGGGGTAGAGCGGTCGCCAGTGTTCCCCGGCGACCACGGGTCCTCCTTGAGGCAGGCCCCGAGGCACCTCCCAGCAGAGAGGCCTACCTCCCGAGAATGCCTTGCTCGAATGCCGCGGTGGTGATGTCGGATCTCTGCCTCTCCGGCAGCCCCTGCGCCCCCCTCCCGAGGGGTAGGAGGCTGCGGGAGGCGGGCAGCCGCTCGTCGTGGCGACCTATACCTCCTGCGACCTATGGTTAGCGTATGTTTGCTCTTGAGGAAGTAGTGGTACCCGATAATCGTCGCCCTGGCGTGACCAGTGGGGACTGTCTCGAGACTCTGAAAGAGCGCGGCTTGGCGCCTCATCCCCAGTTGGGCTGAGGGCGAGTCTTGTTCTCCCTCATGCGGGTGCCCTTGGTCCATCATGTGGGCACGTATTCTTCGGCGCCGTCATCTCGAAGGCCACGCCAGTAGTCTTGGCGTGCCTCACTTGCTTTCTGCTTGATGCGCCCGCCTTGGGGTGGTGGCGCGCGGTCCACCAGGGCCGTGAGTTGCGTCGGGTCCTTCTTCTTCGCGGGCGGGCGGGGCAACCCCGCCCGCCCGGCACTGACAACTTTCAGCCGGTCTGGAGTAGCCCGGAGCCAGCTGGGCGCGCGGAGCCCCCGTGCGGGCCGCCCTCGGTCTGAGGTGGGAGTTGGGTGCAGAAGGGGTGAGCCCTCGAGGCGGTGAATCCCAGGAGCTCCGCCACTCGCTCCAGCAGCACGTCACGGCCGCTCTCCAGCAGCCTGCACTGCAGCAGCTCTCGGGCCACTGTGAGTGCGGCCCTCGAGTTCACCTGCTCCCGGCGGGTGTACGGTGATGTGGTCGCGGCGTGGTTGGAGGCCCTTGCAGCCGACCGCGCCTGCCGCGGTGTAAGAGCCATCGAGGCCTGTCCGCGTCGCCCGTGGCCCGCAGCGCCATGCGGACCGCGAGCTGCACAGGGGCGCGGGTCGCCCGAGGCGGCTCTGCGTGGGCGAACCCCGTCGCCGAGGATCTGGGTTGCCAGCAGTCGCGGACATGGTTATGACGATGCGACGGGACACGAGGTGGCGAAGCGGATTCCGGCGCACCTACTGGCGCGCCAAATGTCGGTTCGGGTTCCGCGAGACCCTTAAGGTTCGAACTACAGGGGTGCGGCGGAGATCCAACCCTCCACCGTCTCGTACCTCGCCGAATCGCAGGGACCTAAACTACTAACAAGAACAGCACAAGAGACGCAAGATTTATACTGGTTCGGGCCACCATCGTGGTGTAATACCCTACTCCAATGTGTGGTGTGTGGATTGCCTCTTGGGCTGATGAGGAACAGTACAGGGAAGAACAGCCTCGAGAGGGTCTGTTCTTGGTGGGAGCAATGAACTGCTGAGTGGTGTCCCGTCGCTCTAGCTTGAGGATCGGGTCTCTATCTCTCTCTCGGATTCGAATGGCGGATCCCCGTCCCCCTCCTATGGTGGCTAGCTCTACTTATATAGGCGAAGGCCCTGGGCCTCTTCCCAAATATTGAGCGGGGGGCGCCAACAATTAGCCATTTTGAAGGGAACAGCGGGTACACTTATCTGACTAAAGTTGGTCCTCGCTTGCCAAAGGCTCGTGGTGATGGCCTTTGCTTGGGCTCCACGATGATCGCATTCCAGCCGTTGGGGCTGGTCTTGGTCTCGTTGCATCAAGCGGATGCCTTTGCTTGATGCTCTTGCTGCGCTTGCTCCCTTTGCACCAAAGAGGAAAGGAGGGGCCTTCGTGGGCTGGCGCCCGACTGGCGCCCTTGGTCGTCATGGCTTACGTCATGGGCACCTCGCGAGGTACCCTGCCTTGATCTCTCCGCCTCCTCGGGAGCCAGCCTGACGAGGCCGCGCCTGAGGAAGCTCCTTGTCGTCCGCCCCGCTAGGCTTGGCCCCTCGCGAGGGTCTTGAGTTTGCGTTGATGAAGATGGGCTGTCTCGGGCCTCCTTTGAGCCACGCCGCAGGCCGCAGGCAGGCAAGTCTGGGGACCCCCGTTCCCAGAACGCCGACACAATACAATGTTCTCTTGGAGATCCATATGATGTAATTCTTTTTGCGGTGTGTTTGTTGGGATTGGATGAACTTTGAGTTTATGATCAGATCTATCTTTTTATCCATGAAATTTATTTGAGTCTTCTATGATATCTTGTATGCATGATTGCTTATAGCCTCGTATTTCTTCTCCGATATTTGAGTTTTGTTTGGCCAACTTGATCAATTTATCTTGCAATGGGAATACATGCTTTGTGATGGGTTCGATCTTATGGTGCTTGATCCCAGTGACAGAAGGGCAACCGACACGTATGTACCATTGCTATTAAGGATAACAAGATGGGGTCTATTTCTACATAAATAGATCTTGTCTACATGATGTCATCGTTCTTATTGCATTACTCCGTTTTTCCATGAACTTAATACACTAGATGCATGCAGGATAGCGGTTGATGTGTGGAGTAATAGTAGTAGATGCAGGCAGGAGTAGGTCTACTAATCTTGGACGTGAAGCCTATATAATGAACATTGCCTAGATATCTTCATGATTATTTTAAGTTCTATCAATTGCCCATCAGTAATTCATTTACCCACCGTTTGCTATTTTTCTCGAGAAAAGCCATTAGTGAAATCTATGGCCCCCGGGTCCCTTCTTTATTATATTTGCCTTTGCGATCTATTTTATTTGCCTTTATTTCCAGATCTATTAAACCAAAAATACAAAATAACCTTTCTGCAATTTATTTTATCTCGCGTTCCCGCGAGATCTATCTATCAAATTATTACAACTCTCTCACGTCCGTTTGCCAATTTCTAGCGCCATTACCCGAAAGGGATTGACAACCCCTTTAATACGTCGGGTTGTGAGTATTTGTTATTTTTGTGCAGGTGTTGTTTACGTAGTGTTGCTTGGTTCTCCTACTGGTTCGATAACCTTGGTCTCATCATTGAGGGAAATACCTACCGTTGCTATGCTGCATCATCCCTTCCTCTTTGGGGAAATACCGACGTAGTCTAGCAGACATCATGCATCACGATGTTGCATCAGGCCCCACTGCACCGCCAAACTCCAACGTCGACCCGGTTGCCCCAACATCTTCACCAACACCTCCGGGGAATGCTTAGACATCCTATGTCTTCATTCCTTTTTGGTCATTCAACGACAAAAGGAGGAGAAGCATATGGGTTGATAGCCTTGAAGCTGGTTCATATGGGTCAGGTGCTATATATTTTTTGCTAATTCTTGCAACTCTAGTTCGCGAACTGTTGGTTTTTGAGTTGTAACTCTTAAGTCCAGATGGGACATCTGATACATTTTCTGATGTTTTTAACTGCGTGGTTGAATTCCCATCTTACGCGCATGAAATCATTCTGCAGACGCCCATTTTTCATTATGCATGCCATTATCTTCAATACATTTTTGTATGCATGATGATTTGACTTCATGAACAGAAGGAGATCTCCACAAAGCAAAACCTGCAATGTGCATTTGCATTCAAAGGCAAATTACTTATATGCACATCTTCAGGGGGAGCCCTTTCAACTTCATGAAGCCAAAGACCACGTTCTTTAACTTTCACATATTTTTATCCCCATTGAAAACATCAACCAGTTTGTCATCAATCACCAAAATGGGGGAGATTGTAAGTGCATCTAGTGCCACCCCTAGTTGGTTTTGGAGTATTGATGACTATCGTGGTTGAGGAACTAATGTGTTTGTGTGTTTCATAGGATAACACAGGTAGAAGTCCCTCATTGATTCGGTTTACTCATTAGAGATGACCCCTAAAAATGTATGAAGACGTTGAAGACAATGGTGGTTTGTGAAGACATTCACGTCGAAGATAATGACGTGTGAATACATTCACTTGAAAACAATGGAGCGTGAAGCATAGTTTCTTTCGTTGTTTTATTTTCTTCTTTCTTGAGTCATAGGAACCACCGAACTATCAAGTGTGGTCCAAGTGAACCAAGTCATAAGAATGACGTGATGCTCAACCAAAATCCTATGTCTTCGAGTCAAGATAATGAGAGAAAATCTTATCCCGAGTTGGATGAGTCAGCTTTGCTTGTAGCCCAAGTCAAGCTATCGCGTGTGTTTGAAATCCGACCATTGGACACGTGTCGGTTCCTTAGTGACCCAGGGTCATTTCGGACATAACATGTCGGGTTGCCTCCAGGCTATAAGTAGCCCACCTCCTACACCATAAATTGGTGGCTGCTCAGAGTTAGTGCACGGCTTTTGTCATTTGAGAGCAACCCACCTCCAAAGCCTTTGAGATAGAATCCTTGCAAGGACAAAGCCCAAAACACCAATGTCACATCCCAGTTAGACCATGCATTAGGGTGTGCATCATGTTTAAATTTCATTTGAAATTGAAATGGGAAGGCAGAAACCCAGAACACCCCCCTTAAAACAACTAGGGTTTACTAAAATTATTTCAATGAATCCGAAATGCCCTTCAAAATGCTCATCCTCTTTGTTTGGGTTCAGAACCCATGTCAAAGAAGGTGTATCATTTTCTATGTCATCTAAAGGTTCTAGGATTAATCCACAAGTTTTGAACTTGAGCATTTTAAATTATATAAAATATTTTAAATGTTCAAAAATTGCCAAACCAAAATGTTTCATGTTGGGAATATTCCAACAAGGGACCAGGAGCATTTTGGTGAATTTTAAAACAGTTTTGGTATTTTTAGAAACCCCACAAAGTTACAGAAATTAGAAAAAGACTAAAAATGGAAAATACTTACGACGCCCGTGCAGCCCACTGCTGCCCAGCCCAGCAGCCCGCTGGCCAGCAGCTGCTTGGCTTGGCCAGCGAGCAGCAACTGGTGCCCGACGGCGAGCTCGGTAGCGCCACGCAGCTGGCCGCCGCCGCTTCACCTCCTCGCCCGCCGCTGCCTGGGACGGCCTCCACGTCGTCGCCCGACCCCTGGACCGCCATTCGCCCCCTGCCTCTCTCCTCGCTCCCCCCTCGCCATGGCGGCGCCACCGTCGCCGCTCCACCGTCGTAGCCGTAGCCACCGTCGTCCCAGCGCCACGAGACCTTGTGTCGTTAAACCGCCCGTCGTCGACTTCGTCGAACAAGCCGAGCCCCGAGCTCTTGCTCGCCCCGAAGCTACTGCGCCGACCTCGCCCGACTCCGCCACCGCCGGAGATCCCCTTCGCCGTCGCCGCCGCATCAGATCGTCTCCGACCACGTCGTCTGGCTCTACGAGACCGCTGTGAGCCTGGCTACCTCCCCATCCTCTCCACTCTCTTCCTCGTGCACCACAACGAGCACACGTAGCTCGCCCGAACGCACCGCCGCGGAGCTCGTCGCCGACGAGGCTCCGGCCACCCAACGGCCACGCCACCGTGTCCATCGCACTCACCGAGTTGCGTTGGGTCTAACTCTGCACTCCACGCGCCTCACTTTGCCCCCTAGCAACAAACCCGAGATCACCCGAGCCCCGGCCGCCGCCAAACTCGTCGCCGGCGCCAACTCCGGCCACCCCTACCCCAACTAACCTCACCAAGAGCCGCGGTTCATCTCCAGCTCCACGTAGATGCCTTCCGCGCCCCATTTGGTGGCCGGAACGTGCAAAAGCACTTTGCTCCGCCCGGCGCTTTCGCCTCGCCGTGACTGACGCCAGCGAGTTGATCACGACCATGGTGATGGGCCTGTTGATCGCCACGAGTCAATGACAGGTGGACCCCCACGGTTAACTAATTAGATTAGTTCTAATTAAAATTAATTAGTTAAACTAACTCTGACATGCGGGTCCCACTGTCGGTTTGACTGGACGACCCGTTGACCCTGACGTCCACGCTGACCTCATCTTGACGCATTAATTCAAATTCTGGATTTATTTTGATATAGTAAATTCAGAATATAATTCAAATTTCAAATGCCTATAACTTTTATTCTATAACTCCAAATGCAAAGATTTATATATGAAAAATTATCAGAAAAATCCACTCTATCCATTGGTACAGGTTTCATGCATGTTAAAACAAGTTAACTATGCTGTTTAACCAGAATAAGGAATTGCACCATTAGGACTAACTCAAATGAGCTATCATTTGAATCCTTAGTTCAAATGAGTTCATCCCTATTCTTTCAGCTTGCATTAGGTCAACACACATCCATATTGCCATGTCATAGCATGCATCATATTGTTGCATATTGTCATGTGTGTTTACTTCGGTGTGCTTTCATGATAGGTTACGCTTAGAAGATAACCTCGACTACCCATCGAAGGCGTTACTCTACCCAGTTCCATCGGGCAAGCAACTCATTGATCATTCGATACAAACCCATGTTCTCGCCTCTGCTCTCGTTTATTGCATTAAGACAACGCGATTCAAGCTGTTGTGTGCTGCGGTAGTTGAACCCACTTCCTTTGCATGACTGTCATTGCCACGGTAACTAGATGAAACCCACTAGTATGTGTAGGAGTTGATTGAGCCATGTTTGTGATTCCTACCATGCTATGCTTGCTATGCTTAGAGTTGTGTCGTCGGCTCATCGGGATGATGAGCTGGAGTGAAAGGTTGTGTTGGTTCGAGAGTGCAAGTGTTGAACACGATTTGGTAAAGGTATCGATGAGAGGCCATGTAGGAGTACATGGTGGGTGGTTTCATTGAAGCCGAACTTAAGAACTGAGATCTGTGTTTGTGATCCATGAACTAGCTACTACCACGCATTGGGCCCGAAACCAATGGACCCTCTAAACTTCTTAACCACCCTTGTTCTTAGTCCGGGAGTTGCAAGTAGTTTACGGTGTTTGTAGCATCTTTGGGGGCACGCATACGCTGACCTTAGGGGTGGGTTGTGTTGCGGTAGGCACGTGGGCCGGTGTCTGAGTGCCGTTTGGTATCTCGGGAACCCTGCACACATCGTTCGGGCTGTATGGGAAACCTCGGCGGACTCCTGCGGATGGAACCCGAATAGGCGATAAACCTGGACTAGGAACTTGAGTGTTTAGGTAGGTGTGGCCGACACCCACGTTGGGCTTCCGCTTGAAGGTTGCAGTACATGTCGTAAACGCGACGATAAGTGGTGAGCGTGTGTGAAGAAGTACACCCTGCAGGGTTAAATATGATCTATTGAATAGCCGTGTCCACGGAGAAGGACTTCTGGGTTACCTATATCGGTTCATAGACAAGTAAATGGATACTACTAAAAGCCTCAAGATAAGTGTGAGTATCGTGGATGGCCCTCTCGTGGGATGACGAGAGAGGATCCACAGTGGAGTATTGTGATGGTGATTAGTGGACTCGTGTACGACAAATGCTTTACAAAGTGTGTGTCACGTGGGATAGCTTAGCCAAGAGTCAAAGCTGGCTTCTTTGCAAATAACTCCACTTCCTTCCTTGAGAATGTGCATGTATGATAGGATTACGTGGTAAGACTTCTTTGAGTACCTTTGTACTCATGTTTGTAATTAATGTTTTTCAGAGGTCTATACTACCCCTCCGACGGATTCTATGTAGATATTGACTTGACGAGTGAACTAGCCACCGGTGGCGATCTAAGACTTGTGAAGGGCCATTGTAGATAGAAAGGCTCCAACAAGCTTTCTTTCTTTCTAGAGTGCGTACTCGAGACTAGTTTGCTTCCGCATGTGCTTGTATGATTGTATGACTTGAGTGTTGGGTCATGTGACCCCTACTGTATGACTATGTTATGTATGGCTCCTCGGAGCCTCTTAAATAAAGTACTTGAGTTGTAGAGTTTTGTTGTGATGCCTTGTTGTATTTACTCATATCGGGCATATTGCGTGTATGATTGAAATGCTTGGTATGAGTGGGATCCGACAAACTAGTTGTTTATCCTTGGCAGCCTCTCATATGGGGAAATGTAGTCTCGTGCTTCGGCGATAGTAGTCCGCTACTGACCGGTTCACGGAGTCTCGCTAGCCCAGCACTACTGCTTGGACACTTGATGGCGGCATGTGTTTCATTTCGTTCCTATATACGTCCCTTCGGGAAATGTCACGCGGTGGTATTCGGAGTCCTGCCTAGCCTGCTACAGCCGGGATACCGGAGTCTGTTAGCCAGTGCTACAGCCCGAATTCATCGTTGATGACCGACATGCTCAAGTGATTCATGTATGCCTGTCCCCATAGGTTAGCGCCGCTTTGGGTTCACGACTAGCCATGTCGGCCGGGTTCTTTGTCATGTGGATGCTAGCGACACCATCATATACATGAGCCAAAAGGCTAAACGGTCCGGGCCATGGTAAGGCGACACCCGTGGGAATACCATGCGTGAGGCCGCAAAGTGATATGAAGTGTTACCAGCTAGGTCGATGTGACTTGGAATCGGGGTCCTGACAACCAACATCCCAAAGAGTGTTTGGCATCACTGAAGTCCTTCTGTCCGCGTGATATGAAGACTCATTACACTTGAAGACTGTGATCTTCCATTCGGTTAGGCGTCGCATTCTGAGGATCCAAGAGTCATTGTGGATTGCCGGTGAACGAAGTCTGTGAAGGTTTGGAACTCTACCTTGAAGACTTACCAGAGTGATTGAGCAAGGACTAAGTGACCTTAGTATTGGGGAATGCAGTATTTCAAAAAAATTCCTACGATCACGCAAGATCTATCTAGGAGAAGCATAGAAACGAGCGGGGAGAGTGTATCCACGTACCCTCGTAGACCGAAAGCGGAAGCGTTTAATAACGTGGTTGATGTAGTTGAACGTCTTCGCGATCCAACCGATCCAAGTACCAAACGCACGACACCTCCGCGATCAACACACGTTCAGCTCGATGACGTCCCTCGAACTCTTGATCCAGTTGAGGCCGAGGGAGAGTTCCATTAGCACGACGGCATGGCGACAGTGATGATGAAGTTACCGACGCGGGGCTTCGCCTAACACTACGACGATATGACCGAGGTGTGTAACTGTGGAGGGGGGCACCGCACACGGCTAAAAGATCAACTTGTGTGTTCTAGGGTGCCACCCTCCCCACACATATAAAGGAGGGAGGATGGGAGGGCCGGCCGGCACCTAGGGCGCGCCCAAGAGGGGAGTCCTACTAGGACTCCTAGTCCTAGTAGGATACCACCAAAAGGAAGAGAGGGGGAAGGAAGAAGAGGGAGAGGGAGTAGGAAAGGGGGCGTCGCCCCCCCCCCTTCCCTTGTCGAATTCGGACTGCTAAGGGGGGGCACGCGGCCTGCCCTGGCTGCCCTCCTCTCTCTCGAATAAGGCCCATGGTGGCCCATTAGTTCCTCTGGGGGTTCTGGTAACCCCCCCCCCCCCGGCACTCCTTTTTAGTCGGAACACTTCCGGTGTTCGAATAACATGGTCCAATATATCAATCTTTCTGTCTCGACCATTTTGAGACTCCTCGTCATGTCTGTGATCTCATCCGGGACTCCAAACAAACTTCGGTACATCAAATCACATAACTCATAATACAAATCGTCATCAAACGTTAAGCGTGCGAACCCTACGGGTTCGAGAACTATGTAGACATGATACGTCTCCAACGTATCTATAATTTTTGATTGTTCCATGCTATAATATATTCTGTTCTGGATGTTTAATGGGCTTTATTATACACTTTTATATTATTTTTGGGACTAACCTATTAACCGGAGGCCGAGCCCAAATTGCTATTTTTTTTTGCCTATTTTAGTGTTTCGTAGAAAAAGAATATCAAACGGAGTCCAAACGGAATGAAACCTTCGGGAACGTGATTTTCGGAACAGACGTGATCCAGAGGACTTGGAGTCTATGTAAAGCAATCAACATGGAGAGCACAAGGCAGGGGCGCGCCTACCCCCCCGCGCCCTCGACCCTCGTTGGGCCCATGTTGCTCCGCCGATGTACTTCTTCCTCCTATATATACCTACATACCCCCAAACCATCAGAGGCATCCACGAAAACCTAGTTCCACCGTCGCAACCTTCTGTACCCATGAGATCCCATCTCGGGGCCTTTTCCGGTGTCCTACTGGAGGGGGCATTGATCTCGGAGGGCTTCTGCATCAACACCATAGCCTCTCCGATGATGTGTGAGTAGTTTACCTCAGACCTTCGGGTCCATAGTTATTAGCTAGATGGCTTCTTCTCTCTCTTTGGATCTCAATACAAAGTTCTCCTCGATTCTCTTTGAGATCTATTTGATGTAACTCTTCTTTTGCGGTGTGTTTGTCGAGACCGATGAATTGTGGGTTTATGATCAAGATTATCTATGAACAATATTTGAATCTTCTGTGGATTCTTTTATGTATGATTGGTTATCTTTGCAAGTCTCTTCGAATTATCAGTTTGGTTTGGCCTACTAGATTGATCTTTCTTGCAATGGGATAAGTGCTTAGCTCTGGGTTCAATCTTGCGGTGTCATTTCCTAGTGAGAGCAGGGGCAGCAAGGCACGTATTGTATTGTTGCCATCGAGGATAACAAGATGAGGTTTATATCATATTGCATGAGTTTATCCCTCTACATCATGTCATCTTGCTTAAAGCGTTACTCCGTTCTTATGAACTTAATACTCTAGATGCATGCTGGATAGCGGTCGATGTGTGGAGTAATAGTAGTAGATGAAGAATCGTTTCGGTCTACTTGTTACGGACGTGATGCCTATATACATGATCATACCTAGATATTCTCATAACTATGCTCAATTCTATCAATTGCTCGACAGTAATTTGTTCACCCACCGTAATACTTATGCTCTTGAGAGAAGCCACTAGTGAAACCTATGGCCCCCGGGTCTATTCTCCGTCATATTAATCTTCGAACACTTAGCTATTTTTATTGCTGTTTATTTTACTTTGCATCTTTATCATAAAAATACCAAAAATATTATCTTATCATATCTATCAGATCTCAGTCTCGTAAGTGACCGTGAAGGGATTGACAACCCCTTTTTCGCGTTGGTTGCGAGGTTCTTATTTGTTTGTGTAGGTGCACGGGACTTGTGTGTGATCTCCTACTGGATTGATACTTTGGTTCCCAAAAACCGAGGGGAATACTTACGCTACTTTACTGCATCACCCTTTCCACTTCAAGGGAAAACCAACGCAGTGCTCAAGAGGTAGCAAGAAGGATTTCTGGCGCCGTTGCCAGGGAGATTCAAGCCAAGTCAAGTCAAGTCAAGACATACCAATTACCCATCAAAAACTCTTATCCCTCGCATTACATTATTTACCATTTGCCTCTCGTTTTCCTCTTCCCCACTTCACCCTTGCCGTTTTATTCGCCCTCTTTTCCGTTCGCCTCTTTTTCGATTGCTCCTTGTTTGCTCGTGTGTTGGATTGCTTGCTTGTCACGATGGGTCAAGATAATACTAAATTGTGTGACTTCACCAGTACCAACAACAATGATTTTCCTAGCACTCTGATTGCTCCTCTTACCGATGCTGAATCTTGTGAAATTAATGCTGCTTTGTTGAATCTTGTCATGAAAGATCAATTCGCCGGATTTCCTAGTGTAGATGCCGCTACCCATCAGAATAGCTTTGTTGCTTTGTGTGATATGCAAAAGAAGAAAGATGTGGACAATGATATTTTTAAATTGAAACTATTTCCTTTTTCGCTTAGATATCGTGCTAAAGTTTGGTTTTCGTCTTTGCCTAAAAATAGTATTGATTCATGGAATAAGTGCAAAGATGCTTTTTTCTCTAAGTATTTTCCTCCCGCTAAAATCATCTCTTAGAAACGATATCATGAATTTTAAGCAACTTGATCATGAACACGTTGCACAAGCTTGGGAGAGGATGAAATTAATGATACGTAATTGCCCTACTCATGGTTTGAATCTTTGGATGATTATACAATTTTTTTAAGCCGGATTGAATTTTTCTTCTAGAAACCTTTTAGATTCTGCCGCGGGAGGCATTTTTATGGAAATCACTTTAGGAGAAGCTACTAAACTCCTAGATAATATTATGGTTAATTATTCTCAATGGCACACCGAAAGATCTACTAATAAAAAAGTGCATGCGATAGAAGAAATTAATGTGTTAAGTGGAAAGATGGATGAACTCATGAAATTATTTGCTACTAAAAGTGTTTCTTCTGATCCTAATGATATGCCTTTGTCTACTTTGATTGAGAATAATAATGAATCTATGGATGTGAACTTTGTTGGTAGGAATAATTTTGGTAACAATGCGTATAGAGGAAACTATAATCCTAGGCCGTTCCCTAGTAATTCCTCTAATAATTATGGTAATTCCTACAACAATTCTTATGGAAATTTTATTAAGATGCCCTCTGAATTTGAGACTAGTGTTAAGGAGTTTATGAATTCACAAAAGAAGTTCAATGCTTTTCTTGAAGAAAAAATGCTTAAAGTTGATGAATTGGCTAGGAACGTTGATAGAATTTCTCTTGATGTTGATTCTTTGAAACTTAGATCTATTCCACCTAAGCATGATATCAATGAGTCTCTTAAAGCCATGAGAATTTCCATTGATGAGTGCAAAGAAACAACTGCTAGGATGCGTGCTAAGAAAGATTGCTTTATGAAAGCGTGTTCTTCTAATTTTTATGAGAATAAAGATGAAGATCTAAAAGTTATTGATGTGTCTCCTATGAAATATTTGTTTTGCAATATGAATCTTGATAATGATGGGACTGAATATGAGTTACCTTTACCTAGAAGGCGTCCCAAAAATTCGGAGTTTCTAGATCTTGATGATAAAGTTGGTAAAAGTGGGATTGAAGAAGTTAAAACTTTAGATATTAATGAACCCACTATTTTGGATTTCAAGGAATTTAATTATGATAATTGCTCTTTGATATATTCTATTTCCTTGTTGCAATCCGTGCTAAATTCTCCGCATGCTTATAGTCAAAATAAAGCTTTTACTAAAGATATCGTTGATGCTTTGATGCAATCTTATGAAGAAAAACTTGAGTTGGAAGTTTCTATCCCTAGAAAACTTTATGATGAGTGGGAACCTACTATTAAAGTTAAAATTAAAGATCATGAATGCTATGCTTTGTGTGATTTGGGTGCTAGTGTCTCCACGATTCCAAAAACTTTGTGCGATTTGTTAGGTTTCCGCGAATTTGATGATTGCTCTTTAAACTTGCACCTTGAGGATTCCACTATTAAGAAACCTACGGGAAGAATTAATGATGTTCTTATTGTTGCAAATCGGAACTATGTGCATCGAGATTTTATTGTTCTTGATATAGATTGCAATCCTTCATGTCCTATTATTCTTGGTAGACCTTTCCTTAGAACGATTGGTGCAATTATTGATATGAAGGAAGGGAATATTAGATTCCAATTTCCGTTAAGGAAAGGCATGGAATACTTCCCTAGAAAGAATAAATTACCTTATGAATCTATTATGAGAGCCACTTATGGATTGCCAACCAAAGATGGCAATACCTAGATCTATCCTTGCTTTTATGCCTAGCTAGGGGCGTTAAACGATAGCGCTTGTTGGGAGGCAACCCAATTTTATTTTAGTTTTTTGCTTTTTGCTTATGTTTAGGAATAAATCATTGATCTAGCCTCTGGTTAGATTTGTTTTTGTGTTTTAGTTAGTGTTTGTCCCAAGTTAAACCTATAGGATCTTCTTGGATTATAGTTATTTGATCTTGCTGAAAATTCCAGAAACTTTCTATTCACGAAAGAAATTGTTAAAAATCACCGGAACGTGATAAAATATTGATTCCAATTGAAGTAGATCAATAGACAAATTTTCTAGGTCTTCCTATTTTGGCAGAATTTTGTGAGTTCCAGAAGTTTGCGTTAGTTATAGATTACTAAAGACTGTTCTGTTTTTGACAGATTCTATTTTTCGTGTGTTGTTTGCTTATTTTGATGAATCTATGGCTAGTAAAATAATTTATAAACCATAGAGAAGTTGGAATACAGTAGGTTTAACACCAATATAAATAATGAATGAGTTCAATACAGTACCTTGAAGTGGTGTTTTGTTTTCTTTCGCTAATGGAGCTCACGAGATTTTCTGTTGAGTTTTGTGTTGTGAAGTTTTCAAGTTTTGGGTAAAAGATTTGATGGATTATGGAACAAGGAGTGGCAAGAGCCTAAGCTTGGGGATGCCCATGGAACCCCAAGATAATCTAATGTCACCAAAAATCCAATGCTTGGGGATGCCCCGGAAGGCATCCCCTCTTTCGTCTTCGTCCATCGGTAACTTTACTTGGAGCTATATTTTTATTCACCACATGATATGTGTTTTGCTTGGAGCGTCTTGTATGATTTGAGTCTTTGTTTGTTAGTTTGCCACAATCATCCTTGCTGTACACACCTTTTGAGAGAGACACACATGATTCGGAATTTATTAGAATACTCTATGTGCTTCACTTGTATCTTTTGAGTTATATAGTTTTTTTCTCTAGTGCTTCACTTATATCTTTCAGAGCACGGTGGTGGATTTGTTTTATAGAAACTATTGTTCTCTCATGCTTCACTTATATTATTTTGAGAGTCCTACAAAACAGCATGGTAATTTTCTTTAATTATGATAGGCATCTAAGATTAGTAAAAAAAATTCTTATGAGTGTGATGAATACTATGAGAAGTTTGATGCTTGATAATTGTTTTGAGATATGAAGATGGTGATTGTCGGTGTCAAAACCGGCGGATCTCAGGTAGGGGGTCCCGAACTGTGCGTCTAGGCGGATGGTAACAGGAGACAAGGGACACGATGTTTTACCCAGGTTCGGGCCCTCTTGATGGAGGTAAAACCCTACGTCCTGCTAGATTAATATTGATGATGTGTGTTACAAGAGTGGATCTACCACGTGGATCAAAGAGGCTAAACCCTAGAAGCTAGCCTATGGTATGATTGTTGTTCGTCCTACGGACTAAAACCCTCCGGTTTATATAGACACCGGATAGGGTTAGGGTTACACAGAGTCGGTTACAATGGTAGGAGATCTACATATCCGTATCGCCAAGCTTGCCTTCCACGCCAAGGAAAGTCCCATCCGGACACGGGACGAAGTCTTCAATCTTGTATCTTCATAGTCTTGGAGTCCGGCCGATGATGATAGTTCGGCTATCCGGACACCCCCTAGTCCGGAACTCCCTCAGTAGCCCCTGAACCAGGCTTCAATGACGATGAGTCCGGCGCGTATATTGTCTTCGGCATTGCAAGGCGGGTTCTTCCTCCGAATAATTTATAGAAGATTGTGAACACCAGGATAGTGTCCAGCTCTGCAAAAATAAATTCCACATACCACCGTAGAGAGAATAATATTACACAAGATCAATCTGCTGACATATTTTGTGGCGTGACGTCGCACCACTACCAAGCCTTTATTCAAATTGTTTTTACTGTTCCACCTCGGTAGCGTTTAGCTTAAGCGGTTTCCTTGGCACGCCTTGTCGAGGCAGAGATCGTGTTCCCCTTATTCTGGGATTCCCATCAATACGGACGTGGGTAACCCAACCGCGCCATTGATTGTGGCGCTTGGGAGATAAGTGAGTTTTACCAGGCCGGTGGGGACACATGTTTTTGTCCGCCCATATAAGGGGATAAGGATCCAGCCCTTTCACCTTCGCCTTCTTCCTCCTTTGCTCATCCATTCCCGTGCACTCGAGCTCTAGCGCCCAAGTCCGCACTTTCCTCCTCAACCTTCCCCAACCATGTCAGGAGCGGGAGGCAGATGGATGGCCTCCTCCGTCACGGAGGGGCACATCACAAGACTGCGAGAGGCCGGATACTTGTCCGGCGATATCGCGCCAGAGCTGCCTGGACGCAGGGCAGCTTATTCAACCCCAGTCCCCATGAGAGGGTGGTATTTCTCCCCACTTCCTCCGCGGACTAGGTTTTCCACTTAACCCGTTTGTCAGGGGCTCATGTTCTACTACGGCCTGGACTTCCATGACCTGGCCCAATTTCGTCCTCAATGTCTCGGCGTTTATCGTGGGTGTGCGAGGCTTTCCTCTGCATCCAGCCCCACCCGGCTTAGGCTCAAGACCTTGATGTCAAGCGAAGGTTGTGAAGGGCAGCCAAGCGGAGTCGGAGGCGCCATGGTCACAAGATGGCCAAAGTCCTATGGCTCAAGGGCTCCTTTGTGGAGACAATAAAGGGGTGGCAATCGGGTGGTTCTACATCACCGAGCCACACGACCCTGAATGGGTGGCGGCCCCAATTCAGATTTGGATTCCCACACGGCTCTCGTCATGGAAAGAGACGGGCCTGAAGTGGGGGATTCAGACGAGCTATCCGGACTCCAAACACGTTTGAACCTAGTGGACAAGAATCGCAGGCTTGTCGGCGTAATCCAGTGATGCTCATCCGCCGGATTCTCCCATGCCAACAACGGTACTTCAATTTGTGGAGTTCGATCCGCACAAAGACCGAACCTTGAGCGGCTCTTCGATACCACGTACGAAGATGCCTGGAAGGTGCTGTTCAAGGGCGCCGAAGCCCCCGCATCCGCTAACAAAGATCGTGGATACAGCTCACGGCGTCAAGCCAGCGAGGTAAGTTATTTTACCCTTTACGGGACTCCTTTTCCATAGATTGACTCTACGAGGGATCTGAAAACTCCCTATTCTTGACTGTGTCCGGCTGAAGACGCCCGGACAGATTAACTGTCTGCTCCTTTGCCGAAGACCAGCGGACGCCCGATTGACGGGGCTGCTGGCTCCGGCACCCCATGTAGTGCCGGAGAAGAAGGCCAAGAAGGAGGCTATGGGAACTCCAAGGAGCACCCGACGCCAGGTGCTGTCGGATTCTGAAGCAGAATCTTCTCCTAAAGACGAGGAGGAGGAAGAAGAAGCCTCTCCCCAAGCGGGGGAGGAGAGGAAAAGGAAGGCCGCCCCAACTAGGGAGGTCGGAGGGTCCAAGAAGGGAAGAACCCTTCCTCCGGACTTCTCCACCAACGTCGACGACGACGAGGGGGATTGGCCTACAAGGGCCAAGCCCCTGGCGAGATCGTAAGTGTCCGGATACCCATGGCGTTTTATTATTGCAGAGTGTTCTCTAATGTCGAACAATCGTGCAGCCCGCCCAAAGGCGAGCTCGCCGATTCATCGAGCGGGTCCCCAGGCTCGTCGGAAATGGAGAGTGCCTTCGCCCAACCGCCTCCTCGCCTCATGCTGCGGAAAACTTGGCAAGGGGCCCCAAAGGGGCTTGGTCCCGAGGAGGTGACGCAGGAGGTGCCACAAAGCAACCCCGGACTCAGTAGCGTGGGGGCAAGACCCCCAGGGGCTCTAAGGCCGACCCTTGTCCGGACTCAATGCCGGAACCTTGATGGTTCCGAGTCCGCAAACGATCCTTTGCAAGAAGGGTAAGATGTCGGTGTCCTTCGTCCAACCGGAGGCACGGATAGCTCTCGAGGCGCCAACGGCGCCTCCATCGAGGAGGAGCACCGCCTTTGTTATGAGTGCGGTGATCCGGACAGTTCATCCGCCAAGAGCGGGCTGACTGAAGCTTTATACCAGCCTTCTATCGGGCTTTGAGGTAAGAAATTTTAATATATGTAAATGGTACCGCATAGACAGTAGCCCTCAAGCTCGGTTCGGTGTTGGAAAGAAAAGCGGACTGAGGATCTTTAGAAAGATAAGCGCAGGAGTCATAAAAATGTCAATATGGGATTGCAGTCTGTCTGCGACCTCCGACCGATGGCTGGAGGTCAATACTTTGAAGAAAAACCTCAAGCGGTCCGAGAACGAGCTCGGCCATGCCAAGAAGCAGCTCGAGGAAAAAGAAGGTGAGTAATACCTTATGAAAATTGTACCTTCTGAGAAAAGGATTTGGTTGCAAGAAAAATGACAAGGATAACGTGGGTATTGTAGGGGCCGCTACGAGGTGGCGACCACTGAAGGAAGGCGGTGGCCGCGCGGCGCGTACGCGGCCGCGAACACACCGAGCGAGAGAAGCAGGAGGGCGGGTGGCGGAGGTACAACAAGAGCTCGAGGATCTCGTGAAAAACATGAGAACTTGGAGCACGACTCAAGACTCGAGAGTCGAGCTTGCAACGGCTCTTGAGAGTGCCAAAACCGCTAAGGCGAAGCCTACAAGGCCCTCCAGAGATTGAAGCGGTGAATAAAATAGCAGTAGGTAAGGCATTTTCATGCGAGTAAGCATGTGAGTGTTAATTACATTGCTTACCGAAGTCGGAGCTCTCGAGGCGTTCACAGATCTTCCTTGTAAGTGTGCCCGATGCTGCCGCATTCTACCGGGCCGAGGAGGGAGCTCAACGGAGAAGGTCTTCGGTCTCAAGATCTTCGAGGCGGACATCCGGTGCTTTTAGCGACCAGTGAAGCAGCTGGTCGAGTTCCACAAGGCGGCCGAACAGGCCATGAAGGGCCTCATAGTTCGGTGTGGCCTAAGGAGGCCATGCACAGGAGCTACTTCGCCTGGTGCGGCGTTGGTGGATGCGTGCCCGTGGGTTGAAGTTATCAAGCATTCCGCTTGTATCGAGGGTGCCGTCGGGCCTTGCCCGCGCAAAGGTGCCTTTGGGCAAGATGGATGCCCGAAGCTCGTGGACGGACCCGCCACCGGAGGGCAAGGAGCATCGCACGCCCGAGATGTATTATAAGAGTGTGTTGAAGGCGCCCGCACTATTGCGGGTGAGTGCTCCAAAGATGTAATATTTGAGTAGACTCGCATTTTGTTATCTGTCGCGCTGAAAACTTAGTTCATATCGCTAAGCAACGCTTGTTAATTTAAAATATTACCTTACGTGCGGCTGTTTATCAAATCGAGAGATGGCAAGTCGTCGGCTTCAGCCCCCATGCCACGAAAGTTTGGGGTGTTGGGATAAACTTGAGCGCTCTTGTTCCCATTTTGGGTCCATCTAGGGAGGCGCTCAACACAGCGAACAAGGCAACTAGACTTATAATGCTTGAACACTCTCACTTAGCCACGAATTCTATAATTTTAAATTTCGTGAAGCCCCTAGTCTTCGAAGGTCAATTTGGGGCGCTATCACGCCTTGGCGGACAGTATCCGGCTCCTCGCTCTAAGCGGCATAAGTCTTTAAGGACTCTTAAAAACCTCTCGAACAACGACGGTCTCTCGCCTCATCATGACGGTCGTTTTAGCTTTTCCATCGAGGCGTTAACCCAGCCGAACCGAGGCGGAATCACGGTGGTTCTCCGGTGCTACCTTAGCCGATATAACGGAACGTAAGGTACCAAAACACGGAGCCGGGCAAACCCAACTATTGACCCAAGACATGATTCGAGCCGATGCATATAGTGCTATAAGTTCGGGTGCCGCACTTGTGAAAGTGTTCGGACTCATCACACCATAACGCTGGAAACATAAGCCCTGGTGTATATTAGCCGTACCAAAGTGTATGGATGCAACATGTCGTGAATGAACATATGTATGAAAAAGAAATGCAATTATAAGCAAAAGGTGCTGCATTGTTTTATTTAATAAGTGCTGCTACGAATGCGAAGCGATACAAATAGTGCGATAAGCAAGGTAGGAGGCATTAAACATGTCCCCTTCGAGGGGTAGGCTGCAGATTGGTGTATGAAAATGCTCGTAATGGAGACCACCAGATATTCGTTGTAGCCTTTATCCTTCCCTGGCTGTTGCATCGTGAGTTCGGCAGTCTGCTGCCGGACAGGCTTCGACAAGCGGAGTCCTGTGTTTAAAAAGTAAAAGGTAAAAAGAAAAGAAAAGGCGACACACTTGAGAGCCCTTGTGTAGTTGAGCCGCTTGATCTGGGTGTATTGTGGTCGTGCCCCCTCCCCATGCCCATGGTATCTTGAGCGTAATGGTGTACGCGAAGGACCTGCTGACGCGTTTCGCAGAGCTGGGGTTGGGGCGCGCTACGCTGGCGTGCTCGAACGTGCTGTGGTCTTGTTGTAAGTTACTCCGGGCGCGCTTGGCTGTGTACAGCCGCTTAACGGCCGGATTCGATAATTGCCTTAAGAGGGTGCATTGCACTTCTGCCGCGAGAGCCGCTGTATGTTCCTCCGTGCGGAGGGAACGTTTAGTGTTCCCGTTGACCGTAATGACTCCTCGAAGGCCTGGCATCTTGAGCTTGAGGTATGCATAGTGCGACACGCGTTGAACTTTGCAAGCGCGACGTCCGAGCAAGGCATGATAGCCGCCATGAGCGGGACTATGTCAAGATTAACTCCTCGCTCGGAAGTTATCCGGGATCCGAAGACCACTTCGATGTAATTGAGCCTGTACAATTGGCTTCTACACTGGTATGGCGCCTTTAAAGGTCGTGTTGGTAGGTTTAATCCTTGAGGGCCTATGCCCATTTTGGCGCCTTGTATCCGGTAAAGCAGGTTCAGAGCCTGCCGCCGTCCATCGGGACTCGGTTAGGTGAAATCCATCGACGATTGGGTCTAGGACCAGTCGGCGAATCCGCCGTGGCGGATGCTGGTGGGGTGGTCCCTTCGGTCAAAAGTGATCGGGCAGGAGGACCATGGATTGAACTTCGGGGCAACTGGTTCCATCGCGTAGACATCCATGAGTGCACGCTTCCGCTCCCTTTTGGGTATGTGCGTTGCGTATATCATGTTCACCGTCCGCACCTGTGGGGGGAAACCCTTCTGTCCTCTGTTGTTCGGCGGTTGGGTCTCGTCCTCGTCATCGCTATGCAGCCCCTTGTCATTGTTTTCGGCAATTAACTTGCCTGCCTTCTTGAATACCCAACAGTCCCTGTTGGTGTGGTTAGCTGGCTTTTCGGGGGTGCCGTGTATCTGGCACAAGCGGTCGAGTATTCGGTCCAAACTGGACGGACCCGAGTAGTTCGTTTGAATGGCTTTTTCCGCTGACGGGTTTAGAGCCTTTGAATCCGGCATTGACTGCCGTATCCTCAATATTGTCGCCGTTAGTGCGGCGTTTGTTTTGTTATGACGTGGCTGCCGCTTTGGTCCTTGAAGTCCGGACTGCCGAATTTTCTTTGAGGTTGTTGCTGCGTGCTAGCTAGCTGTCCTCACCCGCGAAGCGGGTCATGAGTGATGTGAGGGCTGCCATGGATTTTGGCTTTTCCTGTCCTAGGTGCGGGCAAGCCACTCGTTGCGGATGTTATGCTTGAAGGCGCGAGGGCTTGAGATCCGGACGATCGACGATTTGGTTTTCTTGGTTAAGAACCGTGTCCGAATTGTCGGCCGATTCGTCTGGCTGCTGAATTATGTGGATTAGGTCATCGGCGTCGGTGGTCGCACATAAGTGCCCTGGAAGTTATCGAGGAATGCGGCTTTGGTCCTCCCAGCTCCCAATTGACTCTCTTGGCAAGCTGTTGAGCCAATACCGGGCTGGTCCTTTAAGCTTGAGGGGAGGTATTTGATGGCGTGAAGATCGTCGCGCCGGGCCATGTGGATGTGAAGGAGATAGTCTTGATCCAAACCGCGGGGTCTGTTGTGCCATCATAGGATTCAATATTGACGGGTTTAAACCCTTCGGGATTTGATGATCCATTACTTCGTCTCGTGAAGCATCTTTGGGTGTCTGGCGCCTCTGCATCGGGCGATATCACGACGGAGCTCAAAAGAGCTTGATCTGTTTTGTTCAGCCCGGCGGACTTATCAGTGTCCGGCGCGACGGTTGTAAATCACGCATCGTGGGCGCCACGCGATCCATAGATCGATCTTGATTGTCTTGGCTTGTCCTCCAATATATCTCGCAGGTCCGGAGCGTTCCCCTTTGGCCAAGTGCTTTTTGAGCGATGCCGGGGTACGGTTCTAGTGAAGGGCCTAGAGGCCTCTCTGTCGCGGCCACGGGGTGGTCGGTCATCCGTATTGTCTCCTGGTGATGCAGGTTCGTAAGCCTCCTCCTCTAATCGGGGGAGCAGCTTGCGTTTAGGGTAGCTTTTGAGGCGTTCGAGCTCATGCTCTTGACGCGAGGACTTGGTCCATCGTCGGCTAGCAGATCTGATCAACTCTAAGCTGTTGCTGCTTTTTCTTTAGGCTGTTCGCCGTGGCCATAAGCCTGCGTCTAAAACGCTCTTGTTCGACGGGGGCTCAGGCACGACGAATTCATTGTCGTCGAGGCTTGCTTCGTCTTTGGAGGGAGGCATATAATCCTCTACCTCTTCTTATGCCGCTCTCTCTTGAGGGCTGGCGTCTTCATCCTCCTGCGATGGATCTTGCTGGAGTGGATTGTCTTCGGCGTTGTCCGATGTATTGTTATCTCCGGTGCCGAAATCTTCATTCTTGCTGTGGCGGGATTTAGAGCGGCGCCGCTGACGCCAGCGCTTGGGCTGCTTCTTGGAGGGGTCATCCTCCGTTGTTCCATCGCCGTTCCCATCTTTTGGGATGTCCACCATATATATGTCGTATGACGAGGTGGCCTTCCAGTGCCCTGTAGGCGCTGGGTCTTGGTCGTCTCCGGCATCGTCGTCCATACCGTCGATGTCTTCGGAGTCGTAGTCTAGCATGTCGGTTAGATCATCGACAACGGCTACCAAGTGGGTGGTGGGTGGGTGTTGAATTTATTCGTCGTCCGCATCCCAACCTTCATGTCCGTAATCCGGCCAGGCTCTCCGGATAAAAGAGAGACTTTAGTGAATTCAGGATGTCGCCAAAGGGCGTCTTTGAAAGATGTCATGACAGTGAACTCCATGACGGGCGCCCAATCGGATTCGATTGGCAAGGGCGTGGAGGTTGAGTCCGGAGAGGAGTCCCACACCGAGTCGGAGTCTTTGCAAAGGACAGGATGGTGTTCGCTCGATCGCCGTAGAGATTGTAGCCCCGAGGCGGTGTCCAACCACTCGTCCTCGGTCGGGAATCCGGCCGGATTAAGGGCGGAGCGGATATTGGTGCGGCCTCGTGGCCTTTGTTCGCTGCGAGCTAGATCATGCCCATCGAGACAAGGCGGCACGCTTGGCTGCGGCTCGAATCCGTCGAAGATCAAGTCTCCGCGGATATCGGCCGTATAGTTTAGACTTCAAATCTGACTGGCGGCCAGGGGCGTAGCTTCGATCTGCTCCGGATGGCAAGCTTAATTGGCCTTGCATGCAAAGCCGCCGAATCTGAAGATTTGTCCGGGAGAAAAGTCTCACCTGGACCGCGTCGTTGTTGATGATCGAAGGAGCCATCGGGCCTATCGGTGGCGACATAGAGGAACTCTCAATGAAAGCTTGTCGGTGTCAAACCGCGGATCTCGGTAGGGGGTCCCGAAGCGTGCGTCTAGGCGGATGGTAACGGAGACAAGGGACACGATTATTTACCCGGTTTGGGCCCTCTTGATGGAGGTAAAACCCACGTCCTGCTAGATTAATATTGATGATGTGTGTTACAAGAGTGGATCTACCACGAGATCAAAGAGGCTAAACCCTAGAAGCTAGCCTATGGTATGATTGTTGTTCGTCCTACGGACTAAAACCCTCCGGTTTATATAGACACCGGATAGGGTTAGGGTTACACAGAGTCGGTTACAATGGTAGGAGATCTACATATCCGTATCGCCAAGATTGCCTTCCACGCCAAGGAAAGTCCCATCCGGACACGGGACGAAGTCTTCAATCTTGTATCTTCATAGTCTTGGAGTCCGGCCGATGATGATAGTTCGACTATCCGGACACGCCCTAGTCCGGAACTCCCTCAGTGATATTAGAGTCATGCTAGTTGAGTAGTTGTGAATTTGAGAAATACTTGTGTTGAAGTTTGCGATTCCCGTAGCATGCACGTATGGTGAACCGTTATGTGATGAAGTCGGAGCATGATTTATTTATTGATTGTCTTCCTTATGAGTGGCGGTCGGGGACGAGCGATGGTATTTTCCTACCAATCTATCCCCTTAGTAGCATGCGCGTAATACTTTGCTTTGATAACTTGTAGATTTTTGCAACAAGTATATGAGTTCTTTATGACTAATATTGAGTCCATGGATTATACACACTCTCATCCTTCCACCAACGCTAGCCTCTCTAATACCGCTCACTTTTCGCCGGTATCGTACACCCACCATATACCTTCCTCAAAGCAGCTACCATACCTACCTATCATGGCATTTCCATAGCCAGTCCGAGATATATTTCCATGCAACTTACCACCGTTCCATCTACTATGACACACTTCATCATTGTCATATTGCTTTGCATGATCATGTAGTTGACATCGTATTTGTGGCAAAGCCACCGTTCATAATTCTTTCATACATATCACTCTTGATTCATTGCATATCCCGGTACACCGCCGGAGGCATCCACATAGAGTCATATTTTGTTCTAACTTTTGATTTGTAATTCTTGAGTTGTAAAGAAAATAAAAGTGTGATGATCATCATTATTAGAGCATTGTCCCAAGTGAGGAAAGGATGATGGAGACTATGATTCCCCCATAAGTCGGGATGAGACTCCGGACTAAAAAAAGGCCATAAAGAAAGAGAAAAGGCCAAACAAGAAATGAGAGAAAAAGAGAGAAGGGACAATCCTCCTATCCTTTTACCACACTTGTGCTTCAAAGTGGCACCATGATCTTCATGATAGAGAGTCTCCTATGTTATCACTTTTCGTATACTAGTGGGAATTTTTCATTATAGAACTTGGCTTGTATATTCCAATGACGGGCTTCCTCAAAATGCCCTAAATCTTCGTGAGCAAGCGAGTTGGATGCACACCCACTTAGTTTCTTTTGTTGAGCTTTCATATACTTATAGCTCTAGTGCATCCGTTGCATGGCAATCCCTACTCACTCACATTGATATCTATTAATGGGCATCTCCATAGCCCGTTGATACGCCTAGTTGATGTGAGACTATCTTCTCCTTTTTGTCTTCTCCACAACCACCATTCTATTCCACATATAGTGATATGTCCATGGCTCACGCTCATGTATTGCGTGAAGATTGAAAAGTTTGAGAACACCAAAAGTATGAAACAATTGCTTGGCTTGTCATCGGGGTTGTGCATGATTAAATACTTTGTGTGATGAAGATAGAGCATAGCCAGACTATATGATTTTGTAGGGATAACTTTCTTTGGCCATGTTATTTTGAGAAGACATAATTGCTTAGTTAGTATGCTTGAAGTATTATTATTATTTTTATGTCAATATTAAACTTTTGTCTTGAACCTTTCGGATCTGAACATTCATACCACAATTAAGAGAATTACATTGCAAATTATGGTAAGAAGCATTCCACATCAAAAATTCTGTTTTTATCATTTACCTACTCGAGGACGAGCAGGAATTAAGCTTGCGGATGCCTGATACGTCTCCAACGTATCTATAATTTTTTATTGTTCCATGCTATATTATATTTTGTTTTGGATGTTTAATGGGCTTTATTATACAATTTTATATTATTTTTGGGACTAACCTATTAACCGGAGGCCCAGCCCAAATTGTTGTTTTTTTGCCTATTTCAGTGTTTCGCAGAAAAAGAATATCAAACAGAGTTCAAACGGAATGAAACCTCCGGGAACGTGATTTTCGGAATAAACATGATCCAGAGGACTTGGAGTCTACGTAAAGCAATCAACGTGGAGAGCACGAGGCACGGTAGCGCCTACCCCCCCAGCGCGCCTCCACCCTCGTGGGGCCCATGTTGCTCCACCGACGTACTTCTTCCTCCTATATATACCTACGTACCCCCAAACCATCAGAGGCATCCACAAAAACCTAGTTCCATCGCCGCAACCTTCTGTACCTGTGAGATCCCATCCTGGGGCCTTTTCCGACGTCCTACCGGAGGGGGCATTGATCACGGAGGGCTTCTACATCAAAACCATAGCCTCTTCGATGATGTGTGAGTAGTTTACCTCAGACCTTCGGGTCCATAGTTATTAGTTAGATGGCTTCTTCTCTCTCTTTGGATCTCAATACAAAGTTCTCCTCGATTCTCTTGGAGATCTATTTGTTGTAACTCTTCTTTTGCGGTATGTTTTTCGAGACCGATGAATTGTGGGTTTATGATCAAGATTATCTATGAACAATATTTGAATCTTCTCTGAATTCTTTTATGTATGATTGGTTATCTTTGCAAGTCTCTTCGAATTATCAGTTTGATTTGGCCTACTAGATTGATCTTTCTTGCAATGGGAGAAGTGCTTAGCTTTGGTTTCAATCTTGCGGTGTCCTTTCCCAGTGAGAGCAGGGGCAGCAAGGCACGTATTATATTGTTGCCATCGAGGATAAGAAGATGGGGTTTATATCATATTGCATGAGTTTATCCCTCTACATCATGTCATCTTGCTTAAAGCGTTACTCCGTTCTTATGAACTTAATACTCTAGATGCATGCTGGATAGCGGTCGATGTGTGGAGTAATAGTAGTAGATGAAGAATCGTTTCGGTCTAGTTGTTACGGACGTGATGCCTATATACATGATCATACCTAGATATTCTCATAACTATGCTCAATTCTATCAATTGCTCGACAGTAATTTGTTCACCCACCGTAATACTTATGCTCTTGAGAGAAGCCACTAGTGACACCTATGGCCCCCGGGTCTATTCTCCATCATATTAATCTTCCAACACTTAGCTATTTTTATTGCCGTTTATTTTACTTTGCATCTTTATCATAAAAATACCAAAAATATTATCTTATCATATCTATCAGATCTCACTCTCGTAAGTGAGCGTGAAGGGATTGACAACCCCTTTTTCTCGTTGGTTGCGAGGTTCTTATTTATTTGTGTAGGTGCACGGGACTTGTGCGTGATCTGCTACTGGATTGATACCTTGGTTCTCAAAAACCGAGGGAAATACTTACGCTACTTGACTGCATCACCCTTCCCACTTCAAGGGAAAACCAACGCAGAGCTCAAGAGGTAGCAAGAAGGATTTCTGGCGACGTTGCCGAGGACTAAGTGACCTTAGTGTTGGGGAACACATTATTTCAAAAAAATTCCTACGATCACGCAAGATCTATCTAGCAGAAGCATAGCAACGAGAGGGGAGAGTGTGTGCACGTGCCCTCGTAGACCGAAAGCAGAAGCAGTTAATAACGTGGTTGATGTAGTTGAACGTCTTCGCGATCCAACCGATCCAAGTACCAAACGCACGACACCTCCGCGACCAGCACACGTTCAGCTCGATGACGTCCCTCGAACTCTTGATCCAGTTGAGGCCGAGGGAGAGTTCCGTTAGCACGATGGCATGGTGACAGTGATGATGAAGTTACCGATGCGGGGCTTCGCCTAACACTACGACGATATGACCGAGGTGTGTAACTATGGAGGGCGGCACCGCACACGGCTAAAAGATCATGTAGGATCTTGAGAAGAGGTGTCTAGTGGGGGGGGGGGGTGATTAGACAGTAAATACCAAAGTTGTAGTTTTTAACTTCTTTAGGTTTAAGTGGAGTTTAGGCACAAGTTTAACATTCTCAATACATAACAAGCAAGCATGCAAAGAGTATGTGAGCAGCGGAAAGTAAAGCATGCAACTTGCAAGAATGTAAAGGGAAGGGTTTGGAGAATTCAAATGCAATTGGAGACACGGATGTTTTTGTCGTGGTTCCGATAGGTGGTGCTATCGTACATCCACGTTGATGGAGACTTCAACCCACGAAGGGTAACAGTTTGCTTGAGTCCACGGAGGGCTCCACCCACGAAGGGTCCACGAAGAAGCAACCTTGTCTATCCCACCATGGCCGTCGCCCATGAAGGACTTTCCTCACTAGCGGTAGATCTTCACGAAGTAGGCGATCTCCTTGCCCTTACAAACTCCTTGGTTCAACTCCACAATCTTGTCGGAGGCTCCCAAGTGACACCTAGCCAATCTAGGAGACACCACTCTCCAAGAAGTAACAAATGGTGTGTTGATGATGAACTCCTTGCTCTTGTGCTTCAAATGATAGTCTCCCCAACACTCAACTCTCTCTCACAGGATTTGGATTTGGTGGAAAGAAGATTTGAGTGGAAAGCAACTTGGGGAAGGCTAGAGATCAAGATTCTTGTGGTTGGAATGGAATATCTTGGCCTCAACACATGAGTAGGTGGTTCTCTCTCAGAAATAGGATGCTGGAAGTGTAGGCTTGTTCTGATGGCTCTCTCCACAAATGAAGAGGAGGTGGAGGGATATATATAGCCTCAACACAAAATCTAACCGTTACACACAATTTACCAAACTCGGTGGGACCGAATCATCAAACTCGGTCAGACCGATTTAGTAAATCTAGTGACCGTTAGGGTTTTCGGTGGGACCGATATGCAACTCGGTACGACCGATATGGTTAGGGTTAGGGCATAACGTAATCTCGGTGAGACCGATTACACAAACTCGGTGAGACCGATTTTGGTAATTAGCTAACCAGAGAGTTGGTCAGGCAAACTCGGTGGGACCGATTACTCAAACTCGGTGGGACCGATTTTGGTAATAAGTTAACCAGAGAGTTTGCATTGTAATCTCGGTAATACCGATTACACAAACTCGGTTAGACCTATTTTGGTAATGGACATACATAGAGAGATTGCAACCCCATCTCGGTGAGACCGATATCCCTATCGGTGAAACCGATTTGCCTAGGGTTTGTGGCAGTGGCTATGACATCTGAACTCGGTGGCGCCGGATAGAAAGAATCGGTAGGGCCGAGTTTGACTTTAGGTTTAGGTCATATGTGGAAGTGGGAAAGTAGTGGAGGGTTTTGGAGCATATCACTAAGCACATGAAGCAAGAGGCTCATTAAGCAACACCTCATCCCTTCTTGATAGTATTGGCTTTTCCTATAGACTCAATGTGATCTTGGATCACTATAAAATGAAGAGTCTTGAGCTTGAAGCTTGAGCCAATCCTTTGTCCTTAGCATCTTGAAGGAGTTCCCACATCCTTTAGTCCATGCCACTCCATTGTTGAACTTATTTGAAACATACTAGATAAAAGTTTTAGTCCAACAAGAGATATGTTGACATTAATTACCAAAACCACCTAGGGAGCACTTGTGCTTTCAGATCAACTTGTGTGTCCTAGGGTGCCACCCTCCCCAGATATATAAAGGAGAGAGGAGGGGAGGGCCGGCCGGCCCCTAGGGCGCGCCCAAGAGGGGAGTCCTACTAGGAATCCTAGTCCTAGTAGGATACCACCAAAAGGAAGAGAGGGGGAAGGAAGAAGAGGGAGAGGGAGTAGGAAAGGGGGCGTCGCACCCCCTTCCCTTGTCCAATTCGGACTGCTAAGGGGGGGCGTGCGGCATGCCCTGGCTGCCCTCCTCTCTCTCCAATAAGGCCCATGGTGGCCCATTAGATCCTCCGGGGGGTTCCGGTAACCCCCCGGCACTCCTTTTTACTCGGAACACTTCCGGTGTTCGAATAACATGGTCCAATATATCAATCTTTATGTCTCGACCTTTTTGAGACTCCTCGTCATGTTTGTGATCTCATCCGGGACTACAAACAAACTTCGGTACATCAAATCACATAACTCATAATACAAATCATCATTGAACGTTAAGCGTGCGAACCCTACGGGTTCGAGAACTATGTAGACATGATACGTCACCAACGTATCTATAATTTTTGATTGTTCCATGCTATAATATATTCTGTTTTGGATGTTTAATGGGCTTTATTATACACTTTTATATTATTTTTGGGACTAACCTATTAACCGGAGGCCCAACCCAAATTGCTGTTTTTTTTTGCCTATTTCAGTGTTTGGCAGAAAAAGAATATCAAACGGAGTCCAAACGGAATGAAACCTTCGGGAACGTGATTTTCGGAACAGACGTGATCCACAGGACTTAGAGTATGCGTAAAGCAATCAACATGGAGAGCACGAGGCAAGGCGCGCCTACCCCCCAGCGCGCCTCCACCCTCATGGGGCCCATGTTGCTCCACCGACGCATTTCTTCCTCCTATATATACCTCGCACTTCAAACCATCAGAGGCATCCACGAAAACCTAGTTCCACCACCGCAACCTTCTGTACCCGTGAGATCCCATCTTGGGGCCTTTTCCGGCGTCCTGCCGGAGTGGGCATTGATCACGGAGGGCTTCTACATCAACACCATAGCCTCTCCGATGATGTGTGATTAGTTTACCTCAGACCTTCGGGTCCATAGTTATTAGCTAGATGGCTTCTTCTCTCTTTGGATCTCAATACAACGTTCTCCTCGATTCTCTTGGAGATCTATTTGATGTAACTCTTCTTTTGCGGCGTGTTTGTCGAGACTAATGAATTGTGGGTTTATGATCAAGATTATCTATTAACAATATTTGAATCTTCTCTGAATTCTGTTATGTATGATTGGTTATCTTTGCAAGTCTCTTCAAATTATCAGATTGGTTTGGCCTACTAGATTGATCTTTCTTGCAATGGGAGAAGTGCTTAGCTTTGGGTTCAATCTTGCGGTGTCCTTTCCCAGTGAGAGCAGGGGCATCAAGGCACATATTGTATTGTTGCCATCGAGGATAAGAAGATGGGTTTATATCATATTGCTTGAGTTTATCCCTCTACATCATGTCATCTTGCTTAAAGCGTTACTCCGTTCTTATGAACTTAATACTCTAGATGCATGCTGGATAGCGGTCGATGTGTGGAGTAATAGTAGTAGATGCAGAATCGTTTCGGTCTACTTGTTATGGACATGATGCCTATATACATGATCATACCTAGATATTCTCATAACTATGCTCAATTCTATCAATTGCTCGATAGTAATTTGTTCACCCACCGTAATACTTATGCTCTTGAGAGAAGCCACTAGTGAAACCTATGGCCCCCGGGTCTATTCTCCATCATATTAATCTTCCAACACTTAGCTATTTTTTTGCCGTTTATTTTACTTTGCTTCTTTATCAGAAAAATACCAAAAATATTATCTTATCATATCTATCAGATCTCACTCTCGTAAGTCATCGTGAAGGGATTGACAACCCCTTTTTCGCGTTGGTTGCGAGGTTCTTATTTGTTTGTGTAGGTGCGCGGGACTTGTACGTGATCCCCTACTAGATTGATACCTTGGTTCTCAAAAATTGAGGGAAATACTTATGCTACTTTACTGCATCACCCTTTCCTCTTCAAGGGAAAACCAACGTTGTGCTCAAGAGGTAACAAGACATGACCGAGACACCTCTCCGGTCAATAACCAATAGAGGAAACTGGATGCTCATAATGGCTCCCACATATTCTACGAAGATATTTATCGGTCAAACCGCATAACAACATACGTTGCTCCCTTTGTCATCGCTATGTTACTAGCCCGAGATTCGATCGTCGGTATCATCGTACCATTTCAATGTCGTTACCGACAAGTCACTTTACTCGTTCCATAATGTATCATCCCGTGACTAAATAATTAATCACATTGCTTGCAAGGCTCATAGTGATTTGCATTACCGAGAGGGCCTAGAGATACCTCTCCGATACACGGAGTGACAAATCCTAATCTCGATCTATGCCAACTCAACAAACACCATCGGAGACACCAGAGAGCATCTTTATAATCACCCGCCACGTTATGATGTTTGATAGCACACTAAGTGTTCCTCCGTATTCGGAGTTGCATAATCTCATAGTCATAGGAACATGTATAAGTCATGAAGAAAGCAATAGCAATAAACTAAACGATCATGGTGCTAAGCTAACGGATGGGTCTTGTCCATCACATCATTCTCTAATGATATGATCCCGTTCATCAAATGACAACACATGCCTATGGCTAGGAAACTTAACCATCTTTGATTAACGAGCTAGTCAAGTAGAGGCATACTAGGGACACTCTGTTTGTCTATGTATCCACACATGTACTAAGTTTCCGGTTAATACAATTCTAGCATGAATAATAAACATTTATCATGATATAAGAAAATATAAATAACAACTTTATTATTGCCTCTAGGGCATATTTCCTTCGGTCTCCCACTTGCGCTAGAGTCAATAATCTTGATTACACAGTAATGATTCTAACACCCATGGAGTTTTGGTGCTGATCATGTTTTGCTCGTGAGAGAGGCTTAGTCAACGGGTCTGCAATATTCAGATCCGTATGTATCTTGCAAATCTCTATGTCCCCCTCCTTGACTTGATCGCGGATGGAATTGAAGCGTCTCTTGATGTGCTTGGTTCTCTTGTGAAATCTGTATTCCTTTGCCAAGGCAATTGCACCAGTATTGTCACAAAAGATTTTCATTGGACCCAATGCACTAGGTATGACACCTAGATCGGATATGAACTCCTTCATCCAGACTCCTTCATTTGCTTCTTCCGAAGCAGTTATGTACTCCGCTTCACACGTATATCCCGCCACGACGCTTTGCTTAGAACTGCACCAACTGACAGCTCGACTGTTCAATATAAACACGTATCCGGTTTGTGACTTAGAGTCATCCGGATCAGTGTCAAAGCTTGCATCGACGTAACCGTTTACGACGAGGTCTTTGTCACCTCCATAAATGAGAAACATATCCTTAGTCCTTTTCAGGTATTTCAGGATGTTCTTGACCGCTGTCCAGTGATCCACTCCTGGATTACTTTGGTACCTCCCTGCTAAAATGATAGCAAGGCACACATCAGGTCTGGTACACAGCATTGCATACATGATAGAGCCTATGGCTAAAGCATAGGGAATGACTTTCATTTCCTCTCTATCTTCTGAAGTGATCGGGCATTGAGTCTGACTCAACTTCACACCTTGTAACACAGGCAAGAAACCTTCCTTTGCTTGATCCATTTTCAACTTTTTCAACACTTTATCAAGGTATGTGCTTTGTGAAAGTCCAATTAAGTGTCTTGATCTAGCTCTATAGATCTTGATGCCCAATATATAAGCAGCTTCACCGAGGTCTTCACTGAAAAATTCTTATTCAAGTATCCTTTTATGCTATTCATAAATTCAGTATCATTTCCGATCAACAATATGTCATCCACATATAATATCAGAAATGCTACAGAGCTCCCACTCACTTTCTTGTAAATACAGGCTTCTCCAAAATTCTGTATAAAACCATATGCTTTGATCACACTATCAAAGCGTATATTCCAACTCCGAGAGGCTTGCACCAGTCCATATATGGATCACTGGAGCTTGCACATTTTGTTAGCACCTTTTGGATCGACAAAACCTTTTGGTTGCATCACATACAACTCTTCTTTAAGATATCCATTAAGGAATGCCGTTTTGACATCCATTTGCCAAATTTCATAATCATAAAATGGTAACATGATTCGGACAGACTTAGGCATCGCTACGGGTGAGAAAGTCTCATCGTAGTCAACTCCTTAAACTTGTCGAAAACCTTTCACAACAAGTCGAGCTTTGTAGACAGTAAAATTACCGTCAGCGTTAGTCTTCTTCTTGAAGATCCATTTATTATCTATGGCTTGCCGATCATCGGGCAAGTCAACCAAAGTCCACACTTTGTTCTCATACATGGATCCCATCTCAGATTTCATAGCCTCAAGCCATTTCGCGAAATCTGGGCTCATCATCGCTTCCTCATAGTTCGTAGGTTCATCATGGTCAAGTAACATGACTTCCAGAACGGGATTACCGTACCACCCTGGTGCAGATCTTACTCTGGTTGACCTACCAGGTTCAGTAGTAACTTGATCCGAAGTTTCAAGATCACCATCATTAGCTTCCTCACTAATTGGCGTGGAAATCACTGGAACTAATTTCTGTGATGGACTAGTTTCCAATTCGGGAGAAGGTAAAATTACATCATCAAGTTCTACTTTCCTCCCACTCACTTCTTTCGAGAGAAACTCCTTCTCTAGAAAGGATCCATTCTTAGCAATGAATATCTTGCCTTCGGATCTGTGATAGAAAGTGTACCCAACAGTTTCCTTTAGGTATCCTATTAAGACACATTTCTCCGATTTGGGTTCAAGCTTATTAGGTTGAAGCTTTTTCGCATAAGCATCGCAGCCCCAAAATTTAAGAAACGACAACTTGGGTTTCTTGCCAAACCACAGTTCATATGGCGTCATCTCAACGGATTTAGATGGTGCCCTATTTAACGTGAATGCAGCCGTCTCTAAAGCATAACCCCAAAACGATAGCGGTAAATCAGTAAGAGACATCATAGATCGCACCATATCTAATAAAGTGCGGTTACGATGTTCGGACACACAATTATGCTATGGTGTTCCAGGTGGCGTGAGTTGCGAAACTATTCCGCATTATTTCAAATGAAGACCAAACGCATAACTCAAATATTCACCTCCACGATCAGATCGTAGAAACATTATTTTCTTGTTACGATGATTTTCCACTTCACTCTGAAATTCTTTGAACTTTTCAAATGTTTCAGACTTATGTTTCATCAAGTAGATATACCCATATCTGCTCAAATAATTTGTGAAGGTCAGAAAATAACGATACCCGCCGCGAGCATCAACACTCATTGGACCGCATACATCAGTATGTATTATTTCTGATAATTCTGTTGCTCGCTCCATTGTTATGGAGAACAGAGTCTTAGTCAGCTTTCCCATGAGGCATAGTTCGCAAGCATCAAGTGATTCATAATCAAGTGATTCCAAAAGCCCATCAGCATGGAGTTTCTTCATGCGCTTTACACCAATATGACCTAAACGGCAGTGCCACAAATAAGTTGCACTATCATTATTAAACTTGTATCTTTTGGCTTCAATACTATGAATATGTGTATCACTACAATCGAAATTCAATAAAAATAGACCACTCATCAAGGGTGCATGACCATAAAAGATATTACTCATATAAATAGAACAACCATTATTCTCCGATTTAAATGAATAATCGTCTCGCATCAAACAAGATCCAGATATAATGTACATGATTAACGCTGGCACCAAATAACAATTATTCAGGTCTAAAACTAATCCCGAAGGTAGATGTAGAGGTAGCGTGCCGACCGCGATCACATCGACTTTGGAACCATTTCCCATGGGCATCGTCACCTCATCCTTAGCCAATCTTCGCTTAATCCATAGCCCCTATTTCGAGTTGCAAATATGAGCAATAGAACCAGTATCAAATACCCATGCGCTACTAGGAGCATTAGTAAGGTACACGTCAATAACATGTATATCAAATATACCTTTCACTTTGCTGTCCTTCTTATCCGCCAAATACTTGGGGCAGTTCCGCTTCCAGTGACCAGTCCCTTTGCAGTAGAAGCACTCAGTCTCAGGCTTAGGTCCAGACTTGGGCTTCTTCACTTGAGCACCAACTTTCTTGCCATTCTTCTTGAAGTTCCCCTTCTTCCCTTTGCCATTCTTCTTGAAACTAGTGGTCTTGTTAACCATCAACACTTGATGCTCCTTCTTGATTTCTACCTTTGCAGCCTTTAGCATCGCGAAGAGCTCGGGAATTGTCTTATCCATACCTTGCATATTATAGTTCATCACGAAGCTTTTGTAGCTTGGTGGCAGTGATTGAAGAACTCTGTCAATGACACTATCAATAGGAAGATTAACTCCCAGTTGAGTCAAGTGATTGTGGTACCTAGACATTCTGGGTATATGTTCACTGACAAAACTATTCTCCTCCAATTTTGCAGTTGTAGAACTTATTGGAGACTTCATATCTCTCAATCCGGGCATTTGCTTGAAATATTAACTTCAAATCCTGGAACATCTCATATGCTCCATGACGTTCAAAAAGTCGTTGAAGTCCCGGTTCTAAGACGTAAAGCATGGCACACTAAACTATCGAGTAGTCATCAGCTTTGCTCTACCAGGCGTTCGTAAGGTCCGGCGTTCCTCCTGCAGCGGGTCTTGCACCTAGCGGTACTTCTGGGATGTAATTCTTCTATGCAACAATGAGGATAATCCTCAAGTTATGGACCTAGTCCATGTAGTTGCTAGCATCATCTTTCAACTTAGCTTTCTCTAGGAACGCATTAAAATTCAAAGGAACAATAGCACGGGCCATTTATCTACAACAACATAGACATGCAAAATACTATTAGGTACTAAGTTCATGATAAATTAAAGTTCAATTAATCATATTACTTCAGAACTCCGACTTAGATAGACATCCCTCTAATCATCTAAGTGATCACGTGATCCAAATCAAGTAAACCATGTCTGATCATCACGTGAGATGGAGTAGTTTTCAATGGTGAACATCACTATGTTGATCATATCTACTATATGATTCACGCTCGACCTTTCTGTCTCAGTGTTCCGAGGCCATATCTGCATATGCTAGACTCGTCAAGTTTAACCCGAGTATTCTGCGTGTGCAAAAATGGCTTGCACCCGTTGTATGTGAACGTAGAGCTTATCACACCCGATCATCACGTGGTGTCTCGGCATGACGAACTGTAGCAACGGTGCATACTCAGGGAGAACACTTATACCTTGAAATTTAGTGAGACATCATCTTATAATGCTACCGTCGTACTAACCAAAATAAGATGCATAAAGGATAAACATCACATGCAATCAAATAAGTGATATGATATGGCCATCATCATCTTGTGCCTTTGATCTCCATCTCCAAAGCACCGTCATGATCACCATCGTCACCGGCTTGACACCTTGATCTCCATCGTAGCATCGTTTTCATCTCGCCAACTATTGCTTCTACGACTATCGCTACCGCTTAGTGATAAAGTAAAGCAATTACATGGCGATTGCATTTAATACAATAAAGCAAAAACCATATGGATCCTGCCAGTTGCCGATAACTGTTAGAAAACATGATCATCTCATACAACAATTTATATATCATCATGTCTTGACCATATCACATCACAGCTAGCCCTGCAAAAACAAGTTAGACGTCCTCTACTTTGTTGTTGCAAGTTTTACGTGGCTGCTACGGGCCTCTAGCAAGAACCGTTCTTCCCTACGCATCAAAATCACAACGATTTTTCGTCAAGTGTGATGTTTTAACCTTCAACAAGGACCGGACATAGTCAAACTCAGTTCAACTAAAGCCGGAGAAACAGACACCCGATAGCCACCTGTGTGCAAAGCACGTCGGTAGAACCAGTCTCATGAACACGGTCATGTAATGTCGGTCTGGGCCGCTTCATCCAACAATGCCGCTGAATCAAAGTAAGAAGTTGATGGTAAGCAGTATGACCATTATTGCCCACAACTCATTGTGTTCTACTCGTGTATATAACATCTACGTATAGACCTGGCTCGGATGCCACTGTTGGGGAACGCAGTATTTCAAAAAAATTCCTACAATCATGCAAGATCTATCTAGGAGAAGCATAGCAACGAGCGGGGAGAGTGTGTCCACGTACCCTCGTAGATCGAAAGCAGAAGCGTTTAATAACGCGACTGACGTAGTCGAACTTCTTTGTGATCCAACCGATCCAAGTACCGAACGCATGGCACCTCCGCGATCAGCACACGTTCAGCTCGATGACGTCCCTCGAACTCTTGATCAAGTTGAGGCCGAGGGAGAGTTCTGTTAGCACGACGGCATGGCGATGGTGATGATGAAGATACCGATGCAGGGCTTCGCCTAAGCACTACGACGATATGACCGAGGTTTGTAACTGTGGAGGGGGGCACCGCACACGGCTGAAAGATCAACTTGTGTGTTCTAGGGTGCCCCCCTCCCCACGTATATAAAGGAGGGAGGAGGGGAGGGCCGGCCGGCCCCTAGGGCGCGCCCAAGAGGGGAGTTCTAGTAGGATTCCACCAAAAGGGACAGAGGGGGAACGGAGGAGAGGGAGAGGGAGTAGGAAAGGGGGCGTCGCCCCCCTTCCCTTGTCCAATTCGGACTGCCAAGGGGGGGCGCGTCCTGCCCTGGCTGCCCTCCTCTCTCTCCAATAAGGCCCATGGTGGCCCATTAGTTCCCCCGGGGGTTCCGGTAACCCCCCCCCCCCCCGCCGGCACTCTGTTTTTACCCGAAACTACTCGAACACTTCCGGTGTCCGAATAACATGGTCCAATATATCAATCTTTATGTCTCGACCATTTAGAGACTCTTCGTCATGTCCGTGATCTCATCCGAGACTCCGAACAAACTTAGGTACATCAAATCACATAACTCATAATACAAAACGTCATCGAACGTTAAGCGTGCAGACCCTACAGGTTCGAGAACTATGTAGACATGGCCGAGACACGTCTCCGGTCAATAACCAATAGCGGAACCTGGATGCTCATATTGGCTCCCACATATTCTACGAAGATCTTTTTCGATCAAACCGCATAACAACATACGTTGTTCCCTTTGTCATCGGTATGTTACTTGCCCGAGATTCGATCGTCGGTATCATCATACCTAGTTCAATCTCGTTACCGGCAAGTCTCTTTACTCGTTCTGTAATGTATCATCACGTGACTAACTCATTAGTCACATTGCTTGCAATGCTCATAGTGATGTGCATTACCGAGAGGGCCCAGAGATACCTCTTTGATACACTGAGTGAGAAATCCTAATCTCGATCTATGCTAACTCAACAAACACCATCAGAGACACCCGTAAAGCATCTTTATAATCACCCAGTTACGTTGTGACGTTTGATAGCACACTAAGTGTCGGGGATATACCCCGCGGTATGACCCGTCCGGATATATGACCGGGCTGGGATTTGGTGTTTTCATTGGTAACCCGCCGGAGGATTGGCGACTCACGAGTGTGGCGGCTCACTGGTCTGACGACTCACGAGCATGGCGACTCACTAATGGACCCGACGACGGGTCAGATAGAGGATTAGGCCCAAGGCCCAGGAGGCCGGCTCATGTTATGGTGGGCCGGCTTAAGAGGAAAGCGTAAGGAATATTCCCTTACAAATGAAGCAACACTGGGACACCACTTGTAATAGAGTAATCATAATCCTACTAGGATTAGTCATGTAACCCGCCCCTTCAACTTATCTAAGGAGGGGTAGGGCACCCCAAGAGGGAGGAGCGAAAATAATCTTTAAGGCTAGACACAACAGAAGGGGAGCCGGCTTATACAGCAACTCCCTCATGAGCATAATGAGACCTAAGCCACAAACAACATGTAGGGCTATTACCGGATGACGTTTCCCGGGGCCTGAAGCTGTCTAAACCCTTGTCTTGTGTGTTGCAACACCGCGCGTCTCTCATCTCGATCAACCCCTCTCAAGCTACCACATAGATGCGTTGGCCTCACAATTAAGTCCTCACACTAGGACATCTGCCATGACAAATCCACGACACTAAGTGTTCCTCTGGTATTCGGGAGTTGCATAATCTCATACTCATAGGAACATGTATAAGTCATGAAGAAAGCAATAGCAATAAACTAAACGATCATAGTAGTGCTAAGCTAAACAGATGGGTCTTGTCCATCACATCATTCTCTAATGATGTGATCCCGTTCATCAAATGACAACTGAAAGTGCTAGTTATCGACTAGAGGGGGGGTGAATAGGCGATTTTTATGAAAGTCTTCAAAACACGGGGGCTTTGAAGACAAACAGTAGAAATGAACCTATTGATATGCAGCGGAAGGTAGACTACACTAGACAAGCCATAGTCAAGTAAGCAATGAAGTGAAAGTACGAAGACTATCGGCATCTAGGTAGTATGGATCAGGATGGAAGATAGTATGAAGCCAACAACAACAGTCTTCACACAGTGAAGACAATCAAATCATGGAAGCAAGCAATGACTTCACGAAGACAAACTGTAAAGTAAAGAAATGATAAGGATAGAACTAGTTGCTTGGAGAGGACAAGGATTTGGTAGACCAGTTCCAGTTGTTGTGACAATTGTACGTCTGGTTAGGGAGGCTGAGATTTAACTCAGAAGACCGCGTCTTCATCTTGTTCCCCTTGAGCTAAGAACATACAGTGCTCGCCCAATCACTCTGGTAAGTCTTCAAGGTAGACTTCCAAACCTTCACAGACTTCATTCACTGGCAATCCACTATGACGCCCCCGATTCAATCGTACACTAATCATGCACGCAAACGTGTACGATCAAGATCAGGGACTCACGGGAAGATATCACCACACAACTCTAAAAACATAAATAGTCATACAAGCATCATAATACAAGCCAGGGGCCTCGAGGGCTCGAATACAAGTGCTCGATCATAGACGAGTCAGCAGAAGCAACAATATCTCGAGTACGGACATAAGTTAAACAAGTTTGCCTTAAGAAGGCTAGCACAAACCGGGAAACAGATCGAAGAGGCGAGGCCTCCTGCTCGATCCTCCTAAACTACTCCCGGTCGCCATCAGCGCCCCGCACGTAGTAGTAGGCACCTCCGTGTAGTACGAAGTCGTCATCGACGGTGGTGTCTGCTCTGGTTCCAAAGATCTGGTTGCAACAACCGTGTAGAAGGAAAGGGGAAAACAGGAGAAAAGCAACCGTGAGTACTCATCCAAAGTACTCGCAAGCAAGGAGCTACACTACATATGCATGGGTATATGTGTAAGGGCCATATCAGTGGACTGAACTGCAGAATGCCATAATAAGAGGGGGATAGCTAATCCTGTCGAAGACTACGCTTCAGGCCACCTCCATCTTGCACCATATAGAAGGGAGTAGATGGTAAGTTCACCAAGTAGCATCGCATAGCATAAACCTACCCGGCGATCCCCTCCTCGTCGCCCTGTTAGAGAGCGATCACCGGGTTATATCTGGCACTTGGAAGGGTGTGTTTTATTAACTATCCAGTTCTAGTTGTCATAAGGTCAAGGTACAACTCCGGTCATCCTGTTATCAAGATCACGGCTATTCAATAGATAAACTTCCTGCAGGGTGCACCACATTACCCAACACGCCGATCCCATTTGGCCGGACACACTTTCTCGGTCATGCCCGCCTCGGAAGATCAACACGCCGCAGCCCCACCTAGGCACAACAGAGAGGTCAAGACGCCGGTCTAAATCCTATGCGCAAGACGGGTCCGGGCCCATCGCCCATTGCACACCTGCATGTTGCATACGTGGCGGAAGCGCACTCTAGCCTAGCAGGTGTTCCGGTCCAATCCGGTAGCGGCCTCCACCACTAACGTCACGAAGGCTTCGGCTGATACCATGAAGCTGAGTGCCCATAACTGTTCCCACGTAGTTGCTTAGTGCGTATAGGCCAGTGGCCAGACTCAGATCAAATACCAAGATCTCGTTAAGCGTGTTATTTTTAAGTATTCGCGGACGCCGACCAGGGCCAGGCCCACCTCTCTCCTACGTGGTCTCAACCTGCCCTGTCGCTCCGCCACAAAGTAACAGTCGAGGGCTGTCAGGAACCCAGGCCCACCTCTACCGGGATGGAGCCACCTGTCCTTTCAGCCCCCTCATCAGAATCACTTGCGGGTACTCAACGAGCTGACCCGACTTTAGTCACCACATGTGTCATGTATATCAAGTATATAGTATATACCTGTGATCACCTCCCAAGTGATCACAGCCCGATAGTATAGCACAACAGACGGACAAGAATGTAGGGCCACTGATGGAAAACTAGCATCCTATACTAAGCATGTAGGATTGCAGGTAAAGGTAACAACAGTAGTAGCAAGGACATGCTATGCATCATGATAGGATTAACCGAAAGCAGTAACATGCTACACTACTCTAATGCAAGCAGAGAGAGTAGAATAGGCGATATCCGGTGATCAAGGGGCTTGCCGGTTGCTCGGCAAGACGGAGGGTCACAACACCGTAGTCGATCGGGTACCAACAGCAGCGTCGATCTTGTATTCTAACGGAGAGAAGAGGGGGAAGAAACAATGAATACAATGCAAACAGATGCATATCGATGCACGACATAACAAGTAGCGGTGCCAAGTGTGCCCTAAAGCGGTAGGAGGTGACACCGGTGAAGGGGGAAAACATCCGGGAAAGTATTCCCGGTGTTCCGCATTTTCGGACAGATGAACCGGAGGGGGAAAGTTGCGAGTCCGATAGGTTAGGGATGTGTGGCGGACGAATGGGCTACGTATCCGGAATTGTCTCGTCGTTCTGAGCAACTTTCATGTAGAAAACATTTTCATCTGAGCTACGGTTTATTTTCTATGGTTTTCTAAAGTTTTAATCATTTCTGAATTTACTTATCTATTTAATTCTAACATTATCCAGAATAGTGTAAGCTGACGTCGTCATGACGTCAGCATGACGTTAGCAGTCAACCGGGGGTTGACTGGGTCAACCTGACGTGTGGGTCCCGTTCGTCATTGACTCAGACTAACTAAACATGATTTATTAGCTTAATTAGTTAATTAGGTTAACTAAGTTTCATTAGTTTAATTAAACATGATTAATTAAGTTAATTAATTCATTAACTAACTAATTATTTATTTGTTTTAATCACTTTTTCTTTAATGTTTTCTGGGGCATGGGGCCCGCTAGTTAGTGGCTCTGGGGGAGCCATAGCGGGCGCGGGCGTCGGGCACAGCCCGAACAGAGGCGCACCTGATCAAGGCTGGGTGGCGGGGAGCTCCCATGAGGGGGGTACGGCGTGGGGGCGAGGCGGGCACCCACGGGCGAACGGATCTGTGTGGCGCGGAGCAGTAGGGTGGTATGCCAAGGGCTGTGCGTAATCAACAAATAGGGGGGTCATGCAAGAAGCGGCGCAGTCAAGTGCATTTAGGGTACAGGGCTGGCGATCGACACGCCCATTTTGCATCATGCTCTTATATCGATATTTATTGCATTATGGGCTGTTATTACACGTTATGTTACAATACTTATGCCTATTCTCTTATTTTACAAGGTTTACATAAGGAGGAGAATGCCGGCAATGGAATTCAATGGAAAAGGAGCAAATATTAGAGACCTATTCGCACAACTCCAAAAGTCCCAAACTCCACAAAAGTCATTTTGGGAAATAATAAAAATATCCAGCGAAAGAAGTTCACCGGAGGGGCCCACCTGTCCATGAGGGTGGGGCGCGCCTACCCCTGTGCCTCGCCTGCACTGTGGGCCCCTGTTGGCTCTCTGATGGCCATCTTCTGCTATATGAGGTCTTTCGTCAAGCAAAAAAACATAAGCAACCTTTCGGGACGAAACTACGCCGCCATGAGGCGGAACCTTGGCGGAACCAATCTAGGGCTCCGGCAGAGCTGTTCTGCCAGGGACACTTCCCCCCGGGACGGGGAAATCATCGCCATCGTAATCACCAACGCTCCTCTCATCGGGAGAGGGCAATCTCCATCAACATCTTCACCAGCACCATCTCCTCTCAAAATCCTAGCTCATCTCTTGTATCCAATTCTTGTCTCCAAGTCCGGGATTGGTACTAGTAGGTTGCTAGTAGTGTTGATTACTCCTTGTAGTTGATGCTAGTTGGTTTATTTGGTGGAAGATCATATGTTCAGATCCTATATACATATTAATACCCCTCTGATTATGAACATGAATATTCTTTGTGAGTAGTTACATTTGTTCCTGAGGACATGGGAGAAGTCTTGCTATTAGTAGTCATGTGAATTTGGTATTCGTTCGATATTTTGATGAGATGTATGTTGTCTAGCCTCTAGTGGTGCTATGTCAACATCGACTACATAACACTTCACCATTATTTGGGCCTAGAGGAAGGCATTGGGAAGTAATAAGTAGATGATGGGTTGCTAGAGTGACAGAAGCTTAAACCCTAGTTTATGCGTTGCTTCATAAGGGGCTGATTTGGATCCATATGTTTCATGCTATGGTTAGGTTTACCTTAATACTTTTGTTGTAGTTGCGGATGCTTGCAATAGAGGTTAATCATAAGTGGGATGCTTGTTCAAGTAAGAACAACACCCAAGCACCGGTCCACCCACATATCAAATTATCAAAGTACCGAACGCGAATCATATGAACGTGATGAAAACTAGTTTTACGATATTCCCATGTGTCCTCGGGAGCGCTTTTCCTTATATAAGAGTTTGTCCAGGCTTGTCCTTTTCTACAAAAGGATTGGGCCACCTTGCTTCACTTTATTTACTTGTGTTACTTTTTGCTTGTTACAAATTATCTTATCACAAAACTATCTGTTACCACTTATTTCAGTACTTGCAGAGAATACCTTGCTGAAAACCGCTTATCATTTCCTTCTGCTCCTCGTTGGGTTCGACACTCTTACTTATCGAAAGGACTATGATAGATCCCCTATACTTGTGGGTCATCAAGACTCTTTTCTGGCGCCATTGCCGGGGAGTGAAGCGCCTTTGGTAGGTGGAATTTGGTAAGGAAAAATTTATATAGTGTGCTGAAATTTACTGTCACTTGTTACTATGGAAAGTAATCCTCTGAGGGGCTTGTTCGGGGTATCTTAACCCCGACCAGTAGAGCAAAGAGTTGCTCCTCAACCTACTAAACCTACTGAAAATGAAAATATTCCTTTTGAAGTTCCGTCTGGTATGATGGAAAAAATGCTAGCTAATGCTTTTACAGGAGATGGAACAAAGCATCCTGATGAACATCTACTCTATGTGGATGAAGTTTGTGGATTATTTAAGCTTGCAGGTTTACCCGATGATGTTGTTAAGAAGAAGGTCTTCCATTTATCTTTGAAGGGAGATGCATCGGCATGGTATAGGCTATGTGATGGTACGAGGTCATGGAACTATAAACGAATGAAGCTGGAATTTCATCAAAAGTATTATCCTAGGCATCTTGTTCATCATGATCACAATTATATATATAATTTTTTGGCCTCGCGAAGGAGAAAGCATCGCTCAAGCTTGGGGGAGGCTTAAATCAATGTTATATTCATGCCCCAATCATGAGCTCCCAACAGAAATAATTCTTCAAAGTTTTTATGCTCGGCTTTCTTATAATAATCAAACCATGCTCGATACTTCTTGTGCTGGCTCTTTTATGATGAAGACTATTGAATTCAAATGGAATTTATTGGATAAAATTAAACGCAACTCTGAAGATTGGGATCTCGACGAAGGTAAGAAGTCAGGTATGACACCTAAGTTCGATTGTGTTAAATCTTTTATGGATACCGATGTTTTCCACAAATTTAGAACTAAATATGGACTTGACTCTGAGATAGTAGCTTCTTTCTGTGAATCTTTTGCTACTTATGTCGATCTCCACAAGGAGAAGTGGTTTAAATATCATCCTCCCATAGAATTAAAAGTAGCTGCACCTACTAAAGTTGAAGAAAAGATTGCCACTTATAATGGTCCTGTTGTTCCTACTTCTTATGTTGAGAAACCACCTTTCCATGTTAGAATAAAGGATCATGCTAAAGCTTCAACTGTGGTTCGTAAAAGTAATATTAGAACTTATACACCTCCCGAGCAAGTTAAAGTTGAACCTAATATTGCTATTGTTAAAGTTCTCTTGGCTGATAATATTGATGGTCATGTTATTCAATTCTGCGGTGAAACTGCTAGAAATGCCAAACCTTGTGCTAAAGATAAACATAGACCTGTGGTAGGCATGCCTGTTATTTCCGTTAAAATAGGAGATCATTGTTATCATGGCTTATGTGATATGGGTGCTAGTGCTAGTGTTATACCGCATACTTTATACGAAGAAATTCAGCATGAAATTGCACCTGCTGAGTTAGAAGGTATTGATGTTACCATTAAACTTGCCAATAGAGATACTATATCGGCAATGGGAATTGTTAGAGATGTTGAAGTCTTGTGTGGGAAAACTAAATATCCTGCTGATTTTCTTGTTCTTGGTTCTCCACAAGATAGCTTTTGTCCCATTATTTTTGGTAGACCCTTCTTGAATACTGTTAATGCAAAGATAGACTGCGAAAAGAATGTTGTTACTATTGGTTTGGGTGATATGTCTCATGAGTTTAATTTCTCTAAGTTTAGTAGACAACACCGTGAAGAAGAATTGCCTAGTAAGGATGAAATTATTGGTCTTGCTTCTATTGCCGTACCTCCTAGTGACCCTTTAGAACAATATTTGCTAGACCATGAAAATGATATGTTTATGAATGGAAGAAGGGAAATAGATGAAGTATTCTTTAAACAGGAACCTATTCTGAAACACAATTTTCCTGTTGAAATCTTAGGGGATCCTCCTCCACCCAAGGGTGATCCCGTGTTTGAGCTTAAACCGTTGCCCGATAATCTTAAATATGCTTATCTTGATGAAAAGAAGATATATCATGTTATTATTAGTGCTAACCTTTCAGAGCATGAAGAAGAGAGATTATTGAAAACTCTGAAGAAGCACCGTGATGCTATTGGATATACTCTTGATGATCTTAAGGTCATTAGTCCCACTCTATGTCAACATAAAATAAATTTGCAGGAAGATGCTAAACCAGTTCATGATCATCAACGACGTCTGAATCCTAAAATGAAAGAAGTAGTGAGAAAAGAAATACTAAAGCTTCTGGAGGCAGGTATAATTTATCCCGTTGGTGATAGTCAATGGGTAAGTCATGTTCATTGTGTCCCTAAGAAGGGAGGTATTACTGTTGTTCCTAATGATAAAGATGAATTGATTCCGCAAAGAATTATTACATGTTATAGGATGGTAATTGATTTCCGTAAATTAAATAAGGCTACTAAAAAGTATCATTACCCTTTACCTTTTATTGACCAAATGCTAGAAAGACTATGCAAACATACACATTATTGCTTTCTAGATGGTTATTCTGGTTTCTCTCAAATACCTGTGTCAGCTAAAGATCAATCAAAGACTACTTTTACATGCCCTTTTGGTACTTTTGCTTATAGACGTATGCCTTTTGGTTTATGTAATGCACCTGCTACCTTTCAAAGATGCATGATGGCTATATTCTCTGACTTTTGTGAAAAGATTTGTGAGGTTTTCATGGACGATTTTTCCGTCTATCGATCTTCTTTTGATGATTGTTTGAGCAATCTTGATCGAGTTTTGCAGAGATGTGAAGAAACTAATTTTGTTTTGAATTGGAAAAAGTGCCACTTTATGGTTAATGAGGGTATTGTCTTGGGGCATAAAGTTTCTGAAAGAGGTATTGAAGTTGATAAAGCCAAGGTTGATGCTATTGAAAAGATGCCATGTCCCAAGGACATCAAGGGTATAAGAAGTTCCCTTGGTCACGCCGGATTTTATAGGAGGTTTATTAAGGACTTCTCAAAAATTTCTTGGCCTCTGACTAATTTATTACAAAAAGATATACCATTTGTCTTTGATGATGGTTGTGTAGAAGCATTTGAAATACTTAAGAAAGCATTGATCTCTGCACCTATTGTTCAGCCACCTGATTGGAATTTACCTTCTGAAATTTTGTGTGATGCTAGTGATTATGCTGTAGGTGCTGTTCTAGGGCAAAGAGTTGATAATAAATTAAATGTTATCCATTATGCTAGTAAGACTCTAGACAATGCTCAAAGAAATTATGCTACTACTGAAAAGGAATTCTTAGCAGTTGTCTTTGCTTGTGATAAGTTCAGACCTTATATTGTTGATTCTAAAGTAACTATTCGCACTGATCATGCTGCTATTAAATACCTGATGGAAAAGAAATATGCTAAACCTAGACTTATTAGATGGGTTCTCTTGCTACAAGAATTTGATTTGCACATTGTTGATAGAAAGGGAGCTGAGAACCCTGTTGTAGACAACTTGTTAGGTTAGAAAATGTTCTTGATGACCCACTACCTATTGATGATAGCTTTCCCGATGAGCAATTAAATGTCATAAATGCTTCTCGTAGTACTCCATGGTATGCTGATTATGCTAATTACATTGTTGCTAAATTCATACCACCTAGTTTCACATACCAGCAAAAGAAAAAGTTTTTCTATGATATGAGACATTACTTTTGGGATGACCCACATCATTATAAAGAAGGAGTAGATGGTGTTATTAGATGTTGTGTACCTGAGCATCAATAGGAACAGATCCTACGCAAGTGTCACTCCAAAGCTTATGGAGGACACCATGCTGGAGATAGAACTGCACATAAGGTATTGCAATCCGGTTTTTATTGGCCTACTCTCTTCAAGGATGTCGTAAGTTTGTCTTATCTTGTGATGAATGCCAAAGAATTGGTAATATTAGTTGACGTCAAGAAATGCCTATGAATTATTCACTCGTTATTGAACCATTTGATGTTTGGGGCTTTGATTATATGGGACCTTTTCCTGCCTCTAATGGATATACAAATATTTTAGTTGCTGTTGATTACGTTACTAAGTGGGTAGAAGCTATTCCAACTAGTAGTGCTGATCATAACACTTCTATTATAATGCTTAAGGAAGTTATTTTTCCGAGGTTTGGAGTCCCTAGATATTTAATGACTGATGGTGGTTCACATTTTATTCATGGTGCTTTCTGTAAAATGCTTGCTAAGTATGATGTTAATCATAGAATTGCATCTCCTTATCACCCGCCGTCTAGTGGTCAAGTAGAATTGAGTAATAGAGAGCTCAAATTAATTTTGCAAAAGACTGTCAATAGGTCTAGAAAGAATTGGTCCAAGAAACTTGATGATGCATTATGGGCCTATAGAACTGCATATAAAAATCCTATGGGTATGTCTCCGTATAAAATGGTTTATGGAAAAGCATGTCACTTACCTCTCGAACTAGAACATAAGGCATATTGGGCTATTAAAGAGCTCAACTATGATTTCAAAGTTGCCGGTGAGAAGAGGTTATTTGATATTAGCTCACTTGATGAATGGATAATCCAAGCTTATGGAAGTGCCAAGTTGTTTAAAGAAAAAGTTAAAAGATGGCATGACAAAAGGATACAAAAGCGTGAGTTTAATGTAGGTGATTATGTATTGCTATACAACTCTCGTTTAAGATTTTTTGCAGGAAAACTTCTCTCTAAATGGGAAGGCCCCTATGTTATCGAGGAGGTCTATCGTTCCGGTGCCATAAAAATCAACAACTACGAAGGCACAAATCCGAAGGTGGTGAACGGTCAAAGAATTAAACATTATATCTCAGGTAATCCTATAAATGTTGAAACCAATGTTATTGAAACCATAACCTCGGAGGAATACATAAGAGACACTTTCCAGAATGTTTCATACTCCGAAAAGGAATAGGTATGTGGTACGGTAAGTAAATCGACTCCAAAACAATTTTTAAGGCAATATTTCTCCGTTTTGGAATATTTAGAAAAATAGAAAAATAAGTAGCAGTCCAGGACGGACACGAGGGCCCCACGAGGGTGGAGGGCGCGCCCTACCCCCCTGGGCGCGCCCCCTACCTCATGGGCACCTCGTCTGCCTTCCGGACTCCGTTTTCTTGCACGATACGTATTTTGGTCGGTAAAAATTCATTATATATTCTCCCGAAGGTTTTGACTCCCGTATCACGCAAATATCCTCTGTTTTTGTTTCGAGCTGTTGTTGCTTCAGATTAGATCAACATGTCGTCCCAGGACTCGGAAGGGGAAAGCTATGTGGATGATTACTTAGCAAATCGTAAGGTCTATGGAGATGTGGAGCACGATGGCTGGACTGCGGAGGAAGAAGAGGACTACGAACCTAAGGGAAAGGAGGAGACGAGCTCAGATGAAGATGAAGCCCCATTACCTCAACTTGGGGACATGCATGTGGAGTTCAAAAGGTCAAGTCTCCCTGATAGGGTAAAGAAACCAAAGATCGAGTTTATCCCTTTTCGTTTTTGCAGGAAAATAAGCAAGACCTATGCAAAAAGATATTAACCCTGGAGTGGGAGATTAATGATTTGAGGGACCAAAACTCTGTCCTCAAGCGTAAATTAAAGGAGAAGTCTATGCCATCAACTAAGTCAACATCATCAACTCCACCTTCACCAACAAAGGAGACATAATCACATGGGTATGGGCACTCCCCTTGGCAACTGCCAAGCTTGGGGGAGGTGCCCCGGTATCGTATCACAACCACATCTCCTATCTTTACCATTTTTCTTAGTTCGATCCTATTAGTAGTATCTTGATCTAGTAGAATAAAGTTTATGGCATGATCTAGTTTTGAGTTTTTGCTTTATGATCTCTCTATGTAATCTAGTCTGTGAGCTATATAATAAAGATTAGTGTTGAGTCACGGGCTTGATTGTTTTGCCATGATCTTGAGTGAATAAAAGAAAAGAGAAAAAGAATAAAAAGAAACAAAGAGTTCATATTGATCTTATTGAGAGTAATGACTTCACATAGAAAGAGTATGATGATTAAAATTTGTTGGGAGTTGGCAGACATAGCTTTGGTCATTGTTGCAATTAAGAGGAAGTAATAAGGAAAGAGAGGTTTCACATATAAATATATTATCATTGACATCTTTTATGATTGGGAGCACTCATTAAAATATGACATGCTAAAGTTTGATGTTGGACAAGGAAGACAACGTAATGGGTTATGTTATCTTATATCTTAGATAAAGTATGTTGTCATGGATCATCCAACATGTTGAGCTTGCCTTTCCCCCTCATGCTAGCCAAATTCTCAGCACCAAGTAGAGATACTACTTGTGCTTCCAAAAACCCTTAAACCAGTTTTGCCATGAGAGTCCACCATATCTACCTATGGATCGAGTAAGATCCTTCAAGTAAGTTGTCATCGGTGCAAAGCAATAAAAATTGCTCTCTAAATATGTATGATTGATTAGTGTGGGAGAAAATAAGCTTTATACGATCTTGTTATGTGGAAGAAATAAAAGCGACGGACTGCATAATAAATGTTCATATCACAAGGGGCAATAAAAAGTGACGTTCTTTCACATTAAGATTTTGTGCATCCAACCATAAAAGCGCATGGCAACCTCTGCTTCCCTCTGCGAAGGGCCTATCTTTTATTATTCTCTTCTACCTTATGCAAGAGTCATGGTGATCTTCACCTTTCCTTTTTCATTTTATCCTTTGGCAAGCACAGTATGTTGGAAAGATCCTGATAGATATACCTAATTGGATGTAGGGGAGCATGAGTTATTATTGTTGACATTACCCTTGAGGTAAAAGGTTGGGAGGCGAAACTATAAGCCCCTATCTTTCTCTGTGTCCGATTAAAACTCCGTAACCACAAGTATCGCGTGAGTCTTAGAAATTATGAAATACTAAATGATAGTTGAGTATGTGGACTTGCTATTGAGCTCTGACATAGACTCTTTCAGATGTTATGATAAATTGCAATTGCCTCAATGACTGAGATTATAGTTGTTGATTCTCGATAAATTTTATGATTCGTACTTTTGCATTGTGAATAGATTATTACTTGAGCATAAGAAATCATATAAAAATATCCATATATGTTGCTGTTATGAGAATAATCATGATGCCTTCATGTCCGTATTTTATTTTTATCGACATCTCTACCTCTAAACATGGGGACATATTTATCATTATCGGCTTTCGCTTGAGGACAAGCGAGGTCTAAGCTTGGGGGAGTTGATACGTCCATTTTGCATCATGCTTTTATATCGATATTTATTGCATTATGGGCTGTTATTACACGTTATGTTACAATACTTATGCCTATTCTCTCTTATTTTACAAGGTTTACATAAGGAGGGAGAATGTCGGCAGCTAGAATTCTGGGCTAGAAAAGGACCAAATATTAGAGACCTATTTTGCACAACTCCAAAAATCCTGAAACTCCACGGAAGTCATTTTGGGAAATAATAAAAAAATATCCAGCGGAAGAAGTTCACCAGAGGGGGCCCCACCTGTCCACGAGGGTGGGAGGCGCGCCCTACCCCCCAGGGCGCGCCCCTACCTCGTGGGCCCCCTGTTGGCTCTCCGATGGCCATCTTCTGCTATATGAGGTCTTTCGTCGAGGAAAAAATCATAAGCAACCTTCGGGACGAAACTCCGCCACGAGGCGGAACCTTGGCGGAACCAATCTAGGGCTCCCGCATAGCTGTTCTGCCGGGGACACTTCCCTCCGGGAGGGGGAAATCATCGCCATCATCATCACCAACGCTCCTCTCATCGGGAGAGGGCAATCTCCATCAACATCTTCACCAACATCATCTCCTCTCAAAACCCTAGTTCATCTCTTGTTTCCAATTCTTGTCTCCAAGTCCGGGATTGGTACTAGTAGGTTGCTAGTAGTGTTGATTACTCCTTGTAGTTGATGCTAGTTGTTTTATTTGGTGGAAGATCATATGTTCAGATCCTATATGCATACTAATACCCCTCTGTTTATGAACATGAATATGCTTTGTGAGTAGTTACGTTTGTTCCTCGGGACATGGGAGAAGTCTTGCTATTAGTAGTCATGTGAATTTGGTATTCGTTCGATATTTTGATGAGATGTATGTTGTCTAGCCTCTAGTGGTGTTATGTGAACGTCGACTACATAACACTTCACCATTATTTGGGTCTAGAGGAAGGCATTGGGAAGTAATAAGTAGATGATGGGTTGCTAGAGTGACAGAAGCTTAAACCCTAGTTTATGTGTTGCTTCGTAAGGGGCTGATTTGGATCCATATGTTTCATGCTATGGTTAGGTTTACCTTAATACTTTTGTTGTAGTTGAGGATGCTTGCAATAGAGGTTAATCATAAGTGGGATGCTTGTTCAAGTAAGAACAACACCCAAGCACCGGTCCACCCACATATCAAATTATCAAAGTACCGAACGTGAATCATATGAACGTGATGAAAACTAGTTTAACGATATTCCCATGTGTCCCCGGGAGTGCTTTTCCTTATATAAGAGTTTGTCCAGGCTTGTCCTTTGCTACAAAAGGATTGGGCCACCTTGCCGCACTTTATTTACTTTTGTTACTTGTTGCTTGTTACAAATTATCTTATCACAAAACTATCTGTTACCACTTATTTCAAGATTTGCAGAGAATACCTTGCTGAAAACCGCTTATCATTTCCTTCGCTCCTTGTTGGGTTCGACACTCTTACTTATCGAAGGACTACGATAGATCCCCTATACTTGTGGGTCATCACGACGCCATGGATCTAGGGCGCTGGCTCACAAGGCCTGGGCCCGTGCTGAAGTCTTGTGCGGGCACCGCCGCCAGCTGGGGGGGGTGAGCGCGTGAGCGGCGAGGGCTGTAGGGGCATACGCTGGAGCGAGGCGGCGTGCGCAGACGCAGAACAACAAAGCGGTGCGACGGGAAGAGGAGGTCAGGGGTGCGGAGCTGCAGCTCGGCGAGCACGAGGCGCGCGACGACGGCGGACTGATGCGCGCGGTGAGCGAGCCAGGTCGCGCGCGCGAGAGAGAGAGGAGTAAGGGCGCGCGCTCACAGGGGTCATAGGGTTCGGGGCAACAGGGCTTGGGGAGGAGGACAGAGACGACGGGGCGGAGAGGAGGCAGGCGGCGGGGGGGGGTCCGGCGGCGATGGACGGCGACGGGCGATGGCGGTGCGGCATCGCGGTGAGGCGGCACCGGGCGGCGGCGGTGAGCGGTTCCCCTCCTCGATCCCGATCCAATCGGGGGAGAGTGGGGAGATATTTCGGGTGGGGGGGGAGTGTGGGTGTCGGTGGGTGAGTGGGAGGAGAGGGGGAGGTTATGGGGGTGTGGGGGTGGTTGGGCCGGCCTGGTGGGGTGGCCGACTGGGCCGGCTGGGTCAAGGCCCAGTGGGGGGGTTTCCTTTTATTTAGTTATTTTGTTTGTTTTTTTCTTTCTATTTTGTAATTTATTTTATTTTTATTTATTTTCTTTTCTGTTTTAAATCATTTTAAATTATCTAGGCATTTTATAAAAATGTGTTTATTACACCATATTTACTTATGCAAAATATGGCACCTCCCGAACATTTTTGTTTTAAATTTTGAAAAACTTTTATTGTTGACATTAATTTTAATTTAAATTTTGAAACAGTTTTGAATCATCGCACGGTTAACAACAGTAACCGTGGTGACGTGGCACCATTAGCGTGGGATTACTGTAGCTTAATTACCCGGGCGTTACAAATCTCCTCCACTACAAGAAATCTCGTCCCGATATTTAAGAGGTAGAGTAAGGGGGAAAGATCTGGTTACGAAATTCTAACGAATCCTCTCGGTCTTGGTTGCTCTTCTCGAAGAGGTCGATCCATTACGTTGATTTCTTCATTTCTCTGCTTCATGTCATCATGATGAAGTCGGCATCCTTTCTTCGGGAACTCTGTCGTACTTACGAAAGAATAAAGGGTGGTTATTCCGGAAGAACGGACCTCTGCAAGGTTGACTACCTGGTAGCTAACATCGGGGGAAGGAAGCAGAAAGTAACTCTCGAACTGAAACTTAAGAAAATTTTGAGAGCAAAGTAAGAAGGTACCATGAGAAGTTTCCAATGGGCAGGCAATCATTGGATGGCCTAATCAGAAGGTGAAGGGGGTTCAGAACAATGAGAATAAGCATTGCGTCTGATACCATAGTAGATCACTTGGCAGGTGGCCCGTGAATTACATAAGTCAAGCGCGAGGAATAACTTTGACATCAGGGGGTACAGGAGAGTCAGGTTTCGATCATGTGGAACTGTGGGTTATGGGCCCACCATGTGGGTTAAAAGTAGGAAGGGCGACGTCTTGCACGATCATGTAAGCAAGGTATGTCAGAGATGGCCTATCAGTTATGTCGGCAACAACATCAGTACCAAGGGCGAGGGATGAAGAGAACCATTTTCCTGCTCGTTGAACGAGGCAGACCATCAGGAAAAGTTCTCGTCCATCGGTGGCTACCAGAATGTCATCAACAATCGTGACAAGGTCTTGCTGACAGAATTGTACGACGAGGTATTTACATAAGCAGGAGAATATTACTGCTTAGATCATATAGATCACCAGAAAGGTTAAACCAAACAATGGAAAGGAATATATGATCATCAGATTAGACAGAACAATGGGAAGGAAAACGCGTTAGAACACATATCCCAGGGGTATATCCTTCCCACGGACAAGTAGGGCATGATATCCATGACAGGATATAAAGTAGAAAATCCTTTAGGTAAGGGGAGTGGAACTTCATGACATTACCCATACAACGGTGTTTGGATAATTGATAAAGAAAATTTAGCATTGTGCTTCAAATGTTCTTATTGATGATCGGAGTACCACCGACATGCTTCGAGATAGCATTGACATGGTCAACAGGTAAAGATCGGGCTATGGATACATAAGGGATCCATCAGGATCAACTTATAGAATAAGTCGTACAATTTCCTCAGGGAAGAATGGTTAACCTTGCTAAAACAAGAAGAACTATAACATTAGGTCCTCCGGCCAGGTGTGCTAGGCATGACATCACCTTATCGGGTCAAATACTAATGTTATAACTCTTGGGAATTTGTTCTAACCATCATATCTGACCGAGATGCAGATCTGAAAGGTGTCAGGATACCTCAGACTCTAGATGCCTGAGAAGGTGCAACAACAGTTGACGCAAAGACATTTTAAGATCCTTGGGAAATGAACCATGGAAGCAAGTTCCGAAACCAGAGTTTAGCATTAAACCAAGGAGAGGATGAGGAGGTGGCTAATGGACTCAGCGACAATTCATTGAGATTAACAAAACATGAATGTCCACAGTTATGTGAATAAGGAGATAACATTTGTCAGATCAAATTGTATAATGATGTATGTTCGAAGAAAACATACACAATTAAATATTGGTTGAAAAGTGCACCCGAAATATGGGCTTATGTAGCATGACCGATGTTAGAATGGTGATTCAATAACCAATAGACTAAGAATCAAGCTATCAACCAATAACTTCAAGCAATGGGGTTGCTAGGAGTTTTGAAATTCCACATCAAAGTTAAATGGCTCGTATCCCGGTTAGAAACAACACGGGGACCAAGATATGAACGGAGATGGCGAGAAGTATTACTATATCACGAATTCTTAAGAGGTGGTGAAATTCTCACAACATTTTTGACATAAAAGATGGTAATACTCCAATGTAAAGAAGAATAATGCTGGGTAGCAATGAACTCAAGGTATAACACAAAACATGAACAAGTTTATGTCGGATGGAAGGCAATAAAGTGGCCGATGATAACACGACTCATCGAGGGCAAGGATGGTATTTCTCTTCATGAATCCGATTGATATCCTGGAAGAGCTCATAAGGTTGATGATGATCACGACACATTTGTCGAGAGATTTAATGAAGATGTAATCAATCAACGACGACATCGAGTCAAAGGAATGATGAAGCGAAAGGTTGTTGGAACCATGGGTACGACACAAACTTGAAATCAAGTTTGTTGTTCAAGGAGAAATGATATGACAAGGAAGATCACGTAAGATTAGCTTACCATCTAAATCTGTGCTCTGGAAAGAGGGGCCAGGTAGCACAGTTAAAAAGTTGCACGATAATGATATAGCCGATCAGGCTAGCAATGACTTGAAGGATTAATAAACTCATAAGCAATGAAGATTACTTAGAGTTATTGAATCGAAGTGCGGAATTGATTCACTTATCAGTGTTCTCGGTTGACGACAACCCAGAACCCAGGAAAATTGGAATCGGTGAGAAATAACAGTTGATGAAGAACCCATAAGAAGTTATGCAGTTCCATGATATTCTCGCGGTACCAGAGGGTATACTCAAGGGTAGAGCGGGATAGAGGTTGGACAAGTGAAATCATTTGCACAAGGCAAGCACTTAAACTTGTCCAAGAAATGGAATCAAAGAAGAACAATATGGTCGAAACCACGGTCACAAAAGACCAAGCATAGATAAGAGAAGAAGTTATAACAAGGGGATTATTATTACTACAAGAAGCTTCCATGATAAGTTCCACCTCGGGTCCATGGGCATGAACACAAAGTTCAAGGTCGACTCCCACTTCTCCAAAGCATAACCTTACATTCACTTCTCGTTTCGATAATGGCATTAGTGTTGAAAGTTTTACCTGGTGAAATACCAGATGAGTATGACCCGTGAAATCTTTCACATATATTAGGAAAAGGCATAGGTTCAACCCATCAGGGTCTCTTAGGAACATATACCACAAGCTTCAAGAGTAAATATCACCAGCTCGAAATCAGAGCAAGATTGAGAAAGTAGATGATACAATTTACCAAAGGCATTATGTATCCGAGGGAAGGCTAACAAGGTTATTGAATATGAAGGACGCTGTTGGATAAAATCCATTAAAGGATCTGCCGGTCCATAACAGAGCTGATGTGAGCACCGGCACACAACCAGAGGAAGTAACAATGCAAAGGCATTGGATTATAGAAACAACTGACTAATTCAAAGCTCAAATGCAAAGGAATTATAAGCTCCAAATCAAGGGATTAGAAGAAAACACTCTGGTTAAGGATGGATAAGTTTATAGACTTAGGTGTATAATCGACGACCATTTGATTGGTCGAGAACCAGCTCCTGGTCAAAATGACGTCTGAGCCGGGAGCATAAATTCGAGGAATGTAGGACCTTGAAGTATGTCTAGAGGGGGGGGGTGATTAGACTACTTGACCAATTAAAAGCTATGCCTTTTCCCAATTTTAGACTTTGGCAGATTTTAGCTATCTTTAAGCAAGTCAAGCAATCTTCACGCAATTCAAGCAAGCATGCAAAGAGTAAATAGGCAGCGGAAAATAAAGCATGCAACTTGCAAGAATATAAAGGGAAGGGTTTGGAGAATTCAAACGCAATTGGAGACACGGATGTTTTTCTCGTGGTTCCGATTGTGCTATCGTACCTCCACGTTGATGGAGACTTCAACCCAAGAAGGGAAACGGTTGCGCGAGTCCACGGAGGGCTCCACCCACAAAGGGTCCACGAAGAAGCAACCTTGTCTATCCCACCATGGCCGTCGCCCACGAAGGACTTGCCTCACTAGCGGTAGATCTTCACGAAGTAGGCGATCTCCTTGCCCTTACAAACTCCTTGGTTCAACTCCACAATCTTGTCGGAGGCTCCCAAGTGACACCTAGCCAATCTAGGAGACACCACTCTCCAAGAAGTAACAAATGGTGTGTTGATGATGAACTCCTTGCTCTTGTGCTTCAAATGATAGTCTCCCCAACACTCAACTCTCTCTCACAGGATTTGGATCTGGTGGAAAGAAGATTTGAGTGGAAAGCAACTTAGGAAAGGCTAGAGATCAAGATTCATATGGTAGGAATGGAATATCTTGGCCTCAACACATGAGTAGGTTGTTCTCTCTCAGAACTGGTAAGTTGGAAGTGTAGGTTAGTTCTGATGGCTCTCTCCACGAATGAAGAGGAGGTGGAGGGGTATATATAGCCTCCACACAAAATCTAACCGTTACACACAATTTACCAAACACGGTGGGACCGAATCACCAAACTCGGTTGGACTGATTTAGTAAACCTAGTGACCGTTAGGGTTTTCGTGGATCGACATGCAACTCGGTAGGACCGATATGGTTAGGGTTAGGGCATAACGTATCTCGGTGAGACCGACATACAAACTCGGTGAGACCGAAATTGGTAATTAGCTAACCAGAGAGTTGGTCAGGTAAACTCGGTGGGACCGATTTGCTCTTTCGGTGAGACCGAAAAGTTACAAAAGGGAAACAAAGAGTTTACATTGTAATCATGGTGGGACCGATCGCTCATTTCGGTTAGACCGAAACGTTATGAAGGAAAACAGAGAGATTACAATCCCATCTCGGTGAGACCGAGATCCCTATCGGTGAGACCGATTTGCCTAGGGTTTGTGGCAGTGGCTATGACATCTGAACTCGGTGGCGCCGGATAGAAAGAATCGGTAGGGCCGAGTTTGACTTTAGGTTTAGGTCATATGTGGATGTGAGGAAGTAGTGGAGGGTTTTGGAGCATATCACTATGCACATGAAGCAAAAGGCTCATTAAGAAACACCTCATCCCTCCTTGATAGTATTGGCTTTTCCTATAGACTCAATGTGATCTTGGATCACTAAAATGTAAAATGTAGAGTCTTGAGCTTTTGAGCTTGAGCCAATCCTTTGTCCTTGATATTTTGAGGGATCCACTTTCATCATCCATGCCATGCCATTCATTGAGCTTTCCTGAATATTTGTCTTGGAATAGTATTAGCTCAATGAGCTATATGTTGTTATGAATTACCAAAACCACCTAGGGATAGTTGCACTTTCAATCTCCCCCTTTTTGGTAATTGATGACAACATATAGATCAAAGCTTCGACAAATGATAATAAAATATGAAAAACATCGTCGCTTTGAGAAGTATGTGATAAGCAAGAGCTCCCCCTTAATTTGTGCATATTAAGATTTGCTTTGGACTGCAAATGCACAAGGAGTTAGGCTCATGGGTTACTCTTCCATGTCACATACATCTTGGTGGAGCGCTCAAAATAACAGAGATTGAATACATGCACTCATCACCAAGCAAAGTGAATGATCATATAAGGATAAGTAAGATAATATCATAACGAGCATAAGTGTAGCTTATGATCAAACACATGATCATCAATGTCTCACAGGTAACTGCATAGTATCTCAAACAATCAAAAGCAAATAAAGTTCAACCAAAAGGACAAGAGAGAACAAAAGCAAATCTCTCTCTCTCGAAAGCCTATGATCTATACATTTTTCTCCCCCTTTGGCAACAAGTCACCAAAAAGTTCCTAGAAAATGCATAGGACTATATCGTCTCTCAGGCTTGGTCTTAGGCGTCCTTGTCCATCCACTTGACCAAAGAAAAAGAAACCAACCAATCAAAACAACAAGTGGATGTCCTTGAATGAGAAAATATGCAACCAACATGCTCACACAATAAAATGACAAATGAAATATGTGCCAAAGCATGCACAACCTATTCTAGCATCTATCAAACAATTGGCGATAACTAGGTCATCTATATATGAGTATATTGACTTAGGAGTCAAATGAGAACATTTGATCATAGGTCATACTCATCGTTTAAGCTCAAGTGGGGTTACCAATTTTACATAAAGCATTTATGTGTTCACATCATTAGAGTTGCTTTGACTCAATTCTTAGAGTTAAGCTCCCCCTAGATGTGAGGTCCCCCCTTAGAGGGATAAACTAACCTTGGGTCGTGTCGATGATGACTCCATGTAGGTGTTAAAGATGTGGATGCTCAATGTTGATGTAGATCTTTTGGAGCAATCCTTTGGAGTGAGTTGCACTTTCAATACCTACACGGGTTAGTCCCACAAGGAACAAACAAGAATATCCATAGACATAGAGTGATGCACACACAAAATGATGTCCATGAAAACATTAGTTTACCTTGTCCCTTGCCTTACCAACATGAGAGTTTGTGACTCCTTGAACTAGTGCAAGATATGGAAGTTGATTGCACTTGTCCTTGCCATAATGATATGAGTGAAAACTGTTGGCGGAGTCACCCTCAAGAACTCTCTAGTTCTTCTTCTTCGGGATCCACATCACCTTGATGGGAATCCTTGGTGTAGTAGTTGTGCTTGATGAAGTAGAACTTGACGTAGTCTTGGGAACCCACTTGACCAAGGCCTTAGGTGCTTCTTCAAATGCATCAATCTCTTCTTGAAGCTTGTCCTTGCCTTTGTTCTTGTGGTCTTGTGGTGGAAGATCATCTTGTGCTTGTGTTCCCTTGAAGGAAGTAGGATCATACTTCATTTGTTGAGGAACAAACTTCGTCTTGGGGTATTGATCTTCTTCCCACTCAACTCCATTGGCATTGAACTTTCGTTCAAAACCAACACCTTGATTCTTCCGGTGCCTTCCTTGCTTATGCACAATTTCCTCAAATTGCTTACTCCCGCAAGGCTCTTGTATACACTTTCTCTATAATTCCCTTCAATAAGCTATTTTCTTGCTCAAGAGTAACTTGGCTAAGAGAATCATTAGTGGAATCAAGAGAGCTACTAGAAGCAACAATATTGGGTTTAGCATTGTTATTGTTACTACTAGAAGAAGAATCTTTCTTCTTCTTGTTACTAGACTTGACTTGAGGCATGTAAGTAGATAAGAGTAAACGCTTGGCAATGTAAGAAGAACTTTTCTTACGAAGATCATCATTGATTGCCTTTAAGAACTCATGCTCTTGCTGAAGATTGAGATTTTCAAAGCGTAACTTCTCATGAGCCCTTAAAAGTTCTCGATGATCTTCGAAGATAGTTTCATGAGCTAACTTAAGAGTGTTTTGTTCTTTAGTTAGACGCTCAATTTTATCCTTATCATTGTCATTCGTTTCATCTTGATTAGCATGATTAATTGACGTTTCATCATAGCATTCATCACTAGAGTTGTCAACAAGTAAATCATCATCACCTAGCAAGTCATCTTCATCACTATTAAAATCAACATACTCGGGGTGTGTTACCTTAGGACCTTTGGCCACGAAGAACCTTCCAATTCCTTCATTTGGTGATTCAAATATGTCGTAGGAGTTGGTTGACACAAGTGCTAAACCAGCAACACCTTCATCTTGAGTGTGTTTGGAGTCGGAGTGATAGCTTCTCTCGGAGTGATTGTCGGAATCGGAGCCGGATACCCATTCACCAACATGAGCTTGATGTCTTCGTTTTGTGTAGCTCTTTGATGACTTGTCCTTCCTTTCCGAATCCTTGCTTCTCCGTGAGGATCTTCATTCATAACGATCATCTCTACTCCTTCTCTCTCTTGGTGGTGATTCCTCTCTTCTATTGTAGGGTGCCATACACTCATTGGAATAGTGTCCGGGTCTCCCACAATTGTAGCAATTGCGCTCCTGACTAGAAGATCTTTTGTCATTGTAGGACCTTGACTTGGAGCTTCTTTCTTTGCTTCTACTCTTGTAGAATTTGTTGAAGTTCTTCACCATTAAGCTCAATTCTTCATTGAAGGTTTGTTTCTCACTTGATGATGTGGGGGCTTCACATGAGGCTTTGTAAGCACCACTGGACTTGTTGTGAAGTTCCTCCTTATCCTTGAGTGACATCTCATGAGCAACAATTCTTCCAATGACATCCGTTGGCTTGAGATCTTTGTAATTTGGCATCATTTGGATCAATGTGCACACGGTATCATATTTTCCATCCAATGCTCCTAGGATCTTCTTGATGATAAATCTGCCGGTCATCTCTTCACTTCCTAAGCCGGCAATCTCATTTGTGATAAGAGCAAGCCTAGAGTACATTTCAGCGACACCTTCACCATCCTTCATTTTGAACTTGTCAAGCTGACTTTGGAGCACATCCAACTTGGATTCCTTGATGGAGTCGGTACCTTCATGCATATCAATCAAAGTATCCCAAATTTCCTTTGCATTCTCAAGACGGCTGATTTTGTTGAATTCTTCGGGGCACAATCCATTGAAGAGGATATCACAAGCTTGAGCGTTGTATTGCAACATCTTCAACTCTTCCGCACTAGCTTCACGATTTGGTTCTCTCCCATCAAAGAATTCACCTTGCAAGCCAATACACACAATAGCCCAAACGGCGGGGTTATGTCCGAGAATATGCATTTTCATCTTATGCTTCCAACTAGCAAAATTTGTGCCATCAAAGTAAGGACCTCTACGGTGATGATTTCCCTCGCTAGACGCCATACTCTCCTAGGTTGTGAAACCAAGGCTATGACCACCAAAAGCTATGGAAATCAAAGCAAATGGAGACCAAAGCTCTGATACCACTTGTAGGACCTTGAAGTATGTCTAGAGGGGGGGGGTGATTAGACTACTTGACCAATTAAAAGCTATGCCTTTCCCCAATTTTAGACTTTGGCAGATTTTAGCTATCTTTAAGCAAGTCAAGCAATCTTCACGCAATTCAAGCAAGCATGCAAAGAGTAAATAGGCAGCGGAAAATAAAGCATGCAACTTGCAAGAATGTAAAGGGAAGGGTTTGGAGAATTCAAACGCAATTGGAGACATGGATGTTTTTGTCGTGGTTCCGATAGGTGGTGCTATCGTACCTCCACGTTGATGGAGACTTCAACCCACCAAGGGTAACGGTTGCGCGAGTCCACGAAGGGCTCCACCCACGAAGGGTCCACGAAGAAGCAACCATGTATATCCCACCATGGCGGTCGCCCACGAAGGACTTGCCTCACTAGCGGTAGATCTTCACGAAGTAGGAGATCTCCTTGCCCTTACAAACTCCTTGGTTCAACACCACAATCTTGTCGGAGGCTCCCAAGTGACACCTAGACAATCTAGGAGACACCACTCTCCAAGAAGTAACAAATGGTGTGTTGATGATGAACTCCTTGCTCTTGTGCTTCAAATGATAGTCTCCCCAACACTCAACTCTCTCTCACAGGATTTGGATCTGGTGGAAAGAAGATTTGAGTGGAAAGCAACTTGGGAAAGGCTAGAGATCAAGATTCATATGGTAGGAATGGAATATCTTGGCCTCAACACATGAGTAGGTTGTTCTCTCTCAGAACTGGTAAGTTGGAAGTGTAGGTTAGTTCTGATGGCTCTCTCCACGAATGAAGAGGAGGTGGAGGGGTATATATAGCCTCCACACAAAATCTAACCGTTACACACAATTTACCAAACTCGGTGGGACCGAATCATCAAACTCGGTTGGACCGATTTAGTAAACCTAGTGACCGTTAGGGTTTTCGGTGGGACTGACATGCAACTCGGTAGGACCGATATGCTTAGGGTTAGGGCATAACGTAATCTCGGTGAGACCGATTACACAAACTCGGTGAGACCGAAATTGGTAATTAGCTAACCAGAGAGTTGGTCAGGTAAACTCGGTGGGACCGATTTGCTCTTTCGGTGAGACCGAAAAGTTACAAAAGGGAAACAGAGAGTTTACATTGTAATCATGGTGGGACCGATCGCTCACTTCGGTTAGACCGAAATGTCACGAAGGGAAACAGAGAGATTACAATCCCATCTCGGTGAGACCGAGATCTCTATCGGTGAGACCGATTTGCCTAGGGTTTGTGGCAGTGGCTATGACATCTGAACTCGGTGGCGCTGGATAGAAAGAATCGGTAGGGCCGAGTTTGACTTTAGGTTTAGGTCATATGTGGATGTGAGAAAGTAGTGGAGGGTTTTGGAGCATATCACTAAGCACATGAAGCAAAAGGCTCATTAAGCAACACCTCATCCCTCCTTGATAGTATTGGCTTTTCCTATAGACTCAATGTGATATTGGATCACTAAAATGTAAAATGTAGAGTCTAGAGCTTTTGAGCTTGAGCCAATCCTTTGTCCTTGATATTTTGAGGGATCCACTTTCATCATCCATGCCATGCCATTCATTGAGCTTTCCTGAAATATTTGTCTTGGAATAGTATTAGCTCAATGAGCTATATGTTGTTATGAATTACCAAAACCACCTAGGGATAGTTGCACTTTCAATCTCCCCCTTTTTGGTAATTGATGACAACATATAGATCAAAGCTTCGACAAATGATAATAAAATTTGAAAAACATCGCCGCTTTGAGAAGTATGTGATAAGCAAGAGCTCCCTCTTAATTTGTGCATATTAAGATTTGCTTTGGACTTCCAATGCACAAGGAATTAGGCTCATGGGTTACTCTTCCATGTCACATACATCTTGGTGGAGCGCTCAAAATAACAGAGATTGAATACATGCACTCATCACCAAGCAAAGTGAATGATCATATAAGGATAAGTAAGATAATATCATAACGAGCATAAGTGTAGCTTATGATCAAACACATGATCATCAATGTCTCACGTGTAATCGCATAGTATCTCAAACAATCAAAAGCAAATAAAGTTCAACCAAAAGGACAAGAGAGAACAAAAGCAAATCTCTCTCTCGAAGCCTATGATCTATACATTTTTCTCCCCCTTTGGCAACAAGTCACCAAAAAGTTCCTAGAAAATGCATAGGACTATATCGTCTCTCAGGCTTGGTCTTCTGGTGGAGGTGGTGTCCGGAGAACTCCAAGGACGAAGGCTTCATCGATGTAGTAGGAGCTGAAGGAGTTGATGCTTGGAGCTGGTGGTCTTTGGAGCTGTAGCTGGAGCCGATGAAGTGACTCGTGTCTTGAATGGCTCAGCAGCTCATCTCTCGAGCTCGTGGCACTCTGGCAAATGCATCGGTCGTTGTCCCGCCCTTTCTCTCTGCATGTCATCCTGTAGCTGCTCCACACCGATCAATCTCGCCACCTTGACATCAAGATCATACAATTTTGTTCCATGATTCTTTCCAGGCTCTCCTGGTTTTGAGTTAGGGTGGCCATCCCCTTCTAATTTCGCAGAGTTGATGCTATCAAGTAACCAAGCTGCTCCTGCTTGTTCTTCAGAAAGTATTCAGATGCCTCTGCTTGAGTTGGCATATTGGCAGCCTTCTCTTTCCTTGCCTTCTCCTTCTTCTCTTGCGCTTGAACAGATGATGGTTCATTCGCAGTCATGACAACTTGATTGTCCTCAAAGTCAGGATAGAGAATCATGTGTTCCTTATCCAACAGATACGTTCCTGTGCCCATCTTTGAGTTAATCAATTCCTGAATCTGTGGGGCATATCCACAGCTCCTCTTTTGGTCTGCTGCAGTCCTCTTGATAGTTTCAACTATCAGGCTCATGATTTTGAATTTCTGAGGCACATCCTATGCGCGCAGCGGTCTGGGCCCATCGCCCATTGCACGCTTGCATGTTGCGTACGCGGCCGGAAGCAGACCTAGCCTAGCAGGTGTTCCAGTCCAATCCGGCGCGCGCCGCTCAGTCACTAACGTCACGAAGGCTTCGGCTGATACCACGAAGCCGTGTGCCCATAATTGTTCCCACGTAGTTGCTTAGTGCGTATAGGCCAGTGGCCAGACTCAGATCAAATACCAAGATCTCGTTAAGCGTGTTATTTTTTATCCGCGGACGCCGACCAGGGCCAGGCCCACCTCTCTCCTAGGTGGTCTCAACCTGCCCTGTCGCTCCGCCACAAAGTAATAGTCGGGGGCTGTCAGGAACCCAGGCCCACCTCTACCAGTATGGAGCCACCTGTCCTTTCAGCCCCCTCATCAGAATCACTTGCGGGTACTCAACGAGCTGACCCGACTTTAGTCACCACATGTGTCATGTATATCGAGTATATAGTATATACCCGTGATCACCTCCCAAGTGATAACAGCCCGATAGTATAGCACAGCAGACGGACAAGAATGTAGGGCCACTGATGGAAAACTAGCATCCCATACTAAGCATGTAGGATTGCAGGTAAAGGTAACAACAGTAGTAGCAAGGACATGCTATGCATCAGGATAGGATTAACCGAAAGCAGTAACATGCTACACTACTCTAATGCAAGCAGTAGAGAGTAGAATAGGCGATATCTGGTGATCAAGGGGGGCTTGCCTGGTTGCTCTGGCAAGACGGAGGGGTAGTCAACACCGTAGTCGATCGGGGTACCAGCAGCAGTGTCAGTCTCGTATTCTACCGGAGAGAAGAGGGGGAAGAAACAATGAATACAATGCAAACAGATGCATATCGATGCACGACACAACAAGTAGCGGTGCCAAGTGTTCCCTAACGCGGTAGGAGGTGACACCGGTGAAGGGGGAAAACATCCGGGAAAGTATTCCCGGTGTTTCGCATTTTCGGACAGATTAACCGGAGGGGGAAAGTTGCGAGTCCGATAGGTTAGGGATGTGTGGCGGACGAATGGGCTACGTATCCGGATCTGTCTCGTCGTTCTGAGCAACTTTCATGTAGAAAACATTTTCATCTGAGCTACGGTTTATTTTCTATGTTTTTCTAAAGTTTTAATCATTTTCTGAATTTATTTATCTATATAATTCTAACATTATCCAAAATAGTGTAAGCTGACGTCGTCATGACGTCAGCATGACGTTAGCAGTCAACAGGGGGTTGACTGGGTCAACCTGACGTGTGGGTCCCGTTCGTCATTGACTCAGACTAACTAAACAGGATTTATTAGCTTAATTAGTTAATTAGGTTAACTAAGTTTCATTAGTTTAATTAAACGTGATTAATTAAGTTAATTAATTCATTAACTAACTAATTATTTATTTGTTTTAATCACTTTTTATTTAATGTTTTCTGGGGCGTGGGGCCCGCTAGTCAGTGGCTCTGGGGGAGCCATAGCGGGCGCGGGCGTCGGGCACAACCCGAACAGAGGTGCACCCGATCGAGCGCTGTGGGGTGGCAGGGGAGCTCTGGCGGGGGGTACGGCGCGCGGGGCGGGCGGGGGCACCGACGGGGCGAACGGATCCGTGGCGGGCGAAGCGAGGGGCGGAGCTGCTGCGAGGCTGTGCAGCAGCAGCAGCAGGGGGTCGCGGGCGAGCGACGCAGCGGAAGCGGGCGACGAGGGTACTGGGGCGGCCTCGGGGATCTCGGGCGCTGGCTCGCGACCGGGCGCGTGCTGCAGTCTGTGGGACAATGGCCAGCCAGGGGGGGGGTGAGCGCGGTGAGTGGCGAGGGCTGCAGGCATACGCTGGAGGGAGGCGTCTTACAGAGACGCAAGATCATGGGTGCGGTGCGAGGGGAAGAGGAGGTCAGGGGTGCGGAGCTGCAGCACGGCGACCACGAGGCGCGCGGCGACGGCGGAGCGATGCGCGCGGTGAGCGAGCGAGGTCACGCGAGAGAGAGAGAGGAGGAAGGGCGCGGGCTCATAGGGGTCGTAGGGTTCGGGGCAACAGGGCTTGGGGATGAGGACGGAGACGACGGGTCGGAGAGGAGGCAGACCAGCGAGGGGGGGTCCGGGCGGCGATGGACGACGACGGGCGATAGCGGTGCGGCGTCGCGGCGAGGCGGCACCGGGCGGCGGCGATGAGCGGTTCCCCTCCTCGATCCTGATCCAATCAGGGGAGAGGGGGGGATATTTCGGGGGGTGTGGGTGTCGGTGGGCGAGTGGGAGGAGTGGGGGAGGTTATGGGGGTGCGGGGGTGGTTGGGCCGGCCTGGTGGGGTGGCCGACTAGGCCGGCTGGGTCGAAGCCCAGTGGGGGGGTTTCCTTTTATTTATTTATTTTGTTTGTTTGTTTCTTTCCATTTTGTAATTTCTTTTCTTTTTATTTATTTTCTTTTATGTTTTAAATCATTTTAAATAATCTAGGCATTTTATAAAAATGTGTTTATTACACCATATTTACTTATACAAAATATGGCACCTCCCGAACATTTTTTTTTTAAATTTTGAAAAACTTTTATTGTTGACATTAGTTTGAATTTAAATTTTGAAAGGGTTTTGAATCATCGCACGGTTAACAACAGTAACCGTGGTGACGTGGCACCATTAGCGTGGGATTACTGTAGCTTAATTACCCGGGCGTTACATCCACAATGGCTCTTGGATGCTCAGAACGTGACTCCTAACCAGCTGGAGGATTCACAGTCCTCAAGTGTAATAAGTCTTTATATCATGCAGACAGAAAGACTTCAGTGATGCCTAACACTCTTTGGCTCTGGTGTTTTGGGCTTTGTCCTCACAAGGATCTCTCTCTCAAATGCTTCGGAGGTGGGTTGCTCTCAAACGACAAAAGCCGTGCACTAACTCTGAGCAGCCACCAATTTATGGTGTAGGGGGTAGGCTACTTATAGCCAGGAGGCAACCCGACCTAATTTGTCCGAAATGACCCTGGGTCACAAAGGAACTGACACGTGTCCAACGGTCAGATTTCAAACACACGCGGCAGCTTGACTTGGGCTACAGGTAAAGCTGACTCATCCAGCTCTGGATAAGATTTGCTCTCATTGTCTTCGCTCGAAGACGTAGGATTTGGTTGAGCATCACATCAGTCACTCTGACTTTGTTCACTTGGACCCCACTTAACAGTACGGTGGTTCCTATGACACAACAAAGAAGAAAAGGAAACTATGAAACAACTATGTCTTCGCACTCCATAGTCTTCATGTGAATGTCTTCTCTTGTCATAATCTTTATTGTGAATATCTTCACAGACCACCCTTGTCTTTAATGTCTTCACACATTTTTAGGGGTCATTGAGGGAGTCCTGGATTGGAGGGTCCTTGGGTGTCCGGACTATGTTACGTGGGCTGGACTGATGGGCTGTAAAGATACAAGACAGAAGACTATCTCCCGTGTCCGGATGGGACTCTCCTTGGCATGGAAGGCAAGCTTGGCGTCCTGTTATGAAGATTCCTTTCTCTGTAACCGACTTTGTACAACCCTAGTCCCCTCCGGTGTCTATATAAACCGGAGGGCTTAGTCCTTAGAGGCAGGAATCATAATCATAGTCATACAGGCTAGACTTCTAGGGTTTTAGCCATTATGATATCGAGGTAGATCAACTCTTGTAATACTCATATTCATCAAGATCAATCAAGCAGGAAGTAGGGTATAGCCTCCATAGAGAGGGCCCGAACCTGGGTAAACATCGTGTCCCGTGTCTCCTGTTACCACCGACCTTAGACGCACAGTTCGGGACCCACTACCCGAGATCCGCCGGTTTTGACACCGACATTGGTGCTTTCATTGAGAGTTTCGCTGTGTCGTCATCAAGAGGTTCGATGGCCCCGTCGATCATCTAGAACAATGTTGTCTAGGGAGAGGTCTACCTCCCCGGGCAAATCTTCGTATTCGGCGGCTTCGCATTGCGGGCCAACTCCCTTGGCCATCTAGAGCAGACCGACAACTACACCCCTCGCTATCACGTCAAATTTGGAAGCTTGAACTACATTGCGGATATCCGCGGGGACTTGATCTTTGACGGATTTGAGACCACGGCAGTCGCTCCCTGTCACTATGATGAGCACGACTTAAATCTGTCATTGGACCATACACAGGAGATAGCGCCTGTAACCGCTCTGGCCCTAGATCCGGAGCAGATCGCGCCATCCGAGGACGGGAGGCTCAACCCCGCCATGGAAGCCGCAAACTCAGCTGCGTCGGAGCCGCACGCAGACCCAACCTCGAGTGGGATCTGTGTCACCGGGACCTCAGACTCGTTTCCGGCTACAGGATCTGAATCATGTGCGTCCGCGCCCGCGAGGTCGATCAGGCATCGATCGTCGAATTCAGCTCCGCAGACATCTTCTGGCACTCGCCTTTAGGCGACATGCTAAACTCATTAAAAACTTTCTCCTTAGCGGGAGAATTTTGCTTCCCACCCACCGACCACTTCATAGCCACTGTCGAGGACCTAACCGACATGCTAGATTACGGCTCCGAAGACATCGATGGTATGGACAACAATGCCGGAGAAGAGGAGGCCCAAAACCCGCCATTTACCAGACGTTGGTCGGCCACTTCCTCGTATGACGTATACATGGTGGACACGCCCAAAGAGAATAACGGTGACGACAAGTGATGAGGACATCAATACCATTGTTACACCCACAACCCCTACTGCTACATATCTTTGGACCAATTACTAGAGCTCACAGACGCCAATTAAATTATCGGTACTTTCGTTTCTTGGTAATGATTCTAATGTTCATGAGAATATGATGCTGCCTAAATTGGATACATTTGTTTTGCTTACAAATGAAGGCCCTAGCTTGGAGAAGGATGGACATTGAGCAAGAACAAGCATGGAGATAATGCCATGCTAAGGGGAACAAGAACGGAGTTACAAGTGATGATTTCAGGACTTTGAAGCCACCATAATGGGTGCATGAAGCCTTGGACGAAATATACAAGATGCTACTTCATAAATGTCGCCCCGAGGCTATTCTAGGTGCTGCGTCACCTTATTAGTGGGCCAGGCCCATGTAATTTCGAAATACTTAAGTATAGGCTGTTTTAGAGTCCGTATGTGGGGAAACAAGAGTTAGGGTTGATTTGGACCCTCCACCAAGGGCCACGAAATTCCCCCTCTTCCTCCATATATACAGCCCTTAGGGCACTGTTTAGACGTTGGGTTTTGTTTAGATTAAAAGTTCGCCATAGCTGCAACTTCGCGTGCCGTTTGTGTTCAACGACCGGACAAAGCGCCACAGAACCCCACCTTGATCAATAAAGCTTTCATCTTATATTCGCAATATCCAGATTGCAATCTCAGTTTCTTGCTTGTTCTTCGTTTGCTCGCAGGAAACAGACCCTCGTGGTCAGGTTGATCGTGCTCCGGCGTGGTCAATAACCTCTCAGAGTTGGTTTAGCGATTGCTAAGGCGCGACGTCCTCGCACGTTCGTAGTCGGATCGTCAAAGTCGACTTCCTCCAAAGCGAAAACCACATCTCATCGAAAGACGGGACACCTTTGCCTCTATCAAGTGGTATCAGATTTTCAGGTTGCTCGGTGAGATTTTACAGTTTTTCGTAGATTAGATCGAGTCTGTTCTTCATACCTAAAGTCCACGAAAAAGCCACAAAAAAATTAGGGTTAGTTCATCATATCCGAACCAATCTGAGCCTTTGCATAATCTTTTTAGGGTTTTGCTTTGTTGAATTTGCGGTTGCATCGTCGTGTCTAGTTGCTGGTCTTAGAGTCTAGTCTTTTAGAGTTTGAGTTCGGTCATAAGTTGTCACGCCGCCGCACCACCCATCCGTATCCAAATACCACCACCAATCCGTATCCATATACCACCACCGCTACCATATACCACCACCGCTGCCATATACCACCAAGCATATATCCACCACCATATATCCACCATCAATCCGAGTTCCTTGTATATTAGGTTTGTTTCGAGATCCATCTAGTTTCCGATTCGTGTTTCCTTGCGGAGTAGGTTTCGAGAAAAAAAGAGTCTGGAAACCACCCTCCGTTTAGGCCCAAAATTTTCCGAAAACGCACTTGTCGAAAATTTTTCTGGCTATCCTGTTTTTAAGTGTTTCTAAGTGTTTCTAAGTGTATTGAGACAGTCGCCGTTATAGAAAGTTTTTTGACCCGTTTCAGTTTTGGGTCCGCTGCAATCAAAAAAAAATTTTTTGGTCGAAAAATTTCGTGCCCATCTGTCGGTTTGACACAGGAAGAGTTTTGAGACACTCGCCATTATAGTGATTTTTCAAAAAAAAAAAAGCGCAAAAAAAAAAGCGAAAAAAAAATTATTCAGTGTGCTTTTCCGTTGTTTCCGTGCAGCGCCGTGATTTTGTTAGTGTTCTAGGCTCGCGTCTCTAGCACGGTCTAGCCTAGGACCAAAGACAAGACCGTCGTTGAGCGTTTATTCAACTTTGCATCTCTGAATTGATTATTGCTAACCTTTTTGCTACCATATTATAAGCCTTCCCAGCTCCACATACATCTACATCGTGCGTTTGACTCTCCCAGTAATCGCTCTATCCAAGCTTTGAGAGTTTTGACTACATCGGTTGCCGATCACCTTTCTTCTTTGGGTAAGAACTGGTAAGAATTTGAGATTTGCTGACGGATTTGTGACTGTCCACCACACCACCACCACCACTTCCTAGTAGTCCGTCAATCATATTCTTGTGTGTTTCTATTGCTGCTAACCATGGCAGGATCACAAGCCGACGAGACCGATTGGGAGAACATGACAAACAAAGCGCTACATGATAAGTTTCAACAAATGATGAGTGGGCAGGTGGACGATGTGCTAAATAGATTTGAAGAGGCCATGGAGAAGATAGATGGCATTGAGAAGGCGTTGAAACAAAGCTCGATAACAAGTTTAATGAATTGCTCATGCGTCTACCACCACCACCACGGCTGCACCTAACGCACCTCTACTACAACAACACGGACTACCTCCACATCGAAACAGCCCTCCGCCGAGCTTCCGTGTCCCTCTTCACCTGGCCAAGCTCTTTGGTGCTGCTGTTGATACTTACGTGGCTCCTGCTGCTGCTGCGGCGGGGAGGATGATTATGTGAGAGCTTATGAGGATGAGGTTGATCAACATCGAAACACGTGCAACCACCAGCACCACAACCACCAGGTCGTCCACATGCAAATAATGGCAATGTTGGGCTCCCCTTCAGTGCGAGATCATGACCATCTCCCTAAACTGAAATTGAATATTCCACCATTTGAGGGTAGATATGTTCCTGATATATATCTTACTTGGGAGTTAGAAACTGAACAATGATTTACATGTTTACAATATCCTGAGGAGAGACGTGTTCCTGCTGCTGTTTGTGCTTTCACTAGCTTTGCATGTGTTTGGTGGTGCGAACATTGTAGATTATATCCTGTTCCAGCTACTTGGGCTGCTTTGAAAACTGCTATGCGTACTCGTTGGGTTCCACCATATTATCAGCGTGAATTACTTCAAAAATTGCAGCGCTTAAGACAAGGAAAAATTCGGTGAAGAATATTATCGGGAATTACAAACTGGCTTGATTAGATGTGGTATTGTTGAGGAGAATGAAGCTATGCTTGCACGTTTTTCGGGTGGATTAAATAGAGATTCAGACCATTCTAGACTACAAGGATTATAATAATATCACTCGATTATTCCATCTTGCTTGTAAAGCTGAGCGTGAAGTGCAGGATCGGATGTGCCTTGGCGCGGACTAACTTTTTCGCAGGTCGACCTTCATCATGGACACCACGTGCATCATCTACTTCCACACGTTCTACTACACGGCACCTCCGTCGGCTGCCACCTCCAACCGTGATACAAGAAAGCAGGCACAACCACCACTATCTCGCCAAGAGTACACCTTGGGCCTACAGAGCTCTTCTTCTTCCATGGCGTCAACAGGGCACACAAGTGATATTATTTGTCGTTGTTGTAAGGGAAGAGGACATTTTTGAGAGAATGCCAATCTCAGCGTGTGATGATTGCTCACGAGGATGGTGGGTATGAGTCTGCTAGTGACTATGATGAAGAGACTTTGGCTCTTATTACACATGAAGAACACGGTGGAGATGATTACGATCTTGAGGCGCAATACATGGCTGCTGAAGATCTTGACAGGTATGAATGTTTAGTTGCTCAACGTGTTTTGAGTGTGCAGGTTACACAAGTTGAGCAAAATCAGAGGCATAACTTGTTCCATACAAAGGGAGTTGTGAAGGAACGTTCTATTAGCGTCATCATAGATGGAGGAGCTGCAACAACTTGGCTAGCATGGATATGGTGGAGAAGCTTTCTCTCACCACAAGACCACATCCACATCCTTACTACATCCAATGGTTCAACAACAGCGGCAAGGTTAAGGTAACACGTCATTGCTCGTGTGCATTTTAGTATCTCTACATATGCTGATTATGTTGATTGTGATGTGGTACCTATGCAAGCATGTTCCTTATTACTTGGTAGACCATGGCAATTTGATAAAAATTCTGTACACCATGGTAGAAACAATCAGTATACTCTTGTTCACAAGGATAAAAATATTACTTTGCTTCCTATGACTCCTGATTCCATTTTGAAAGATGATATTAATAGAGCTAATAAAGCAAAACAGGATAAAAATAAGAGTGAAAATCAGATTGTGGCAAAAGAATTTGAGCAACAAATGAAGCCTAATAATAAACCATCTAATGTTGCTTCTGAAATTAAACTGAAAAGTGCATGTTTATTTGCCACCAAATCTGATATTGATGAGCAAGATTCTAGCAAATCTGTTTGCTATGCTTTTGTGTGCAAAGAGGCATTATTTTCATTCGAGGACGTGCCTTCCTCTTTGCCCCCTGCTGTCACTAACATTTTGCAGGAGTTACGACGTCTTCCCACAAGGCGTGCCACAGGATTACCACCTATTCGAGGATTGAGCATCAAATTGACTTAATTCCGGTGCATCGCTACCCAACCGCGCACCATACCGTACCAATCCGGAGGAGGCGAAGGAGATTATCGTCAAGTACAGGAGCTGCTCGACAAAGGTTATATACGCGAATCTCTTAGTCCTTGTGCTGTTCCTATTATACTAGTGCCTAAAAAGGATGGTACGTCGCGTATGTGTGTTGATTGTAGATGCATTAATAATATTACTATTCGTTATCGTCATCCTATTCCTAGGCTAGATGATATGCTTGATGAATTGAGTGGCTCTACAATATTCTCCAAAGTTGATTTGCGTAGTGGATACCATCAAATTCGTATGAAATTGGGAGATGAATGGAAAACAGCATTTAAAACTAAGTTTGGATTATATGAGTGGTTAGTCATGCCTTTTGGGTTAACTAATGCACCTAGTACTTTCATGAGATTAATGAGCGAAGTTTTACGTGTTTTCATTGGACGATTTGTGGTAGTTTACTTTGATGATATACTGATTTATAGCAAATCTTTGGAAGAACATTTGGAACATTTACGTGCTGTTTTTAATGCTCTCGTGATGCACGTTTGTTTGGTAACCTTGGGAAGTGCACCTTTTGCACCGACCGAGTATCTTTTCTTGGCTATGTTGTTACTCCACAGGAATTGAAGTTGATAAAGCCAAGATTGAAGCTATTGAGAGTTGGCGCAGCCCAAAACGGTCACACAAGTGAGGAGTTTTCTTGGACTCGCTGGTTTCTATAGGCGTTTTGTGAGAGACTTTAGCACCATTGCTGCACCTCTCAATGAGCTTACAAAGAAGGATGTGCCTTTTGTTTGGGGTACCGCATACGGAAGAAGCCTTCACGGTATTGAAAGATAAGTTGACACATGCTCCTTTACTCCAACTTCGACTTTAATAAGACTTTTGAGCTTGAATGTGATGCTAGTGGAATTGGATTAGGAGGTGTGTTATTACAAGATGGCAAACCTGTTGCATACTTTTACGAAAAATTGAGTGGGCCTAGTCTGAACTATTCTACTTATGACAAAGAATTATATGCTCTTGTTCGGACTTTAGAGACATGGCAACATTATTTATGGCCCAAAGAATTTGTTATACATTCGATCATGAATCTTTGAAACATATTAAAAGTCAAGCTAAACTGAATCGTAGACATGCTAAATGGGTTGAATTCATTGAGACTTTCCCTTATGTCATTAAACACAAGAAGGGTAAAGAAAATGTTATTCTTGATGCTTTGTCTCGTCGCTATACTATGCTTTCACAACTTGACTTCAAAATATTTGGTTTGGAGACCATCAAAGATCAATATGTGCATGATGCTGATTTTAAAGATGTAATGCAGAATTGTAAAGAAGGAAGAACATGGAACAAGTTCGTTATTAATGATGGTTTTGTGTTCCGTGCTAACAAGCTATGCATTCCTGCTAGCTCTGTTCGTCTTTTGTTGTTGCAGGAGGCGCATGGAGGAGGATTAATGGGACACTTTGGCATCAAGAAGACGGAGGATATACTTGCTACACATTTCTTTTGGCCAAAGATGAGACGTGATGTTGAGCGTTTTGTTGCTCGCTACACTACATGTCAAAAAGCTAAGTCACGACTCAATCCTCATGGTTTATATATGCCTTTGCTCGTGCCTAGTGTTCCTTGGGAGGATATATCTATGGACTTTGTTTTAGGTTTACCTCGAACAAAGAAGGGAGGATAGCATATTTGTTGTCGTGGATAGATTCTCGAAAATGGCACACTTTATACCATGTCATAAAAGCGATGATGTTGTTAATGTTGCTGATTTGTTCTTTCGTGAAATTATTCGCTTGCATGGTGTGCCAAATACTATTGTTTCAGATCGTGATACTAAATTTCTTAGCCACTTTTGGAGATGTTTATGGGCTAAGTTGGGGACTAAACTGCTTTTTAGTACTACTTGTCACCCCCAAACTGATGGACAAACTAAAGTAGTCAATAGAATATTGTCTACTATGCTTAGGGCTGTTTTGAAGAATAATAAGAAAATGTGGGAAGAATGCTTGCCTCATATTGAATTTGCTTATAATCGTTCATTGCATTCTACAACTAAGATGTGCCCTTTCGAAATTGTGTATGGCTTCCTACTTCGTGCACCTATTGATTTGTTGCCTCTTCCACCTTCGGAGAAGGTTAATTTTGATGCTAAAGAACGTGCTGAATTGATTTTAAAAATGCATGAGATAACTAAGGAAAACATTGAGCGTATGAATGCTAAATATAAACTTGCTGGAGATAAGGGTAGAAAACATGTTGTCTTTGCACCTGGAGATCTTGTTTGGTTACATTTGCGTAAGGATAGGTTTCCTAATTTGCGCAAATCAAAGCTAATGCCACGTGTTGATGGTCCATTTAAGGTGTTAGAGAAAATAAATGATAATGCATATAAACTTGAGCTGCCTGCAGATTTTGGGGTTAGTCCCACTTTTAACATTGCAGATTTGAAGCCTTATTTGGGTGAGGAATATGAGCTTCGTCGAGGCGACTTCATTTCAAGAAGGGAGGATGATGAGGACATCAATACCATTGTTACACCCACAACCCCTCTGCTACATATCTGGACCAATTACTAGAGCTCACAGACGCCAATTAAATTATCGGTACTTTCGTTTCTTGGTAATGATTCTAATGTTCATGAGAATATGATGCTGCCTAAATTGGATACATTTGTTTTGCTTACAAATGAAGGCCCTAGCTTGGAGAAGGATGGACATTGGAGCAAGAACAAGCATGGAGATAATGCCATGCAAGGGGAACAAGAACGGAGTTACAAGTGATGATTTCAGGACTTTGAAGCCACCATAATGGGTGCATGAAGCCTTGGACGAAATATACAAGATGCTACTTCATAAATGTCGCCCCGAGGCTATTCTAGGTGCTGCGTCACCTTATTAGTGGGCCAGGCCCATGTAATTTCGAAATACTTAAGTATAGGCTGTTTTTAGAGTCCGTATGTGTGGGGAAACAAGAGTTAGGGTTGATTTCGGACCCCTCCACCAAGGGCCACGAAATTCCCCCTCTTCCTCCATATATACAGCCCTTAGGGCACCGTTTAGACGTTGGGTTTTGTTTAGATTAAAAGTTCGCCATAGCTGCAACCGCGTGCCGTTTGTGTTCAACGACTGCACAAAGGCGCCACAGAACCCCACCTTGATCAATAAAGCTTTCATCTTATATTCGCAATATCCAGATTGCAATCTCAGTTTCTTGCTTGTTCTTCGTTTGCTCGCAGAACAGACCCTCGTGGTCGTTGATCGTGCTCTGGCGTGGTCAATAACCTCTCAGAGTTGGTTTAGCGATTGCTAAGGCGCGACGTCCTCAAGACGTTCAGTAGTCGGATCGTCAAAGTCGACTTCCTCCAAAGCGAAAACCACATCTCATCGAAAGACGGGACACCTTTGCCTCTATCAACAAGGAAGACCCAGTCGAGGATAAACCTCCTGAGATACAACCAAAGCACTGACGTCAGCGGCGCCGCTCCAAGTCACGCCGTGGAAAAGATAGAAATACCAGCACAGGAGAAAACAATACTCCGGACGATGCCGAAGACAATGAAGACCCCGTTGAGGCAACTTCGAACAGACTTAACGGAAGGCGGGCAAGTTAGCCACGATTTAACAGGCCATACACGAAGACTCGGAGGACAGTAATTATCTTCCGCTCTCCGAGGATGAGGTGAGCCTTGGAAACGAGGATTTTATCGTCCCTGAGGAAACTCTTGAGCAGGAGCGCTTTAAGTGTCGGCTAATAGCCACTGCAAGGAGCCTAAAAAAGAAGCGCCAGCAGCTTCAAGTTGAGCAAGATCTGCTCAACTATAGATGGACTGATGTCCTGGCAGCCGAGGAATATGGCCTTAAGTGCCCAACCAAAAGTTACCCGAAGAACAAATTTCTACCTTAGCTCGATGATGAGGCACTGGAGCCTGTACCATCATCGCACAATGCGGCTGACCGACCACCACGTGGTCGAGATAAAGCGGCAACTCAAGCCGAACACCAGCCCGACCGACCTCGCCGTAAAGGCAGAGATAAAACAGCTCGGGAACATACATACGACCTGCGGTAGGACTTGGACAGTAGAGCAGGTCAGAACAGATCAATCTATGGATCGCGGGGACGCCCCCTGACACGCGACAACGGCTACCTAGCCGGATGCAATAATCATACTCACGCCCGAGCCGAGAAACGCAAACGGACTCCATCCGAGCTACGTCACGATGCCGCCCGATATAGAGGCGTCGCACACCCACTTTGCTTCACCGACAAAGTAATGGAGCACGAATTCCCAGAAGGGTTTAAACCCATGAATATCGAATCATACGATGGAACAACAGATCCCGCGGTATGGATTGAGGACTTTCTTCTCCATATCCACATGGCCCGCGGTAATGATCTCCACGTCATTAAATACCTCCCACTAAAACTAAAGGGACTAGCACGGCACTAGCTAAATAGCCTTCCAAAGAACTCCGTTGGCAGCTGGGAAGACCTGGAAGACGCCTTCCGCGATAACTTCCAAGGTACATATGTCCGGCCACCAGATGCCTATGACTTAAGTCACATCATCCAAGAGCAGGAGTCAGCCGAAGCTCGGACTAGGTTCTTAATTAAAAAGAACCAAATTGTCGATTGTCCGGGCGCTGAAGCCCTCGCGGCCTTCAAACATAGCGTCCGGGATGAGTTGCTCGCCCGCCACCTCGGTCAAGAAAAACCAAAATCCATGGCAGCCCTTACCACTCTAATGACCCACTTTTGCACGGGAGAAGACAACTAGCTCGCTCGTAGGAGCAGCAGTGCCAGCGATCCGGGCACTTCCAAAGTCCGAGACGGCAACGACAAGCCACGATGCAATAAACACAAGCGTCGTAATAATAATGAAATAACGCAAGACACAGCGGTAAATGCTGGATTTAGCGGCTCCAAACCCGGTCAATGGAAAAAGCCATCCAAGGCAAATAGAGACGGACCATCCAATCTCGACAAGATATTGGATCGGCCCTGCCAGATTCATGGCACCCCCAATAAACCAGCTACTCACACTAACAGAAGATGCTGGGTCTTCAAACAAGCCGACAAGCTTAATGCCGAACACAAGGGGAAGGGGCCGCCCAGTGACAGCGATGATGAAGAGACTCGCTTGTCGAATACCGGGGTTCAGATGCAATTTCCCCCCGAAGTGAAAACCGTAAACATGGTATATGTGACGCACACCCCTACAGGGGAGCGCACGTGCGCACTACAGGACGCATACGCCATAGAGCTGGTTCCCCCAAAATTTAGCCGTATCCGTCCCGAAGGTTGGGCAGCTCTGATCATCGATCCAAATATCAATGGGTCCCATCTCACGAAAGTCCTTATGGACGGTAGCAGTAGCCTTAATCTACTCTACAAAGGCACTATCTACAAAATGGGCATTGATCCTTCTAGAATCAAACCCACCACAACTATCCTCAAGGGAGCAGTACCCAGCGTAGAAGCTCACTTTACGGGCTCCATCACACTGGAAGTCGTTTTCGGTTCACCGAACAACTTCCGAAGCGAGGGCTTTACCTTTGAATTGCCTTGTTCCACAGTGGCTACCATGCACTTCTGGGGCATACCGCTTTTGCTCGTTTTAATGCGGTCCCACTCTACGCCCACGCAAAACTTAAAATGCCCGGTCCACGCGGCGTCATAACAATAAATGGAAATACGGAACACTCCCTCCGTACAGAGGATCATACTACGGCTATTATAGCCGAAGTACAAAGTGGCCTCATCAAGCCGCACAACTCATCGACCATTAACCGCCGGTCTCTATTAAATGGAACCGATCAATCTTAGAGCTGGATTAGCAGTTCGGCCTCCGTCGCTCGCCTCACAATCACACGAAGTTTATACCGCGCATGCATAATTATGTACTTAAAATACCCTGGTCATCGGCGGAGGCATAGTACGGGCAAGCCTACAAGAACTCCCATTTCCTCCTTTTCCTTTCTAACTATTTCTTTCTATTTTATCACATGTGGCTCAAATATTGGTCATCTCACGGACTCTTTCGGAATTCGGCTTCATACACTTACCCAAAGGTTATTCCTGTTAAGTAATCCTTTCACCGGGGCAAGGCGGCGCAGACGTGCAACAGGAGGTCCAAATAATTTTGTGTAGACCGCACTCTCTATTTCGAGCCTGTAAGGTGCCTTCTCCCTCAGCCTTCGACCACCGGCATGTCAAATAGCCTGGGTCGTGGGGTTATTATTTGCAAAATGGCAATTGACATATCGATCAGGTCCCAGTGAGCATAATCTGTATCTAGTATTCGCTTTTTCTAAAGAGCTGAATTTCTCCGGTTGTTTCACACTCGCACCTCGGCACAGGTTGCCAGGGGCTCGATATGGGAACAAATGAGTTGTCGACAAGTCCGAATAGCTTTATAACACACTTCGGCGTCGCGAGTTTGGCCTTATATGCATCAGCTCCGAATCATGTCTTTGGTCAATAGTTGGGTTGCCCGGCTCCTGTGCTTACTACCTTACGTTCCGCTATATCGGCTAGGATAGTAAAGGGAGAACTACTGTGATTGTGTCCCTGACTATCTGGATGAGCACCTCAGTAGAGAAAGCCCAAAACTGACTATCATGATGCGGCGAGAGTTGGTCAACCACTCAATGACTTATTAGAATCTTTCGCGATTCCTTTCGTATTACACGAAGGACCGTTCTTCTGGTCACCCATGTAACGCACCGTATTCGGATAACTACGTACATACCAGGGGCTATATCGTAGACCCACCGTCTAACTCCTATGGCTAAGTGAAAGTGCTAAAGCCATATAGTCTGATTGCCTAGTTCGCCGCATTGGCACCTCCTTCACGGACCAAGACGTTGGGTCAAGAGTGATCAAGTGATTTCCCGAACACCCCCGTATTTTATGCGAGGGGGCTGAAGCCGACGACTGGATAACTTTCAGATTATACAAAAACGGCCGCACAGGAGGAGCCAAAACTTTCTAGGCATAGCCTTAAAATATTATAATATTGTTTTTTACAATTTCAAAGCATTTCACTCGAATATCATCTCTTTCGAGCACTGACCCTCTATCAAGCGGGCACCCTCTAAGACATCCTCGAAATAATGCTCTGGCGTGTGATGCTCCTTGCCCTTGGGTGGACTTTTCGCTGCAATATCGGTGGCCTTCATCTTCGCCCAATACGTCTTGACACGGGCAACGGCCATCCGTGCACCTTCAATGCATGTTGACCGCTTATCGGCGTCGATACGCGGCACCGCATCAACTAGTCGCTGCACCAAACTGAAGTAACTCTCCGGAACTGGCTCAGTCGGCCACAGCCGGACCACGACGTCCTTCATGGCAGAACCGGATATCTTGTGGAGCTCGGCCCACTGGGCCATCTGTTCGTTCAGCAACAGCGGGCGCTTTGGCGTGCCGAATTGTGACCAGAAAAGCTTCTCTGTTGCATACCCTTCTTGCGCTTCGTAAAACTGCGCCGCATCGGAGGCGCTCTTCAGCAAGTCCAAGAAGGCGTCTTCGTAAAGCGGGGAATATTTCGGATCGCCGAATTTAGTCTGTAATAAGAAAGGCTTACCGGCCGCTATCTCCCTAGCTTGCCGGATCTCTTCCCGAGCCGCTCTAGACTCAAATCGTGCTTCTCTCGCCTCTTGTAAGGCCTTGTCGAGATCGTCCGCTTTGGCTTTGGTATCCCTCTCGAGGAATTCGCACCGGACAGTGGCTTCCTTTAGCTCGCGGGCCATAGTAGACATTCTCTCCTCAGACTGGCGCTGAGCAGCCTATCCGGCTTCTAACTCATCAGCTGCCTTCTTGGCAGCCACATTACTCATCCGGGCTTGCTCCTTGGCACGGGCAAGTTCAGCCCGAAGGGTCTCAACCACGGCAGCACCATCTGCAGATACGCATGTCTCATAATATAATTCTAGCTTCATGCTCATGTTATTATACATACATACACTGACCGCCCCAACACATACCTTGTGCCTCGTCGAGTCGCCTGTTAATAAGCGTGATGTCGTCATCCGCCACATCAAGTTTTTGCTTCAGACCTGCAACCTCTGTAGCGTGGGCAGTCGTCATGGAGATAACAACCTGTGTTTCAATTAATTAGCTTATTTCCCGGGCACATCTTTTTCGATCCTCTGATTGCATCACTTTGGACACCAACCAGAGTCTCAGGGGCTACTATCTATACACAGGTGCATTTTGCGTATAGAGCACAATCGAAAAAATAGCATTACGTACCTCGAAGCCTCTTAGCAAGCCCATGAAGGCTTCATTCAATCCTCTTTGCGCGGACAGAACCCTCTCAACCACCGTACCCATCAAGGTACAATGTTCCTCTGAGACGGACGAATACCACAACATGCCCATCGGTGTATCCGGCGCCTCCGGATTCCTGGAAGCAGCCGTGGGAGTACGGACTCCCTTTGAAAGGATATGTTTGCTCGACCCTAGAGTCATCCCCGGCTGTAAACCGGATAGTCTGGAGCCTTTATTGTTAGCCCCCGTAGGGACCGCACACTCCGGACCCCGGGCGGCCGAAGTTTCACCTTGGGGCATTGTCTCCATTATCCTCTGTTGATCGGGAGAGATCCTCCGGGACGACACCTCGACGTCGTCCTCCCTGTTGGGCGAGGAAGCTTGTGGAGGCATCTCGCTTTCCATCATCTCTGGAAGAAGGTCCCCCGTGGAGGAGGATTGGTGAGGAAGACCGTGTGCCAGACTACAAAACACATATTCTAGATGTTACCCTTGCAACGAGAAAAGGAACATGATACGTTTAAAACACCTTTGTTCACTTACGATTCGGCTGAAGACTTGTCCTTATGAAGGAATTGTGCGACAACGTCACCTTTCGAGCCTAAACCGCCCGACAGGGGCGTCTTGCCTCGCTTAGGAGCCTTTACCTCCCAACTTTCGGAGGCGGCCCTTTTCTTACCATAGGGAGAAAGGATGTCAACTTCTCCTTCTCTTTTGTCTTCGGAAGAGGGAGCCGTAATCTCCCCGGACACAGTGTGTGGTGTACCTCCGGGATGGAAGCCACCTTTGGCTCCCCCGCTCTCCTCATCGTCCTCTTCCATCAGCACCTGGTATGGCACCGGGACCAGCATCCTTGTTAGCACGGGACTAGCTGAGCCTTCAGGAAGAGGAGCCGAACACCTGATTCGCTCCGCCTTCTTTATCCAGCCTTGGTAGAAGATGGTTTTCTCAGTATCTTATTATGAGATGCTTAACTAAGCTGTGTTCGGGATTCGAATGCTTACCGAGGTATTCGGATGGTTGCAGTCAAGGCTGACATCCTTTGTACCGGCCACTGTTTTCGTGTCCCGAAGAATAATTTCCACATTCCTTTGTGTGTTGTGCCGAAGAAGTGCTGAAGGGTTCGTGGTCCTTTCGGATTAAACTCCCACAGGCGAAGAGGCCACCACTAGCATGGTAGGACCCGGCGGACTAGCATTACTTGGATTACGTTGATAAGTCTGATGTCCTTCTCAATAAGGCTCCGGATGCGGCTCTATAGAGTCTGCACTTCATCGATTGATCCCCAGTCCAACCCCTTATTGATCCATGATGCAAGCTAAATTGGAGGGCCAGATCAAAACGCGGGTGTAGCCGCCCACTTGGTGCGCGGGGTTCAGTAATGTAAAACCACTCCTGCTGCCATAAGTCGGAAGATTCTGTGAAGGATCCTTTTAGCCAAAAAGCATTGATAAGTTTTCTCACTGTAGCACCACCGCACTCCGCTTGTTTCCCATTGACTACCTTCGGCTTTACCTTAAAGGTCTTGAGCCACAAGCTGAAGTGTGGGGGAATACAGAGGAAGGATTCACATATTATAATGAACGCCGAGACGTGAATAAAGGAGTCCGGAGCTAGATCGTGAAAATCTAGCCCGTAATAGAACCTGAGCCCTCGAACGAAGGGGTGGAGAGCAAACCCTACCCCTCGGAGGAAGTGGGAGACGAATAAGACCCTCTCGCTAGATCTGGGAGTAGGAATAACCTGACCTTGAGCTGGAAGCCTGTGGGGGATTTCCGCGGTCAGGTATCTTGCCGCCCGGAGCTTCGTAATATCCTCCCCTGTGACAGAAGAAGCCATCCACCGACCTTGAGAGCCGGTTCCGGACATGACTGGGAAGCTCGAAACAATTAGATTGAACCTTGGGTGCTGGAACTCGAGGCTGGAGAGGTTGAGGAAAGGGTTGGCGTGAAGGAGCAAGAGGAGTCTTAGTCCCTTTATAAAGGCAATGAATATCGAACGCCTCCTCCTAAGCCTTAAAACCTGCCTATTCTTAAGGCATCATGCCAATAGGACGGTTGGGATACCCACGCCTATATTGATGAGGATCCCGCGATAAGGGGACACGATCTCTGCTTCGACAAAGACGTGCCAATGAAACCACGTCTCGGAACATGGAGCGACGGGCTTAAAACGGTTCGATATAATAACCGGGTGGTGACGTGATACACGTTACAGAAAAATTGTCAGCAGATGGGACTCGTAAAATATTATTTCCTCTGCGGTGGTGTGTGGTGTTTGTTTTGCAGAGCCGGACACGTTCGTTGTGTTTGAAGACTGTGTTGGAGTATTCGGAGAAGGAACCTGCCTTGCAATGCCGAAGACAATCTGTGCGCCGGACACCTCGTCATTGAAGCCTGGTTCAGGGGCTACTGAGCGAATCCTGGATTAGGGGGTCCTCGCGCATCCAGACTATGGTATGTGGGCCAGACTGATGGGCTGTAAATATACAAGACCGAAGACTATCTCCCGTGTCCGGATGGGACTCTCCTTGGCGTGGAAGGCAAGCTTGGTGTCCTGATATGAAGATTCCTTTCTCTGTAACCGACTTTGTACAACCCTAGTCCCCTCCGGTGTCTATATAAATCGGAGGGCTTAGTCCGTAGAGGCAGGAATCATAATCATAGTCATACAGGCTACACTTCTAGGGTTTTAGCCATTCGATCTCGAGGTAGATCAACTCTTGTAATACACATATTCATCAAGATCAATCAAGCAGGAAGTAGGGTATTACCTCCATATAGAGGGCCCGAACCTGGGTAAACATCGTGTCCCCTGTCTCCTGTTACAACTGACTTTAGACGCACAGTTCGGGGCCCCCTACCAGAGATCCGCCGGTTTTGACACCGACAGTCATCTCTGGTAGGTAAACCGAATCAATATGTGACTACTACCTGTGTTATCCTGCAATTCTCACAAACACATTAGTCCCTCAACCAAGTTTGTTATCAATACTCCAAAACCAACTAAGGGAGGCACTAGGTGCACTTACAATCTCCCCTTTTTGGTGATTAATGACAAACCGGTTGAAGTTTTCAACGGGGATAAAAGTATGTGAAAGTTAAGGATTAAGGGATTGTCTTCATAAGTGGTAAAGAGCTCCCCCTGAAGATGTCACATAAGTAGTTTGCTTTTGAATTCAAATGCACATGGCAGGTCTTACTTTGTGGAGTACCTCTTGAGCTTATGAAGACAATTCATCATGCATATAAAGAGACAACGAAGATAATGTCATGCCTAATGAAAAATGGACGTCTGCGGAATGGCTTCATGCGGAATTTATCATCGCATCACAAGGTAGCAGAAAAAGTAGCAGACGACCATCGAGTTTAAGTGTTACAACTCAAAGAACCAAATGTTTCAAAAGACGAGAGTTGTAAAGACTTAGCAAAAATAATGCAACCACCCATAAGGACCCACTTGAAGACTATCAACTCATAAGCTTCTCCCCCTTTTGTCAGTAAGGACCAAAAAGGTTTGAGGACATAGAGTATCTACTCGTTCCCATCAGGAGTGAATGATGGAGCAGGGTCGATGTTGGAGTACGGTGGTGCAGACGGGCCTGATGCAGTGTTGAGATGCAGTGCAGCCATGGTTGGTGAAGTGGTGTCGTCTTCTTCATTGACGACTCCCGCAACAACAGTTGTAGCCGAAGACAAATGTTCAGAGCCTTCAATAGACGGCGTGCGACGCCAGCTTGCATTTTGTGGAGGCCTGGAATCAAACTTGAAGTCCTCAGTGAAGCCATCTTCGTGAAGATCATCTTCAGGATAGAGAAGTGTGAGACTCTTCCAGGACCACCGACAGGCTTCATGGGCAACAAACGAGTTCTTGGTGGCCAAATTTCGGATGCAATTGACATCCACCAAGATACTCTGCATCTGACGCTTTAGCCAGTCATGATGCTTATCCTGTTTCTAATGCAAGGCCACAGGAAGCTCTCGGTCATTGAGTACACGAGAAAGCTTCCGAGGCCTTTGTGCAATCGTACTTGCAGTGGCTTCGGTGTTGGCACGATGTGGCACTCTCATATTTCAAGCCAGAGGATAAGTAGGGCTTGCAGCATTGGGGACAAGAATTCCCTCCATTGGTTACGAGAAGCTTTGGTGTTCAGCATTCTGAAGATGTAGAGGCTTCTTGGCAGGCTCGGGTAGATGGCTTCAATGGACAGATCAACCTCAGGCAGAAAAACAAGATGGTTGTGCGCTAAGGGCTGATAGTTAACAAAAGAATGGAGCTTGATCAGGCGCATCACCCATGGAGCATAGAACTTCAGGCCAAAGAGATCAATCCCAGAAGTAGCTAGTTGTCTGATGAAGAAATCCTGGGTATTGAATCTGATTCCATTAATGATATAAAATACCAAAGTCTTCATGGCTCCTTCAAGTTTGGCTTCAGAAGAATGTCCCTTGAGTGGCCAGAGAGTACGCCTCAGAATGTGGTATACTGTACGTGGCAAGTACTCGAGGTCTTGGGCGAAGAATTCCTTTGGGTATTCAGCATCTTGAGGCAATGGATTCATCATACTGAGCATCTGACTCATATTGGGTTCAGGCCTCTGAAAGATGCTCTGCAGTTCATCTCGATGACGCTGACAACCAGGCTCGTATAACTCACCTGGAGTGGGAAGAGAAGTAAGCTCGATAATGTCTTGAGGTTTGTCTTCGTGATGTACTACATCCACTCAAGGATCCATGTCTTCGAATCCCTGTTGTAGCCGCGAATATGAAGTGTGGCATAGAACTGCAGCAAAAGCTCTTCATTCTAGTTCTCTTTGTCTGTTACAAACGGCAGAAGACCAACATCCCTAAAGCAGTCAAGCGCTTCTTCAAGACAGGGTAGCCCAGCAGTAGCTTCACTATCCAGACGCATATGGGGAAAGATTCGCTCTTGATTGTACAGAATGCAGAAATAGTAGTTTCGCTGCTGATGGCTCCAAAAAAGATCGGGTGAGATCTTTGGCTTCGTGTAGGGATTCTTGGCACTGTCAAAGAAGGTATTATGTGCTCTGAAGCTGTTCACGCTGAAAGAACCCGGTGTAGTCGCATCACCTGGAAGCCTTGGCGACCATGGCTTTGGCTTCTGAACTTGAGGCCTCTGCTCCACATGATAGTCATACTGTGATCCAGGTGAAGTGGGAGGAACCATAATAGGCCATTTTACAGTGACCAGCTATCCACGATCAAAGGCCTGTTCAATGGTGTGAGGCCTTGGAGGTGGAACAGTGGCTTCAGCATCCACATTGGCTTCAGGCTCCACATTGTCTTCAGCCATGACTGAGTCATTGGCTTCAGTGGCATTGTGTGTGGCAGCCTCAGTATTTTCAACCTCCCTTTGTTCAATAACAAGAGGGTCAGGCACAATCACATTCTCCTCGAGAATGACTTGATCAGTAGTAGGGGGTGTGGCAACTCTTTCTTCTTCTCCTGCTTCTTCATTATCTTCATCGCCTGATGCAGCCGGAATTTCTTCAGCAACTTTAGCGTCAGACTCAGAGACATTCGCAGAAGGGGTGGCTTCAGGAAACACTTAACGTGCAACTGAGCTTTGGTGCACTTCCCCTTCCGGAATGCTCGACATGGTGACCTCTGGCCTGGGGCCTTTGCGAAGCCTGCGAAATGTGGGCAACGCCTTTGGTTAGGGAGTGGTCTACACCATGTAGTTGTCGTTGTCAAGCACCGGAGTGGTGACTTGAGGTGGTGGACTTCTGGGTGTCTCATCATGCACTGGGTGTCTTGTTGTGAGCGCTCAGCCCATGAGTCATCCTGAGCAATTGGCGTCAATGGAGGACCAATGCTTATAAGTTCACTGCTCGTTGGAGCAGGCGGTGATACCGACTGGGGCTCAAGCTGAGGAAGGACTACATCATCATCAACATTGTCTTCACGACCAATGTCTTCAGCTGTGATGGGGTCAACAGCTGGAACTTCTTCATTTTCAGGAGCCTCTGTGGAAGCAGGATCATGGATCACAAGACAACGCTCTTGGTTGGTTGAGGCTGGAAGAGCAACTGAAATGGGTTAAACAATGAGGGGATCAGAGGCGGGAGCACGCTCTTTCTTTGAAGACTTTGTCTTCAATTTCTTCTTGGATGGGGCATTATCAGAAGTATCCTTGTGCTTGCGCTTCCTAGCTTCAGCTTCAGCTACCCTTGTTTTCTTTAGTTCTAAAGCTGCTGAGGTGACCTTAGGCTTCGAGCCAGTCATACTGGCAGGGAAGACAACGCGAGGTTCTTCCTGCCTTGGTGCTTCAGTTTGGACCGCAGCAGACTTCTTCTTTTGCTTGGAAGCCATTCGGGGGTCGATGCAAGGACGCCCACGCGCTTTTCGCTTCTCAGCTTCATTATGTGCTTGAACACGTTTCTGCACAAAGTAAGTCATGCGCTCTCGTGAGCCTTTGGCTTCTTCACGCTTCTTGTGAAACTGTTCCTTGAGATCATGCAGCATCTTCTTAAAGATATGCACGTCTGCCACACTGAGCTTTGCCATATTCTGCTTGAAATGAGCCTTCTCATAATCAATCTTGTTCTTGATTTCAACTATTTTCTGAGCCAAGGGCACTTCATTGGCAATGGCTCCGTGAAACGTGATGCTTATGTCCACGGCAACTGAAGATCATCAATACCGATGCTTTGGTCATCGAACCACTCATCGATGAAGTTTTTCAGAATGTCAACATAAGAGAGAGGCAGATCGTTGAAGATCTCCGCCTCTTGCTTTCTCTTGATTAGCATCTCAAGGGCTTAATCACCAAGATCTTCATCACTTGACAGATCAATGGTGTCTTCCTCGTGCGCAGAACGGCAGTAGGAGTCAGATCATGCCCAGAAATCTTCTTGGGCTTCTTGGTTTTCTTGGACTTCTTGGCCTTCTTGGAGACACGAGATAAATCTTCAGACTGCACACAGGGTTCAGGAGGTGCAGTGGTCAACGGCTTCAGAGTCGAAGCTTTTGGTGTGACAACGGGCTTTGAAGCTTTGGACTTCTTTATCTTTTGCTTCTGAGGAGCCGGCGCATCTTTGGAGTCTGCGTCATCAGCTGATTGCTCCATAGTGGCCCTCTGAGCAGCTATGTGAGATAGAAGCCCATCGAAGCTGGTGAATGGGCCGATGACATTCGGATTGGCATCACAAGTGCCATCCTGTCTTGGAGCAGATGGACCAGGGTTGAAGTTGAGTCCAAGATCTTTCTTGTTCTTCACAGTTGACTCCTTGGCAAACTGATAGTTGCGCTTGAAGAGATTGTCTTCGTAACACCATAATAATGATGATGGGTCGGCATTTTCAGGCTTTGATCCACGGACAATGCATGGGTAGAAGCCTTGAGCAATGGCTTCAGGATTCGACTTTTGCTGCAGATTCCTGTACATAATATCTCCACATGGGCGCTTGATAGTATTATTTTCTGCATAATTAGGGGTTACGAAGTTATACTTGAACCACTGTTCAGCCCAATATCTTCGAATCCATTGGATTCGGGTCTTGCGTTGACCGTAACTTTCCTCAGGATCTGACTTGTACAATTCATACGGATCCAGAGGCAGATCTAGAGTTGTGTTGCCTATGCGCTGTCTGCCAGCTTTCCGTGTTGACTTCTCTATGGCCATTATATTGAGGCTGATAGGCTTCAGAACAGTGAAAGGCTTCCGTCTACTGGTCAGACAAGAACTGGCTTGAGGAGAGTGAATATGATGCTATAAGAACTCTGCAAATGAATGCAGACTATGAGAACCAAGGGATTCTCCCACGAACATGTACCTATGATAGCATTAGAGGTGTGAGGGAAGGGGAAGAGGTCATATGCATTCTCAGAAGATTTTGAAGATAAATCAGTTTGAAGACATTAACCTCATAGAGCGAAGACATTCACTTATTTGAAGAGAGTTGGTTCCAGATTTGTATGAATTCATGAATAAGTACAAGTGAGGAATCTAACTAGTTATGAAGCATAAGTGAATATTCTTAGCATGATATGAGATGCAGACAAAGACGGATCCATATTTGGAAGTGTAGAAACCACTTTTAGTTGAAGTGGATGGATTTGACAGATCGAAAAGGCGGTAAAAAGTGAAATTTTAATTATCGCTGACGAACTGCTAGACGACGCAGAGTTAGAAGCCGAGCAGTCCAATCTCCCACGCCCTAACTTGGCGGCGGGAGACACCTACGGAGGCGGCGGAGAGGACAAGGTCCGCGACCGGCGTGAGGACGGCGTCGAAGAAGTCGCGGCAGCTAAGCGCTTCATCTCCGGCGTCGACGCGAACAAGCGGAGGTGCTAGGGTTTGTGCGAGGTGGCGAGGTGGAAGAAGAGATAATGACCATGGGGTGTGTGTATTTATAAGGAAGGGACTGCGCAGCGTAATGACGCAGGTTCCCCTGGCGGTTCACATCTGAAGGACACGTGGCTTGCATGCAACTTATTGGAAGTTGTTCCATGTTCCCATGCACGCCTGGATTGTCGGGTGGTCGTTCCGGCTTCTCCGGTATTCAGGCAAAAGGGATATGGCATTAAAACTGATTTAAATGTTTGTCTCTATGTATTCTGCTGACAAGGACTCAGAGAAGACATTTGACAGGTTTCAACAGAGTGCATATGACTTGGATATATAGAGTTTGAGGTAGAAGCACAGAAGGGGGGGTTAGGGTCCGATCACATTCACTTAGATCGGAAAAATTCAAGTGTGAAGACATAGCTATAAGTGAATGTTGTAGAGGACAGAACACGCATATATATAATTCAGTATAAGACCAACACAACATTGCGAAGATAAACCTTGAAGTCAAATCAACGTTGAAGACAAACCAAATGCGAAGACTATGCAATTATGACGCCAAATGAAACACTTCAAAATGATTTTGGTGGTGGCGTTACCCACTGTATACGAAGTATTAGACCTAGACACGGTGCACAATTATTGTGGTGCTCTGAAGTCAAATTCCGCATTAATGTATTCACACTTAGAGTGAATGTCTTCATTGATTGAAGATATACGTTACTTCGTGTGTTGCACATCTAAGTCATCAACATGCATAAGCATTAGGATGTGTGTCCAATTACAGGACATTTGAGAATTCTAAGATATTTAGCTCACACCGCAACTTGCAAAACCTTTTGTCATCCAAGGGCTTTGTGAAGATATCTGCCAATTGCTCTTCAGCGTTGACGTGAACGATATCAATATCTTCCTTCATGACATGATCTCTGAGAAAGTGATGACGGATCTGAATGTGCTTTGTCTTCGAGTGCTGAACTGGGTTGTTGACAATCTTGATGGTGCTTTCATTGTCGCAGTAGAGAGGCACATGCTTCAGGTGGATGCCATAGTCCTTGAGAGTTTGCTTCATCCATAGAAGCTGAGCGCAGCAAGATCCAGCAGCAATGTATTCAGATTCAGAAGTGGACAGGGATACACGGTTCTGCTTCTTTGAAGACCAACAGACAAGAGATCGTCCAAGAAAGTGACATGTGCCTGATGTGGACTTGTGATCAACCTTGTCACCAGCATAATCAACATCTGAGAATCCAACTAGATCAAATTCTGAGCCCTTTGGATACCATAATCCTAGTGTTGGGGTGTAAGACAAATATCGAAGAATTCGCTTCATAGCTAGGTGATGTGACTCCTTTGGTGCCGCTTGGAATCGGGCACACATGCAAACGCTAAGCATTATATCTGGCCTAGATGCACATAAATAGAGTAAAGAACAAATCATGGAGCGGTCTCCTTTTGATCGAATTCTTTACCATTGTCGTCGAGGCCCAGATGACTTTTGGTTGGCATTGGCGTCGTGTATCCTTTGCAGTCCTACATTCCAAACTTCTTCAGGCAGTCTTTGAGGTACTTCTCTTGTGATATGAAGATGTCGTTGTTCCGCTGATGGATTTGAAGACCGAGAAAGAATTTCAGCTCACCCATCATGGACATCTGATATTGCTCTTGCATCATATGTCCAAACTCATCATTGTATTTCTTGTCAGTGCAACCAAAGATGATGTCATCCACATAGATTTGGCACACAAATAGTTCACCATCATATGTCTTCATGAAGAGTGTGGGATCCAGGGAACCAGGTTTGAAGCCTTTGCTCTTCAGGAAGTCTTTGAGCGTGTCATACCAAGCACGAGGGGCTTGTTTGAGGCCATACAGTGCCTTGTTGAGCTTGTATACCATGTCAGGATGCTTTGGGTCTTCAAAACCAGGTGGTTGTGCAACATACACTTCTTCTTTAATTTTTTCCGTTCAGAAAGGCACTCTTCACATCCATTTGATACAGAAGGATGTTGTGATGGTTAGCATAGGCTAGCAGTATGCGAATCGCTTCAAGCCTAGCCACCGGAGCAAATGTTTCATCGAAGTCAATCCCTTCTACTTGAGTGTAACCTTGAGCAACTAGACAAGCCTTGTTTCTGACGACTTGACCATGCTCATCTTGTTTGTTGCGATAGATCCATTTGGTGCCTATGATGTTGTGATTGCGAGGATCAGGACGCTTTACTAGTTCCCAGACGTTGTTCAGCTCGAACTGTTGAAGCTCTTCTTGCATAGCTTGAATCCATTCAGGTTCCATGAAGGCTTCAACAACTTTCTTGGGTTCAGATATAGAGACAAATGCAAAGTTTCCACAGAAATTTGCTAGATGTGTTGCTCTTGAACGAGTGAGTGGACCAGGTGCATTGATGCTATCGATTATCTTCTCGATCTGTACTTCATTTGCAACATGAGGATGAACTGGACGAAGATTTTGCTCTTGCTGATCATTGTCTTCATCTTCAGCATTACCTTCAGGCTGAGAAGTGTCTTTGGGTTGAGTAGGTGCAGAAATGATGATTTCTTCTTCAGCCTGAGCCTCTGAAGGTATAATTTCTCCAGTACCCATAAGCTTGATAGATTCACTTGGTGAGGCTTCATCTAGCACATTTGGTAGGTGCTCCCTTTGTGAGCCGTTAGTCTCATAGAACCGCACATCCACAGTTTCAACAACTTTATAGTGAAAGAGGTTGAAGACTCTGTAGGAGTGTGAATCCTTTCCGTAGCCAAGCATAAAACCTTCACGTGCTTTCGGTGCAAATTTTGAAGTGTGATGTGGATCCTTGATCCAGCACCTAGCACCAAATACTCTGAAGTAGCTGACGTTTGGCTTCTTACCTGTTAGTAGCTCATATGATTTCTTCTTTAGAAGCTTGTGAAGATAAAACACGGTTGATGACGTGACATGCAGTGTCAATGGCTTCAGGCCAGAAATTTCTTGGATTTTTTTACTCATCAAGCATTGTCCGTGCCATCTCAATGAGGGTTCTGTTCTTGCGCTCCATGATGCCATTCTGCTGAGGTGTGTATGGAGCTGAGAACTCACGAGTGATGCCCAATGTATCAAGATAAGTGTCGAGGCCGGTGTTCTTGAATTCTGTGCCGTTGTCACTTCTGATGTGCTTGATCTTGATGCATAGTTCATCATGGCACAGTTGGCGAATCGTCTGAAGAGAGGATTATGTGCACCCATGTATATCTTGAGTAATCATCAACAATGACGAAGCCATAGAGGCAAGCAGTGGTAGTAAGTGTAGAGTAGTGAGTAGGGCCAAATAAGTCCATGTGAAGCAGCTCGAAGGGACGAGATGTCGTCATGATTGTCTTTGAGGGATGCTTGGCCCTAGTCATCTTTCCAGCTTCGCAGGCACCACATAGATGATCCTTCTTGAACTTGACGTCCTCGATGCCTACGACATGCTTCTTCTTTGCGAGAGTGTACGAGTTCCTCATGCTAGCATGCCCTAGCCTTTGATGCCAGAGCCAGCACTCTGAAGCTTTTGCTAGAAGACATACGGCCAACTGTGGTCCTGTTGAGAAATCTACCATATACATATCGTCTTTTTGATATCCTTCAAAGACTAGAGATTTGTCAGATTCCATAAGCACAAGGCAACGATATTTTCCAAATATCACAATCATGTTCAGATCACAAAGCATTGAGACAGACATTCAGTTGAAACTAATGGATTCAACAAGCATCACTTTATCCATGTGCTAATCCTTTGAGATTCCAACTCTACCTAGACCCAATACCTTGCTTTTACCAGTGTCAGCAAATGTGATGTGACTCTTATCAGATGGTCGTAGGGTTGAATCCATGAGAAGACTTCAATCACCAGTCATGTGGTTAGTGCATCCACTATCCATAATTCATTCTGAAGCCTTTGGTGTCGTAGCCTACAGTGCAGTTTGGGGGATAGGCTTCACCAAGGGTATTGTGAAGAATAAACATTTGACGAACAAGTGGATTATGAAAGTTCATATCTTGTATAGGATAAGTAGGATGTTTGTCAAGGAATCCTGGGACAAAATACATAGTAAGACCATTTGGGCATTTTATCTTGCGCCCCACAAGATGTTTTAGGTCCCCAGCATAAGCATCAGACGCCTTTGATTTCCGGCTGGAGACCTTTCCTTGCAAAAGAGAGTTAATTTTTCTTAACCACCCACATCTTCAGAGGTGGCTTAGAAGCAATGAGTCTAAGTGCAGCATCTGAGAACTTCGACTTTGGAGCCCTAGCAAATAGCCTTGCAGGTGGTGAATAGTACTCATGCGGAAAAGTTCTTGGTCCTATGAACATAGCGGTTTGATGAAACACACTCATATTCATAAGTCTGAGTATGATTTCCCTGCAAAACATTGGCGTTACGGTGACTTGCTACCTCTTGAGCATGCGTTGGTTTTCCCTTGAAGAGGAAAGGGTGATGCAGCAAAGTAGCGTAAGTATTTCCCTCAATTTTGAGAACCAAGGTATCAATCCAGTAGGAGACAACGCACAAGTCACCTAGTACCTACACAAACAATCAAGCACCTTGCAACCAACGCAATAAAGGGGTTGTCAATCCCTTCACTGTCACTTGCAAAAGTGAGATCTAATAGAGATAGTAAAGTAAATATATTTTTTGTATTTTTGTTGCATAGATTGGAAAGTAAAGATTGTGAAATAGTAAACGAGATGCGATGTAAATAAAAGAGATGTAATATATTAAGAAAGAGACCAGGGGGCCATAGGTTTCACTAGTGGCTTCTCTCAAGATAGCATGTATTATGGTGGGAGAACAAATTACTGTCGAGCAATTGATAGAAAAGTGCATAGTTATGAAAATATCTAAGGCAATGATCATGAATATAGGCATCACGTCCGTGTCAAGTAGACTGAAATGATTCTGCATCTACTACTATTACTCCACACATCGACCGCTATCCAGCATGCATCTAGAGTATTAAGTTCATAAGAACGGAGTAATGCATTAAGACAGATGACATGATGTAGAGGGATAAACTCAAGCAATATGATATAAACCCCATCTTTTTATCCTCGATGGCAACAATACAATATGTGCCTTGCTGCCCCTACTGTCACTGGGAAAGACACCGCAATATTGAACCCAAAGCTAAGCACTCTCCCATTGCAAGAAAGATCAGTCTAGTAGGCCAAACTAAACCAATAATTCGAAGAGACTTGCAAAGATATCAAAGCATGCATATAAGAATTTAGAGAAGAACCAAATAATATTCATAGATAATCTTGTACATAAATCCAAAATTCATCGGATCTCGGAAAACACACCGCAAAAGAGTATTACATCAAATAGATCTCCAAGAACATCGAGGAGAACTTTGTATTGAGAATCAAAGAGATAGAAGAAGCCATCTAGCTAATAACTATGGACCCGAAGGTCTGTGGTAAACTACTCACGCTTCATCGGAGAGGCAATGGTGTTGATATAGAAGCCCTCCGTGAACGATTCCCCCTCCGGCAGATCGCCGGAAAAGGCCCCAAGATGGGATCTCACGGGTACAAAAGGTTGTGGCGGTGGAAAAGTGGTTTCGTGGTTCCCCCTAATGTTTCTAGGGTATAAGAGTATATATAGGCGAAAGAAGTACGTTGGTGGAGCTGCGAGGGGCCCACGAGGGTGGGGGCGCTCCTGCCCCCCTGGGCGCACCCTCCAACCTCGTGGCTCCCTTTTACGTTTTTCCGTGTGCGGGTATTAAACCTTCTCGAAATGGACCGAGGTTTGTCTAGTGGCCTTGGTATACCACCCGTAGACCACCGGTCAAGTTTCGGGTCATTTGGAGCTCGTTTGGTACTCAGCAGTTAACGCACTCTCGCAAAGGCCTCTTTTAAGTTGCAGCCCAACACCCTCCAAAACAGCCCAATAACCCATCTAAGTCACTCCCATGCTCTCCGTCGTTCGATCACGATCGTGTGGAAAACTACACCTCATTTGGACTCTCCTAGCTCCCTCTATGCCTATTTAAACACCTCCCGAAAATCCGGATCATCCCCGAAACCCTAGCTATTTCGCCCCTCGCGCCGCCGGACACGTCCCGGCGAGCAGACGCGTCCGTCCGCCCGCCGCCGCCAATCGCAGGGCGCCACACACCACCCGGCGCCCCAGCCGCCGCTTCTCTCTCCTCTCGGCGCGCCGCCATGGGCCACCGCCGCCCTCCGCCTCCGGCGACCTCCGGCCGGCCCGGCTGCCGCCGCCCGCCACCGCCGCCGCCCAGCGCCTCGCCCGCGCCTCCCGCTTGCTGCCGCTGCCGCCCTGCCTCCGCCCAGCCGGAGCCGCCTCCTCCGTGAGCTCAAGACGGATCCGGCCAGCGCCGCCCTCCTCCACCGGATCCCGCGGCGACCGCCTCCTCCGCGAGCTCCGGGAGCCGCCGCCGCGCCCGATCCGATCCCGTTTTCCAGCGTTGACTTCTTCCCTCCTAATATTTCTCTAAGTCATTTGCATCTAGTATTATTTTGTGCATTTTCAACGTGCTATATCTTCGCATCCGTAGATCCATTTCGCGCGTATAATATGTCAAAATGTTCGTCTCGAAGAGTAGATCATTTCATCTCATTGCATCATTTTCATTTGGGCTCATCTTGATGCCCGAAATTCTGTTAGAAGAGTGCTATGTGATGTTAGTTTCTGATTTTTATCAGAACTTGCACTTTTGTTATTTTTGCCATGATTAATGTGTGCACCCTATGTATTTGAGTCCTACATGTGTTTTGTAAAATGCCATGCCATCTTTCCAGGGGTGTATGCCATGTATTTTTGTGATCTATGTGGTGACTAGCACAAGCATGGAAAGTAGGTGTCCTGATGTTGCTGATTTCAGCCCTGTTTTAGCTGATTTTGATGCCATGTTAACTTGATGTTACCAAGAGATCTATGCATATTTTGAGATACTTCAGTAAGTTTGTTTTGTAAAGAATGTCTTGCTCTATCCATTCATGCCTTTATTTGCAATTATGGAGTGCCATAGCTTGAGTCAATCGAGCTCTAGTTTTGCTATCAAATGATTCCTGGCAGATTGTTTACATGTTATTCAATTTTGCCAAGCTTGTTGTGGTTGATCCATTTATGCTATGTTATTGTTCTTGCCATGTATGTCTTCTATACCATGTCTTCTTGATGTATGTATGCTTAGTTTATCATTTGAGGCTCTGTGGTGAGTGCATTGAGCTTGTAAACATGCCTACTTGTTATCAGTTTTTGACATGTCATGTTGCTGAATCTGTTAACGAGACTTTCGATATTGACATGGGTGTTACTATATTTTCTAGTCCTTTTTGGCTTATGGTCAGTAAGGGACTTTTGTTCTAGGCTTTGAGTAGATTCATTCCATGCCATGTTTTGCTATTTTAAGGTCCTGTAGCATATAGTTTTGCTGCTCTGAACATTGCAACCTGATGCTGTTTTTGACATGTCCAGCCTGATATTTTGTGCTCTTTTGCCATGCTTGTTTGAACATGTTATGATGTGAACTAGCCGTAGCTCAGTGCTCATCTTTTGTCGAGCATCATGTGTATATCACTGCCATGCACTTTGTTGATACGTTTGGGTGCAGTAGCTTAATTAATTGTTGCTTGCTAAGTGGCATCATGCTGTTAATGGCAGATTTGTGCCATTCTTGTTTTGCTTGTCATTTGCAAACCGTGCATCCGATTCCGGTGATCTTTATATCGATTTCAACCGAAATCATCTCATCTTTCCAGTGGCATGCTTGGTTTGCCAAGTTGATGCCTGGTTCATCATTTAATTTCCGGAGCGCACATAAGCATTGCATATCGCATCCCGCATATCATGTCATGGTTTTGCATCATGTTGATTGTGCATTGCACCGTGATTTATTGTGGTTCCTTTGTTTGAGTTGTTGCTTTGGGTAGAGTCGGGAGACGAGTACGTGAACAAGGAACCTGTTGAGAACGCTTTCGAGGATCAAGCTTTCGACAACTCTGAGAACATTGCAGGCAAGATGACCATACCCTCGAAATCACTTCTATCTTTGCTATGCTAGTTGCTCGCTCTTTTGCTATGCCTATGCTGCGATGCCTACCACTTGCTATATCATGCCACCCATATTGCCATGTCAGCCCCTAACCATCCTTTCCTAGCAAACCGTTGATTGGCTATGTTACCGCTTGCTCAGCCCTCTTATAGCGTTGCTAGTTGCAGGTGAAGCTGAAGTTTGTTCCTTGTTGGAACATGGAGATGTTGTTCCTCTTTGGAACATGTTTACTTGTTGGGGATATCACAATATATATCTGCTATAATTAATACATCTATATACTTGGTAAAGGGTGGAAGGCTCGGCCTTATGCACAGTGTTTTGTTCCACTCTTGCCACCCTAGTTTCCGTCATACCGGTGTTATGTTCCTTGATTTCGCGTTCCTTACGGTTCGGTGATTTATGGGACCCCTTGACAGTTCGCTTTGAATAAGACTCGCCCAGCAAGGCCCAACTTTGGTTTTACCATTTGCCACCTAAGCCTTTTCCCCGGGTTTCGCGAGCCCGAGGGTCATCTTTATTTAACCCCGGGCCAATGCTCCTCGAGTGTTGGTCCAAACTAAACCACTTGCGGTGCCACCCTAAGGCAACTTGGGGCATCTTGGTTGCCGTATGTACTGCTCATCCGGATGTGCCACGAGAGCGAGATATGTGCAGCTCCTATCGGGATTTGTCGGCTGTCGGGCGGCTTTGCTGGTCTTGTTTTATTGCTGTCGAAATGTCTTGTAGTCCGGGATTCGAGATTGATCGGGTCTTCCGGTAGAAGGAATATCCTTCGTTGACCGTGAGAGCTTATAATGGGCTAAGTTGGGACACCCTGCAGGTAATATCTTTCAAAGCCGTGCCCGCGGTTATGAGGCGATGGGAATTTGTTAATGTCGGTTGTAGAAAACCCAAAGTTGACCTCAAATAAAATACGCATCAACGCGTGTGTAACCGTGATGGTCTCTTCTCGCGGAGTCCGGGAAGTGAACACGATGTTGGAGTTATGTCGGCGTAAGTAGTTCAGGATCACTTCTTGATCGCTACTAGCTTCACGACCGTGCTTTGCTCCTCTTCTCGCTCTCTTTTTAAGTAGCCACCATATATGCTAGTCGCTTGCTGCAGCTCCACTTTACTACTCTGTCCTTCCTATAAGCTTAAATAGTCTTGATCTCGCGGGTGTGAGATTGCTGAGTCCCGTGACTCACAGATACTTCAAAACAGTTGCAGGTTCCGATGAGGCGGTGCGGGTGATTCAACCGAGCTCAAGTGGGAGTTCGACGAGGAACGTGGTCGTTACTATGTGTCGTTTCCAGATGATCGATAGTGGTGCCCAGTTGGGACGATTCGGGATCTGTGTAGCATTTGGGGTATCTTCTTTTATTTTGGTTCCGTAGTCGGACCTTGAGTGTACTCTGTATGATGGATGTTTATTTATGTCTTGTGTGAAGTGGCGATGTAAGCCAACTATGTATCTCTTTCCCTTATATTATTACATGGGTTGTGTGAAGATTACCTCACTTGCGACATTGCTTTCAATGCGGTTATGCCTCTAAGTCGTGCCTCGACACGTGGGAGATATAGCCGCATCGGGGGCGTTACAAGTTGGTAATCAGAGCCTTCCCCGACTTAGGAGCCCCCTACTTGATTGTTTGTTGGCATTGTTGAGTCTAGAATGGAAAATGTTTTGAGTCTTAGGATTATATATATCGGAGAGTAGGATTCTTTTTACTTCCCAGTCCCTTCGTCGCTCTGTGAGGTCTCCTGACGTAGAGTTTTGACTCTTCTCTTCTCAAATTTCACTAAAAAAATTTTAGGATCACGTGGGTATCTTGGAATCGTTCCGATGGTTTTGTGACGAGAACATTGTTCTTGGTGCCTCCTGACATTTAGGGGTTGTGGCAGTGTCCCGGGGAGTTGAGCTCCGAGGTGTTGTCGTCACAATTTTATCGTTGCGATTCTGGAATACGAGTTTTGCCGACATCGAAATCTCTTTTGTGCAGTTGTTGGTGAGATAACCCGATAGCCCGAAGATTGTGGCGAGTCTTGAGTATTGCCATGACTTGCATAACGGATGTTTTTGAAGGTCGAGGTACACGATTTCCGAGGATTTCTTGGTTATGTGTTGACGGATGGATACAATTTGGATCTAGGTATTGTTAGTTTGGGTGATATATTTTGTGTCCCTGTATCCCCAACACCAGATTGCATAACCGAAAGTTTGGGAGTTTATAGGTGGGAATTCTAGTAGCTTACGGGATATTCTTTCCGACGGATGTATGATTTGAGATTGGGGTTCAAAGTCTAGTGGTCCGCCCATTCACGGTCGATTCTGATGGTCGTGAGGCGTCTTAAAGAATCCTTGGCTATGCTGATTCGGGATGTCTTGTTTGTCATTCGTGACGTCCGCTATCGTCGTGTCCGTGTGGGCCCCACCACTAACACTTTGGGGTAAATCTCTATCATGTGTTTGTTCGGCTCATTCTAGAAGCCAATCTTTTGTTTTCGGTTGTGATATTCGATTTATTTCTAAGACAGATGTTGTTTCCATATCTTTATCTAAGTGGCTTCTCACCTTAATGGGCGTGTGATGATTAACTTTGGAATTCATTCGTTCATTCTTGTTGAATGTTTATTGTGAAGACTATATGTTGCAATTTCTATCCGTTGATTCTACTTATCAATTTGTCTATCAAAGGACTAACGGATGTCACCCTCTTGAGATGGCTCCGCCAGCGTCGAATCCGGATCGCAATGATGGGGATCGGTCAACCTCCACCTCCACCTCCACCTCCGCCTCCGGAGGCTGGCAAGCTATCATGGCAGCCACCAATGCCAATGCTCGAGATGATTTTGCAGCTCTTGCAGAAGCGTACTCGAGGGCAAGGCAATCAAGGAAATCAAGGTCAAGGCAACAATCAGCCACACTTTGCTACTCTCGATCGGTTCCTCGCTAATCAGCGAAGTCTTTCGGTTTACGTGTTGAAGCCACGACGGCGGCGATTGGTTAGTGGACATCTGCAAGCACTTTGGTTGTAGCAATGTCGGACTGAGGACTTTGTCAAGTTTGCATCATTTCAACTCAAGGATCAAGCTGCTGAGTGGTACCGACAATACAAAGATTCGAGAGGAGGTCGTGTCATTACAGGATGAGTTCCGCCGTGATTTGAGCTCATCACATTCGAAAAGTGTTGTTGAGAGCAAGCGTGAGGAGTTCCGCAATCTCAAGCAGGGCAACATGTCTGTCTATCAATACAATATCCAGTTCGAGCTCGCTCGTTTTGCTAAGCAAGGCGTGCACGATGAAAGGAGTATGATCTACCAATTCGAGAGGTGGTGCGAGAGAAGATCTGCAATTACCTCTTGTGCTGTTTGAGCGGATAAGTATGATGATTTCTACAACATGGCTCTGAAGCAAGAAGCTGCCCAGCTCAAATGTGAGGCTTCAAGAAGAGAATCGGGGATGCAGTCCAGTCCTCTTCTTCCTCTCAAGTGGCAGCTAAGCAGCAGAAGTTTTACCTTCCCCTCCTCCGTTCCGTCGGCCTTACGGTGAGAAGAACTCAGGTGGCCGTGGATCTTCCCACCCACCCAACCCAAGCTATCGAACAAGTCTAATTCTCAAGCTCCAAGGTCAAGTGCTCCTTACCACCGTCCGCTCTCGAGGTCACTTGCAACAAGTGTCAGCAGAAGGGTCACTATCTGAACAAGTGCTTCAACGAGGCGTCTTCCGCCTCCTCCTCTGTGAAATCTTCAAGCAATGCGGTGGTCAAGCATAATCCCAAGTATGCCAAGGTCAATATGATGAATGCAGCTCAGGCGGAGGATTCTTGAGATGTGATCATGGGTAATCTTCTTGTTAATGATATTCTGCAAAAGTTCTCTTTGACTTTGGTGCATCGCTTAGTTTCATCTCTAAACCATTTGCATCTAAGCATGACTTGTCTTTCCAAGATTTGCCAAGACCATTAGCGTTGTCTCTCCGGGTAAATGCATGAATGCAAGCTACATGGTTCGGATGTTTCTATCAAGATGGGCGATTATAGATTTCTTTCTAAACCAGTTGTTCTTGGTGACTCGGATATTGATCTTATTCTCGGAATGGATGGCTTTATCGGCACAAAGCTCAGCTTGATTGTGCTGCCGTGAAATTCAATTGACTCACTCTTCTAATGATGTGATCATCTATGCGCTCGTGATGAAACCATTGGTTGTTTTCTCTCAATGAGAAGGGCGAACTGAATGCGATCTCTCGATTCGATCGTTTGTGAGTACCAAGATGTCTTTCGGAAGAGCTTCGGGTATGCCTCCTCATCGGCCGATTGAGTTCGTTATCGATCTTGAGCACGGCTTGAACCCGTTTGCAAGCGTCCATACAAGCTTGGACCTGATGAGCTGAAGGAATTGAAGAAGCAGCTCGATGAACAAGAGCGTCTGGGTTTGATCGGACGAGTTCATCTCCTTGGGGTTGTGGTGTTCTTTTGTCGGAAGAAGGATGGCACGGACCGACTTTGCGTCGATTACCGTCCATTGAATAAGAAGACAATCAAGAACAAGTATCCACTTCCCAACATCAATGAGCTTTTCGAGCAACTCAAAGGTGCTACTGATGTTCTCCAAGCTTGACCTTCGTATGGGGTATCATCAGATTCGCATTCGTGAACAAGATATTCCCAAGACAGCATTGAGAACAAGCTTTGGTTCTTATGAATATCTTGTCATGTCTTTCGGCCTCGTCAATGCTCCTCCAACATTCTCTCGGATGATGAACTTCATATTCAACCCCTACACCAATGAATTCGTCTTGGTCTATCTTGATGATATTTTGGTCTTCTCCAAGAATAAGAAGGATCATGCCAAACATTTGCGATTGGTGCTAGACAAGCTCGAGAGTATCAATTCTATCGAAGTTCTCCAAATGTGAATTTTGTCTTGATGAAGTGCTTTATCTTGGTCATATCATCTCCGCCAAGGGCATCGCTGTTAATCCGAGAAGGTGTCGCAATTGTGAATTGGGAACCTCCTCGGAATGTCAAGCAGCTCCATGATTTTCTTGGTCTTGCAAGCTATTGCGAAGATTCGTTGAGAACTTCTCCAAGATTGCAAAGCCTCTTTCCAACCTCCTCGAAGCATGTGAAGTATATCGGTCTCTGAATGTGGCGTTGCTTTCAATACCCTCAAAGAGAAACTCGTCACAGCTCTGTTCGACTCCTCTGATGAATCCAAGCCATTTGAAGTTTTACGTGATGCTTCTCTTCAAGGTCTCGGTCTGTGTTAATGCAAGAGAAGAGAGTTGTGGCTTATACCTCTCTTGATTGAAGCCCAACGAGAAGAACTACCCCACTCACGATCTTGAGTTGGCGGCAGTTGTCCATGCATTGATTACGTGGAGACATCTCTTGTTGGGAAGGAAAGTGGACATTTTCACCGATCACAAGAGTCTCAAGTACATTTTCACTCAGCCCAACCTCAACCTCGAGGCAGACTCGATGGGTGAAATGATTCAAGAGTACAACCCAAGTATTGAGTATACTCAAGGCAAAGCCAATGTCATTGCAGATGGTTTGAGCGGGAAAGCTTCTTCGCAGCAGTCTAATCCTCAAGCCCTTTCACCGGATCTCTGTGAATCTTTCCATAAGCTGAATCTTCAAGTTGTTCCTCAAGGCTTTCTTGCCAACCTCATAGTCTCTCCTACTTTGGAAGATCAGATTCGTGAGGCTCAACTTCGGATACCATGGTGAAAAAGGTGAAGCGTGGTATCGACAAGGGCATTTCAAGTACAAGTGCTTCCACGTTGATGACAAAGATACTCTTTTCTTTGAGGACGGATTGTGGTTCCTAAGGGTGATCTGAGAAAAGTCATTATGAGCGAGGCTCACAATTCGCTTCTATCCATTCATCACGGAAATGCGAAGATGTACCATGATCTCAAGCAGTCATATTGGTGGACTCGAATGAAGCGAGAAATTGCTCAATTCGTGAATGAATGTGATATCTGCAGAAGAGTGAAAGCAGAACACCAAAGACCAGCTGGTCTCCTCCAACCTCTTGCTATTCCTGAATGGAAGTTTGATCATATCGAAATGGACTTCGTGACTGGCTTTCCAAAGTCCAAGCGTGGAAATGATGCTATCTTCGTTGTCATTGACAAGCTTACTAAATTGGCTCATTTTCTTCCTATCAAAGAATCCATCACAGCAGCTCAGTTGGCAGAGCTATACAACTCCAGGATTGTCTCTTTGCACGGCATTCCTCAAGTAATCTCTTCAGACCGTGGCAGCATCTTTACCTCCAAGTTCTGGGAGTCTTTTCAGAAGGCCATGGGCACCAACATTCGTTTCAGCACAGCTTTCCATCCTCAAACAAGTGGCCAAGTTGAGCGAGTTAATCAAATCCTTGAAGATATGCTCAGGGCTTGTGTCATTTCCTTCGGTATGAAGTGGGAAGATTGTCTTCCATATGCGAGTTCTCCTACAACAACAGCTTCCAAGCGAGTTCGGGCAAGGCCCCATTTGAAATTCTCTATGGCGAAAGTGCGTACTCCTCTCAATTGGTGCAGAGACGGTGAGCGCCAACTTCTTGGCAATGACTTGATCCTGAAGCGGAAGAAATGTGCCAAGTCATTCGTGAGAATCTCAAAGCAGCGCAATCGTGCGGAAGAGCTATTATGATGATAAGCACCGTGATGTGGCTTTTGAAATCGGAGACCATGTCTACCTCGCGTCTCTCAATGAAAGGCACTCGCCGCCCGGTATCAAAGGAAGCTTGCACCTAGATCGTGGGTCCTTTCAAGATCATTGGAAAAGAGGCGATCTCGCCTATCGACGAGCTTCCATCCAACTTTGCAAGCGTGCGATGTGTTTCACGTGTCACAGCTTCGCAAGTGCTTCAAGACTCGAACGCACTATCAACCGAAGAGATTGACCTTCAAGAAGATCTCTCTTATCATGAGCACCCGTTGCTATTCTTGAAGAAACCGGCGCAAGACTCGCAACAAGTCAATCAAATTCCTCAAAGTGAAGTGGTCACACCATTCCGACCGAGAAGCTACACAGGGAGCGCGAGGATCACCTCCGTTCGAATATCCGGAGTTCTTTCAGTCCTAGATCTCGGGACGAGATCCTCTTGTAGTGGTGGAGTGTTGTAACACCCCGGAAGTATCCGGGCGAGTCGGACGCGTCCGTCCGCCCGCCGCCGGCCAATCGCGGGGCGCCACGTCACCACCCGGGCGCCCCCGCCGCGCCTCCTCTCTCCTCTCGGCATGCCGTGCCGCCGCGGCCACCGCCGCCCTCCGCCTCCGGCGACCTCCGGCCGGCCCGGCTGCCGCCGCCGCCACCGCCGCCGCCCGGCGCCTCGCCCGCGCCTCCGCGCCCACGCCGCCGCCGCCTCCCCCCCGAGCCGCCTCCTCCGCGAGCTCAGACGGATCCGGCCCGCGCCGCCCCTCCTCCACCGGATCCCCGCCGGCGACCGCCTCCTCCGGCGAGCTCCGGGAGCCGCCGCCCGCGCCCGATCCGATCCCGTTTTCCCACGCGTTGACTTCTTCCCCTCCTAATATTTCTCTAAGTCATTTGCATCTAGTATTATTTTGTGCATTTTTCAACGTGCTATATCTTCGCATCCGTAGATCCATTTTGCGCGTATAATATGTCAAAATGTTCATCTCGAAGAGTAGATCATTTCATCTCATTGCATCATTTTCATTTGAGCTCATCTTGATGCCCTAAATGCTGTTAGAAGAGTGCTATGTGATGTTAGTTTCTGATTTTTATCAGAACTTGCACTTTTGTTATTTTTGCCATGATTAATGTGTGCACCCTATGTATTTGAGTCCTACATGTGTTTTGTAAAATGCCATGCCATCTTTCCAGGGGTGTATGCCATGTATTTTTGTGATCTATGTGGTGACTAGCACAAGCATGCAAAGTAGGTGTCCTGATGTTGCTGATTTCAGCCCTGTTTTAGCTGATTTTGATGCCATGTTAACTTGATGTTACCAAGAGATCTATGCATATTTTGAGATACTTCAGTAAGTTTGTTTTGTAAAGCATGTCTTGCTCTATCCATTCATGCCTTTGTTTGCAATTATGGAGTGCCATAGCTTGAGTCAATCGAGCTCTAGTTTTGCTATCAAATGATTCCTGGCAGATTGTTTACATGTTATTCAATTTTGCCAAGCTTGTTGTGGTTGATCCATTTATGCTATGTTATTGTTCTTGCCATGTATGTCTTCTATACCATGTCTTCTTGATGTATGTATGCTTAGTTTATCATTTGAGGCTCTGTGGTGAGTGCATTGAGCTTGTAAACATGCCTACTTGTTATCAGTTTTTGACATGTCATGTTGCTGAATCTGTTAACGAGACTTTCGATATTGACATGGGTGTTACTATATTTTCTAGTCCTTTTTGGCTTATGGTCAGTAAGGGACTTTTGTTCTAGGCTTTGAGTAGATTCATGCCATGCCATGTTTTGCTATTTTAAGGTCCTGTAGCATGTAGTTTTGCTGCTCTGAACATTGCAACCTGATGCTGTTTTTGACATGTCCAGCCTGATATTTTGTGCTCTTTTGCCATGCTTGTTTGAACATGTTATGATGTGAACTAGCCGTAGCTCAGTGCTCATCTTTTGTCGAGCATCATGTGTAGATCACTGCCATGCACTTTGTTGATACGTTTGGGTGCAGTAGCTTAATTAATTGTTGCTTGCTAAGTGGCATCATGCTGTTAATGGCAGATTTGTGCCATTCTTGTTTTGCTTGTCATTTGCAAACCGTGCATCCGATTCGGTGATCTTTATATCGATTTCAACGAAATCATCTCATCTTTCAGTGGCATGCTTGGTTTGCCAAGTTGATGCCTGGTTCATCATTACCTTCCGGGCGCACATAAGCATTGCATATCGCATCCGCATATCATGTCATGGTTTTGCATCATGTTGATTGTGCATTGCACCGTGATTTATTGTGGTTCCTTTGTTTGTGTTGTTGCTTTGGGTAGAGTCGGAGGCGAGTACGTGAACAAGGAACCTGTTGAGAACGCTTCGAGGATCAAGCTTTCGACAACTCGAGAACATTGCGAGCAAGATGACCATACCCTCGAAATCACTTCTATCTTTGCTATGCTAGTTGCTCGCTCTTTTGCTATGCCTATGCTGCGATGCCTACCACTTGCTATATCATGCCACCCATATTGCCATGTCAGCCCCTAACCATCCTTTCCTAGCAAACCGTTGATTGGCTATGTTACCGCTTGCTCAGCCCTCTTATAGCGTTGCTAGTTGCAGGTGAAGCTGAAGTTTGTTCCTTGTTGGAACATGGAGATGTTGTTCCTCTTTGGAACATGTTTACTTGTTGGGGATATCACAATATATATCTGCTATAATTAATACATCTATATACTTGGTAAAGGGTGGAAGGCTCGGCCTTATGCAGTGTTTTGTTCCACTCTTGCCACCTAGTTTCCGTCATACCGGTGTTATGTTCCTTGATTTCACGTTCCTTACGGTTCGGTGATTTATGGGACCCCTTGACAGTTCGCTTTGAATAAGACTCGTCCAGCAAGGCCCAACTTTGGTTTTACCATTTGCCACCTAAGCCTTTTCCCCGGGTTTCGCGAGCAGGGTCATCTTTATTAACCCCCGGGCCAATGCTCCTCGAGTGTTGGTCCAAACTAAACCACTTGCGGTGCCACCACGAGGCAACTTGGGGCATCTTCGGTTGCCGTCGTACTGCTCATCCGGATGTGCCACGAGAGCGAGATATGTGCAGCTCCTATCGGGATTTGTCGGCTGTCGGGCGGCTTTGCTGGTCTTGTTTTATTGCTGTCGAAATGTCTTGTAGTCCGGGATTCGAGATTGATCGGGTCTTCGGTAGAAGGAATATCCTTCGTTGACCGTGAGAGCTTATAATGGGCTAAGTTGGGACACCCTGCAGGTAATATCTTTCAAAGCCGTGCCCGCGGTTATGAGGCGAGATGGGAATTTGTTAATGTCGGTTGTAGAAAACCCAAAGTTGACCTCAAATAAAATACGCATCAACGCGTGTGTAACCGTGATGGTCTCTTCTCGGTGAGTCCGGAAGTGAACACGATGTTGGAGTTATGTCGGCGTAAGTAGTTCAGGATCACTTCTTGATCGCTACTAGCTTCACGACCGTGCTTTGCTCCTCTTCTCGCTCTCTTTTGCGAAGTAGCCACCATATATGCTAGTAAACTGCTGCAGCTCCACTTTACTACTCTGTCCTTCCTATAAGCTTAAATAGTCTTGATCTCGCGGGTGTGAGATTGCTGAGTCCCGTGACTCACAGATACTTCAAAACAGTTGCGAGGTTCCGATGAGGCGGTCTGGTGATTCAACCGAGCTCAAGTGGGAGTTCGACGAGAACGTGGTCGTTACTATGTGTCGTTTCGAGATGATCGTAGTGGTGCCCAGTTGGGACGATTCGGGATCTGTGTAGCATTTGGGGTATCTTCTTTTATTTTGGTTCCGTAGTCGGACCTTGAGTGTACTCGTATGATGGATGTTTATTTATGTCTTGTGTGAAGTGGCATTGTAAGCCAACTATGTATCTCTTTCCTTATATTATTACATGGGTTGTGTGAAGATTACCTCACTTGCGACATTGCTTTCAATGCGGTTATGCCTCTAAGTCGTGCCTCGACACGTGGGAGATATAGCCGCATCGGGGGCGTTACACTCAAGGACCCTAGGAGAGAGTTGGGGATTTTCCGGTTTTCATATTTGATTTTTATCAAATAGTGAAAACGAGGATTTTTGATTTTAATTACTTTTCTCTCCGAAAAATATTTCATATTAAAAATAAATGAGAGGAGATAATATGACTTCTCCAAAAAATTGAAATATCGGAGGAAAAATGTTAAAATCAATTATTTGTTTTTATTTGATTTTATTCGCCTTAGAAAAATTGCACATTTTCAAAATTGCATTTTAGGGCCAAGAAAATGTTCATCTCCATCTAAATATTTCATTTAGACGGTGAAAATTTGTTTTGGCATTTTTAGGTTTTTATTTTATTTTCTAGGATTTTATTTCTGTCGGCCAAATCTTAGAAAAAAACTTCCCCGCGCCCGACTGGGCCTAAGGCCCAGCCGAGCCTGGACGGCCCAAGCCGCAACCGACCGTCTTGTATGAGCCCGTCGCCGCTTCAGACGAGGAATCCGAGCCGGACTCCGTCGTCGCCGCAGCCTTGGCCCCTCCTCCAAGCCGCCTCCCCCCTCTTTATATCGCCGCCACCCCGCCGCCACACCACCACCACCACTTGCCTGCCGCCCGCCGCCCGCCCTTGCCACGCCGCCTCGCTGGCGCCCGCCGCCGCCCTCGCCCGCCACCGCCGCTTTCGCCCGTGCCTTGCCGAGCCGAGCCCGCCCCCCGCCCGCCGCCCAACCCGCCCGCCGGAGCCACCTCGTCGAGGTACCGCGCCGATCCGAGCCGCTGGTTTTTTTTAAAAACCGTTCGGTTTTCTTAGAAACCCTAGTTTGGTTTTTTTTGGTTCGCCGGTTTTCCTCGATTCTTCTAATTTGCGGACATTCGTCCGTACGTTTGTTTTAACGAACGGTAGTTCGCCCATTAGTTACAGCTAACGAACGCTCGTTCGTTAGTCTGTTCGTCAGTTTTCTTTTAATCGGATTTTTCCGCGATTATTCTAGATCGCGATTTCTGATCCGATCTTAGTTTCTGTTTATCTTTTTGCTCGTTAGTCAGAATCAGGCGATTCAAGCGCCTAGATCTTCGGCTCGAGACCCTCTTTCTGTTTAATAAACTTAAATAAGATTTTGGTACTGTAAAAATAGACCCTAGTTCAGAGTAGTAAATGGATCTTATTTCTTTCGCCGTTTGAGTTTCGTTGCTCTGTTTGGTTTGTTTCCTTTTGCGAACCGGAGTTCTTAAGTTGAACTTTCTGGTCAACCTCTTTTAGTTGAGTTTTGCTTGTGCATCTTTGCTTGTTGCTTATGTATGTTATTGTTTGTTTGCGATAGAATTCCCGGTCTTGAGCGTGTTACTACGAGTCTCTAGGATTCGCGGATCGTCAACAAGGCAAGTAACACATTGATCATACTCTTTTCATACCCAGTTTTTATGCATTAGTTCCAATCCTCAAACATTGCATGATTAGGATGTCATTAACATGTGGGTTGGGAAGTAGTTATTGAGGTAGAACCTATTGCCCTGTTACTATCAAACCCTCGGGAGTTACTTCTACGTGTTGCTTATATTGCTATGCTATGCTCGTAGACGTGGTTTGGGTTTGAGTGAATCCATGACAGATGTGAGATTGTTAATTAATGGTTCAACTTAAGGTGGCAACTTAAAATTAACATCTGGGTGGATTGAGGCACTGGGAACCAGTGTTGTCATTTTTGGAAATCCCGGGGTACCGTGTGATCTTCCTATGGACCGCCACCGGGCTTAAAGGGGCTGAGATTATTCATGCTAGAAACTTCCGTGTGCAGCCACAAGCTATTATGGGCTCTAGCATAGTTGAGTAAGTTACGTGAAGCTCTTGAAGAGGTAGATCAGCAGGTAGTGGGTTTTGTAGGTTTGGTATGGTCTACCCGGAGTAGAGAGGTAATATTTCTGAAAGAATGTGTCTCGGTCATCCGTTTCTCAAACACCATGCAGTGCGAGAAATCAACGGAGGCGATCGAGTCTTGTGGGGAAAAGTGCGCAAACCTCTGCAGAGTGTACAATCTAATCATGGTTAGCCGTGTCCCGGTTATGGACAATCTTGAGTATCTAGTACTTGGGTTATCACATGTATCTCGTCATTCTTAATTAATATTGTTGGGTTGTTAACTATTTTAATTGGGATTGAGTTGTGGTTATACCTTCTCAATGTTTCAACCACCATGATAGTTAAATTAAAATCTATTCCATTGTTGTAGGGAAAAATTGGATTTTCGCAAAACTACAACCATAGAGCTTTCCACCAGCCAAATATGCATGTAGTGATAGCATTATCCTGTTCTTGTTTTACTGTGTTATATTGCCAGCATATTCCATGTGCTGACCCGTTCTCGGGCTGCAACGTATTATGTTGCAGACTTTTCAGACGAGGAGTAAGGTTCGTTAGGTCGTTGCCGTGCAGCTCAGCTATGCCGTTGGAGTTGATGGACTCACTTTGTCTTCCAAGCCTTCCGCTGTTATCGCATTAGATGGCCTTAAGCCATATTATTGTAATAAGTTCTCTTTTGAGACATTCGATGCAATAAGTGTGTGATTGCTACTCTGTTATAAATCCTTCGAGTACTCTGTGTGTCAGCATTACTGATCCAGGGATGAGACTGAAACATAGAGACTTGACCATCCGAGGTCGGGTCGCTACAAGATGGTATCAGAGAACACGCTGAGTGTAGGACACGACCACTAAGATAAACCATAGGTCACTCTTCTCTACTCATTTCTGACTCCTCTCCATTTTTCCACTCTTTAGGATGACGAAGATGAAGAACAAGTTTGCGCAACCAGATGAAGACACACCTTTTGGATGCCACTTGAAGGAAGTTACTAGATAGTTGAACATTGGAATACCAAGCTTCACCGGGACGTACAACGCCACCTTACCAGAAGAGGAACGCTGGATGATTCAAGTACTAGTTCCAGGAAGGACGTTCTCGCCAACTTCTAAACCCATAGAATTTTCTTTCGAAGCACCCACCTGGAGTCTAGGCAAGAGCATGGCAGCCCACATTACCATGGGACGTATCGGAGAAGTCTACAACAGGGAACTTAAGGACACCATCTATCAAATATGTGGGTGCCCAGACGAGCAGTGGGAAGTGATCAACACCAAGAAGGATAGATCCATTGCAGCTCTCATCCAGGAGCTAAACCAGCACATTCGACGTCAAGAGAACCAGATGTGCGCAGACATGATGGAATTGAAGAAGGCGAAGACCGGGATCATCGAGTGGAGGAAGAACTCAAGTTTACGTGATGGATATGAGGAAGAAATCAAGACACTACTGGAGAAGAACGACGACCTAGTTAAGAAGATCAGAGTATTCATGGGAGGACCAGCACCGGGAGAAGAAGACGACGACCCCACTTGCCCTGACAACTACATCATCAACGACGACACCGATTCCGATCCTAGTGATGATGACTACGAAGATGAAGCTGGATCAGACATCATGGAGTCTTCCACCGATCAAAATTTCTAGATGACCACCATATATTAGTAGGATTCCCCCATGTATTTAGTAGTAGCTGAGCACTTATGCGACAGTTATAGACCGTTGTATGCCCTTGCTTGATTGATTGAGTGAAATGATTGTGTTTGTATCATGTGCATATGGGTAGTGCTTTCTCATTAGACCTTTTTCTATTCTAATCTCTTCCATCTAAACCCATCAGATGCCTCCGAGACGTGACACGGTTTTGTTTTCCCCTTTGGAGCTCACCCGGTTGATCCAGCAATGAGAATGCTTTGATGCAATTGCTAGTTCAGAATCGGGCAACAACAACAACAACAACAACAACAACAACAACAACAACAACAACAACAACAACAACAACAACAACAACAACAACAACAACAACAACAACAACAACAACAACAACAACAACAACAACAACAACAACAATAACCCACCACCAGTGGACAACTTAGCCCATTTTTTGAGGTTACAGCCGCCGGTGTTTTCCAGTAGCACCGAGCCAATAGTTGCTGATGATTGGCTACGCCGTATTGGAAGGGAGTTAACCACCGCAGGTTGCACAAATGCGGAGAAGGTGCGCTTTGCCGCACACCAATTGGATGGAACAGCAGCCTCATGGTGGGAGAATTACACGGCTACTTTTCCTATAGCCAATGTTACTTGGGACCAGTTTCAGCAAGCTTTTCGCACAACCCATGTCTCAACTGGAGCTATGCAGATGAAGAAGCGGGAGTTCCACAACTTACGCCAGGGGAACCGTACTGTGGCTCAGTACGTGGATGAGTTTAGCAAGTTATCACGCTACGCCCTTGATGATGTGGCCACAGATGCCGCGAAGCAGGAGAAGTTTATGGAAGGGCTGAATGATGAGATGAGCATGCAGTTGATGGTGGCAACCTTCAACAACTACCAGGAGTTGGTAGATAAGGCTCTTATGATTGAAGGGAAGCAACAACAGATTGAGAGCCGTAAAAGGAAGTATGGACAAGGGAAGTATAACTCAGGAACTCAGTAGAAGCCTCGCTTAACCCCGAACTCGGGAGGACTTGTTCATAACCATGGAGGTCACAACCACACTGGAGGAGGATCGCATAACCACAATGGTGCTAAGAATGGAAATGGGAACGGAGTTAATAATAATCAGAACCGCTCCAATCCAGCTACACCCGCCAAAAGGGACCTAAGTCAAGTTACTTGCTTTAAGTGCGGAAAGACAAGGCACTATGCCAATGATTGCCCTGAAGGAAGTAATGGAAACGGAAATGGGAGCGCTGGGGAGAAGCCTAATCCATTCAAAAAAGGACAAGTTAACGTGGAGGAGGTGAAGAGCGGCGGACCTTGATAATAGGTAGGTTTTTGGTTAAGTCATTTACCGCTCTTGTTCTTTTCGATCTTGGTGCATCGCATTCATACATATCAAGGGGATTTGTCGATAAGTTTAAACTACCGACCCAAACCCTTAGGACCCCTCTTTTCGTGAGCTCTTTGGAGCGAGTACATGGCTAGCCGATGGTGCAACAGATAACCCTAACCATTGGCACACATGTTTTCCGTCCGACCTAATTATCTTGGAGTCACAAGGATTGGATGTGATATTAGGCATGGATTGGATGCCAAAGTATGGAGGAAGCATTGACTGTGCTAGTAAGTCGATTCATCTCACCACCTCGGAGGGAAAAAGGATTAAGTATGTATCTAGGCATGTGCCTAGGAGGAGCCAAGTGAATGCCCTCACGGGAGTTGTACAGGAGGAAGTGCCTGTAGTAAAGGATTTTCCGGATGTTTTCCCAGAGGAGTTACCAGGCATGCCACCGGATAGAGACATCGAGTTTTGATAGAGCTACTGCCAGGTACCGGGCCAATATCCAAGAGACCCTATCGGATGCCCGCAAATGATCTGGAGGAAATTAAGAAACAGATTAAGGAGTTATTGGAAAAAGGTTACATTCGAAGGAGTTCATCACCTTGGGGAGCCCCGGTGCTTTTGGTGGAGAAGAAGGATAAATCCCTAAGGATGGTTGTTGATTATCGAGCCTTGAATGAAGTAACGATTAAGAATAAGTAACCGCTGCCAATGATCAGTGACCTGTTTGATCAGCTGCAAGGAGCTAAGGTGTTTTCAAAGATCGATCTACGATCAGGATACCATTAGTTGAAGATCCGCGAGAAGGATATACCGAAGACGGCATTTACCATGCAATATGGATTATACGAGTATACGGTCATGTCGTTTGGACTGACTAACGCCCCTGCCTATTTCATGAGCATGATGAACAAGGTGTTCATGGAGTACTTGGACAAGTTTGTTGTGGTGTTTATCGATGATATTATGGTATACTCGAAGGATGAAGAGGAGCACAAGGAGCATTTGCGTTTAGTTCTCGAGAAACTCAGGGAACACTAGTTATACGCCAAGTTCAGCAAGTGCGAGTTTTGGTCAAAGGAAGTTGGATTTCTTGGGCATGTTATATCAGGAGAAGGTATATCAGTGGATCCCAGCAAGGCTCAGTCAGTCACTGAATGGTTGGCACCCACTTCAGTTAGTGAGATCCGCAGTTTCCTTGGACTCGCAGGATACTATCGGAGACTCATTGAGAATTTTTCCAAGATTGCTAAGCCAATGACGAAACTATTGAAGAAGGATACCAAGTTTAAATGGATAGAAGATTGCGAGGCAAGTTTTCAGGAATTGAAGAAACGTTTGACTACAGCCCAAGTGCTAACACTGCCAGATATACATAAGGAGTTCCAAGTTTATTGCGACGCCTCTCGCTTAGGACTTGGATGTGTGCTTATGCAGGACGGAAGAGTTGTTTCGTATGCCTCACGACAACAAAACCCCCATGAGTTGAACTATGCCACGCATGATTTGGAGCTAGCAGGCGTAGTGCATGCATTGAAGACTTGGAGACATTACATTATTGGAAACCGTTGTGATGTGTATGCGGATCATAAGAGTTTGAAGTACATTTTCACGCAAAAGGTGCTGAACCTTAGGCAGAGGAGATGGTTGGAGCTTATAAAGGATTATGATATGAAGCTACACTATCATCCAGGAAAGGCCAATGTCGTAGCAGACGCTTTGAGCCGGAAGAGTTATGCTAATATCCTTGAAAGTAAGGGATTGCCGAGGGAGTTAGCTGAGGATATCATGGAACTTCAGTTGGAGATTGTTCCAAGAGGTTTCATTGCGACAATGGAGGTTCAGTCGACATTGTTGGACAAGATTCGAGAAGCTCAGAAGGATGACAAAGAGATTTCCGAGATAAAGGAGAAGATGAGCAAAGGAAAGGCCAAAGGTTTTCGTGAGGATGAGCACGATACCTTATGGTTTGAGGACCGAGTTTATGTGCACAATGACCCAGAGATCAGGAAGTTAATACTTCAGGAGGCTCATGACTCACCATACTCGATACACCCCGGAAACACCAAGATGTATTTGGATTTGAGCGAGCGTTTACGGTGGTGGTATGAAGAAGGATATTCTGAGTATGTAGCCGTATGTGATGTATGTCAGAGAGTGAAGGCAGAGCATCAGAAGCCAGCAGGACTGTTACAGCCTATGCCGATACCCGAATGGAAGTGGGATAAGCTTGGCATGGATTTTATTACCGGATTGCCCAGAACCAAAGTAGGATATGATTCAATATGGGTAGTAGTGGATCGCTTGACCAAAGTGGCTCACTTCATCCCAGTGAAAACAACTTATACAAGTGCAAAGTTGGCCAAGATATATATGTCCAGGATCGTATGTTTGCATGGAGTTCCGAGGACCATCATATTAGATAGAGGAACACAATTTACCTCAAAGTTTTGGCATCAGTTGCACCAGACTTTGGGAACGAGATTGGAGTTCAGTACAACATTTAACCCGCAGACAGATGGACAGACCGAGAGAGTCAACCAGATTCTGGAGGACATGTTGAGAGCCTGTGCGCAAGATTATGGATCTAGTTGGGATGACAATTTGCCTTACGCAGAGTTCTCATACAACAATAGCTACCAGGACAGTTTGAAGATGGCACCGTTCGAAGCCCTGTATGGACGCACATGCAGAACACCGCTGATGTGGGATGAGGTAGGAGACCGACAGCTGTTTGGACCAGACTTGATCAAGGAGTCTGAGGAGAAGGTTAAACTGATTCGCGATAGACTGAAGATTGCTCAGTCCAGACAGAAGAGTTATGCAGACTCGAAACGCAAGGAGGTAACTTATGAAATTGGAGATAGAGCATATCTACAAGTATCACCCTTGCGAGGAGTGAAACGTTTTGGAGTTAAGGGAAAATTAGCCCCGAGATTTGTAGGACCGTATCGTGTTTTGGAACGGATGGGAGAAGTTGCCTACAAGATGGAATTACCTGAAGGACTGTCAGGAGTTCACGATGTGTTCCACGTCTCACAGTTGAAGAAGTGTCATGCTGAGATGGCCGATATACCGTTAAGAGATACAGTACCTTTGGAGGCAATTCAGCTGGATAGTGATTTGACTTATGAGGAGAAGCCAGTGAAGATTCTTGACTTTGCCAGCCGAGTCACGCGCAGCAAGGTTATTAAGTTTTTCAAAGTTCAATGGAGCCACCATACCGAGGAGGAAGCCACGTGGGAACGAGAGGATGATCTTCGCAAGGACCACCCGCACCTATTTTCGAGCCAACCCAAATCTCAAGGACGAGATTCATCTTAAGGGGGGTAGGTTTGTAACATCCCAAATTTTCAATTTGGAATGTTAAACATAGGTCATTCATGCATATCATATTTTATTGCATCTTCGTTCCACAGTCCTTGAAATCCTAAGCAACTCAAGGACCCTCGGAGAGAGTTGGGGATTTTTCGGTTTTCATATTTGATTTTTATCAAATAGTGAAAACGAGGATTTCTGATTTTAATTATTTTTCTCTCTGAAAAATATTTCATATTAAAAATAAATGAGACGAGATAATATGACTTCTCCAAAACAGTTGAAATATCGGAGGAAAAATGTTAAAATCAATAACTTGTTTTTGTTTGATTTTATTTGGATTTTATTCGCCTCAAAAAAATTGCACGTTTTCAAAATTGCATTTTAGGGCCAAGAAAATGTTCATCTCGTTCTAAATATTTCATTTAGACGGTGAAAATTTGTTTTGGCATTTTTAGGTTTTTATTTTATTTTCTAGGATTTTATTTCTGTCGGCGAAATCTTTTAAAAAAAATCTCCCGCGCCCGACTGGGCCTAAGGCCCAGCCGAGCCAGGCCGGCCAAGCCGCCGCCGCCCCAGGCCCAGCCCGGCCGCTGCCGGACGAGGAGTCCGAGCGGACTCCATCGCCGCCACCGCCTTGGCCCTCCTCCAAGCCGCCTTCCCCTTCTTTATATCGCCGCCACCCTCCGCCACACCACCACCACCAGCCCGCCGCTTCGAGCGCGCGCGCCGCCCGCCACCGCCGCCGCGCCCCGCCGCCGAGCCCCGCCGCCCGAGAGCTGCCGCCCCGCCGGAGCCACCTCGTCGAGGTACCGTGCCGATCCGAGCCGCTAGTTTTTTTAAAAACCGTTCGGTTTTTTTAGAAACTCTAGTTCGGTTTTTTTCGGTTCGCCGGTTTTCCTCGATTCTTCTAATTTGCGGATGTTTGTCCATACGTTCGTTTTAACGAATGGTAGTTCGCCGTTAGTTACAGCTAACGAGCGCTCATTCATTAGTCTGTTCGTCAGTTTTCTTTTAACCGGATTTTTCCGTGATTATTCTCGATCGTGATTTCTGATCCGATCTTAGTTTATGTTTATCTTTTTGCTCGTTAGTCGGAATCAGGCGATTCAAGTGCCTAGATCTTCGTCTCGAGACCCTCTTTCTGTTTAATCAACTTAAATAAGATTTTGGTACTGTAAAATTTGACCCTAGTTCAAAGTAGTAAACGGATCTTGTTTCTTTCGCCGTTTGAGTTTCGTTGCTCCGTTTGGTTTGTTTCCTTTTGCGAACCGGAGTTCTTAAGTTGAACTTTCTAGTCAACCTCTTTTAGTTGAGTTTTGCTTGTGCATATTTGCTTGTTGCTTATGTATGTTATTGTTTGTTTGCGATAGAATTCCCGGAGTGCGAAGCGTGTTACTACGAGTCTCTAGGATTCGCGGATCGTCAGCAAGGCAAGTAACACATTGATCATAGTCTTTTCATACCCAGTTTTTATGCATTAGTTCCAATCCTCAAACATTTCATGATTAGGAGGTCATTAACATGTCGGTTGGGAAGTAGTTATTGAGGTAGAACCTATTGACCTGTTACTATCAAACCCTCGGGAGTTACTTCTACGTGTTGCTTATATTTTTATGCTATGCTCGTAGACGTGGTTTGAGTTTGAGTGAATCCATGACAGATGTGAGATTTTTAATTAATGGTTCAACTTAAGGTGGCAACTTAAAATTAACATCTGGGTGGACTGAGGCACCTGGGGAACCCAGTGTTGTCTGTTTTTTTGGAAATCCCGGGGTACCCGTGTGATCTTCCTATGGACCGCCACCCGGGCTTAAAGGGAACTGAGATGATTCATGCTAGAAACTTCCGTGTGCAGCCACAAGCTATTATGGGCTCTAGCATAGTTGAGTAGGTTACTTGAAGAGGTAGATCAGCAGGTAGTGGGTTTTGTAGGTTTGGTATGGTCTACCCGGAGTAGAGAGTTAATGTTTCTGAAAGACTGTGTCTCGGTCATCCGTTTCTGAAACACCATGCAGTGCGAGAAATCAACGGAGGCGATCGAGTCTTGTGGGGAAAAGTGCGCAAACCTCTGCAGAGTGTACAATCTAATCATGGTTAGCCGTGTCCCCGGTTATGGACAATCTTGAGTATCTGGTACTTTGGTTATCACATGTATCTCGTCATTCTTAATTAATATTGTTGGGTTGTTAACTATTTTAATTGGGATTGAGTTAGGGTTATACCTTATCAATGTTTCAACCACCATGATAGTTAAATTAAAATCTATTCCATTGTTGTAGGGAAAAATTGGATTTTCGCAAAACTACAACCATAGAGCTTTCCACCAGCCAAATATGCATGTAGTCATAGCATTATCTTGTTCTTGTTTTACTGTGTTATATTACCAGCATATTCCATGTGTTGACCCGTTCTCGGGCTGCAACGTATTATAATGCAGACTTTTCATACGGGGAGTAAGGTTCGTTAGGTCATTGTCATGCAGCTCAGCTATGCCGTTGGAGTTGATGGACTCACTTTATCTTCCAAGCCTTTCGCTGTTATCGCATTAGATGGCCTTAAGCCATATTATTGTAATAAGTTCTCTTTTGAGACATTCGATGCAATAAGTGTGTGATTGCTACTCTGTTATAAATCCTTCGAGTATTGTGTGTGTCAGCATTACTGATCCAGGGATGACACTGAAACATAGAGACTTGACCATCTGAGGTCGGGTCGCTACATCTGGTTTGCTTTCGGTCCATGAAAGATCATTGCGAAGGTTTTATTCCGTTTGGACTCCGTTTGGTATTCCTTTTCTGCAAAACTCTAAAATAGGCAAAAAATGTAAACCGCACTTTGGGCCTCCAGTTAATAGGTTAGTCCTAAAAATAATATAAAAGAGCATATTAAAGCCCATTAAACATCCAAAACAGATAATATAATAGCATAAATAAAAAATTATAGATACGTTGGAGACGTATCAAGCATGCCCAAGCTTAATTCCTGCTCGTCCTCGAGTAGGTAAATGATAAAAACAGAATTTTTGATGTGGAATGCTACCTAACATAATTATCAATATAATTTTATTTATTGTGGCATGAATTTTGAGATCCGAAATATTCAAGACAAAAGTTTAATATTGACATAAAAACAATAATACTTCAAGCATACTAACAAAACAATCATGTCTTCTCAAAATAACACGGCCAACGAAAGTTATCCCTACAAAATCATATAGTCTGGCTATGCTCTATCTTCATCACACAAAATATTTAATCATGCACAACCCCGATGACAAGCCAAGAAATTGTTTCATACTTTTGATGTTCTCAAACTTTTTTCAATCTTCACGCAATACATGAGCATGAGCCATGGATATAGCACTATAGGTGGAATAGAGGGGTGGTTGTGGAGAAGACAAAATGGAGAAGATAGTCTCACATCAACTAGGCGTATCAACAGGCTATGGAGATGCCCATCAATAGATATCAATGTGAGTGAGTAGGGATTGCCATGCAACGGATGCACTAGAGCTATAAGTGAACAAAATATGACTCTATGTGAATGCCTCCGGCGTTCTACCGAGATATGCAATGAATCAAGAGTAACATGTATGAAAGAATTATGGATGGTGGCTTTGCCACAAATACAATGTCAACTACATGATCATGCAAGGCAATATGACAATGATGGAGCATGTCATAATAAACGGAACGGTGGAAAGTTGCATGGAAATATATCTTAGAATGGCTATGGAAATGCCATAATAGGTAGATATGGTGGCTGTTTTGAGGAAGGTAAATGGTGGGTTTATGGTACCGGCGAAAGTTGCGCGCTACTAGAGAGGCCAGCAATGGTGGAAGTGTGAGTGTGCGCATAATCCATGGACTCAACATTAGTCATAAAGAACTCACATACTTCTTGCAAAAAATCTATTAGTCATCGAAACAAAGTACTACGCGCATGCTCCTATGGGGATATATTGGTAGGAAAATACCATCGCTCGTCCCCGACCGCCACTCATAAGGAATACAATCAAAAAATAAATCATGCTCCGACTTCATCACATAACGGTTCACCATATGTGCATGCTACGGGAGTCACAAACTTTAACATAAGTATCTCTCGAATTCACAACTACTCTACTAGCATGACTCTAATCTCACCATGTTCATATCTCAAAACAATCATAAAGAATCAAACTTCTCATAGTATTCAACACATTTTATATGAAAGTTTTTATTATACCCATCTGGGATGCCCATCATATTAGGACTAGTTTTATAGCCAAAGCAAATTACCATGTTGTTCTAAAAGACTCTCAAAGTAATATAAGTGAAGCATGAGAGATCAATAATTTCTATAAAATACAACCATCACCGTGCTCTAAAATCTAGGTATAGGTATTGCCATCTTCGGTATGCAATTCATAAGTGGCTCTCATAATAGATTCATAAGGCGATTTAATATTATTCCTAGGAAAGTGTTCCATGCCTTTCCTTAACGAAATTGGAATCTAATATTTCCTTTTTTCATGTCAATAATTGCACCAATCGTTCTAAGGAAAGGTCTACCAAGAATAATAGGGCATGTAGGATTGCTATCTATATCAAGAACAACGAAATATACGGACACATAATTCCTATTTGCAACAATAACAACATCATAAATCCTTCCCATAGGTTTCTTAATGGTGGATTCCGCAAGATGCAAATTTAAAGAACAATCATCAAATTCACGGAAACCTAGAACATCACACAAGGTTTTTGGAATCGTGCAAACACTAGCACCCAAATCACATAAAGCATAGCATTCATAATATTTAATATTAATTTTAGTAGTAGGTTCCCACTCATCATAAAGTTTTCTAGGGATAGAAACTTCTAGTTCAAGCTTTTCTTCATAGGATTGCATAAAGCATCAACGATATGTTTAGTAAAAGCTTTATTTTGATTATAAGCATGAGGAGAATTTAACACGGATTGCAACAAGGAAATACAATCTATCAAAGAGCAATTATCATAATTAAATTCCTTGAAATCCAAAATAGTGGGTTCATTGCTATGTAATGTTTTGACCTCTTTAATCCCACTTTTATTAATTTTTGCATCAAGATATAAAAACTCCGAATCATTGGGATGCTTTTTAACTAAAGTTGACTCATCTCCAGTCCCATATTTATCAAGATTCATATTGGAAAACAAAGATTTAATAGGAGTCACATCAATCACTTTTAGATCTTCATCATTATTATCATGAAAACTAGAAGAACACGCTTTCACAAAGCAATCTTTTGCACGCATCTTATCGGTTCTTTCTTTGCACTCATCAATGGAAATTCTCATAGCTTTGAGAGACTCATTGATGTCTTGTTTAGGTGGAATAGATCTAAGTTTCACAGAATCAACATCAAGTGAAATTCTATCCATGTTCCTAGCCAACTCATCAATCTTAAGAAATTTTTCTTCAACCAAAGCATTGAAATTCTTTCGCGAACTCATAAATTCTTTAACACTAGTCTCAAAATCAGAGGCATCTTATTAAAATTTCCATAAGAGTTGTTGTAGGAATTACCATAATTATTAGAGGAATTACTAGGAAACGGCCTAGAATTAAAGTTTCCTCTATACGCGTTGTTACCAAAATTGTTCCTACCAACAAAATTCACATCCATAGATTCGTTATTATTCTCAATTAAAGTGGACAAAGGCATATCATTAGGATCAGAAAAAACACTTTTATTAGCAAAAAAATCATAAGTTCATCCATCTTTCCACTCAAAACATTAATCTCTTAAATCGCATGAACTTTTTTACTAGTGGATCTTTCGGTGTGCCATTGATAATAATTAACCATAATATTGTCTAGGAGTTTAGTAGCTCCTCCTAAAGTGATTTCCATCAAAGTGCCTCCCGCGGTCGAATATAAAAGATTTCCAGAAGCAAAATTCAGTCCGGCATAAAAGTTTTGTATAATCATCAACAAATTCAAACCATGTGTAGGGAAATTACGTATCATTAATTTCATCCTCTCCCAAGGTTGTGCAACATGCTCATGATCAAGTTGCTTAAAATTCGTAATATCGTTCCTAAGAGATGATCTTAGCGGGAGGAAAATACTTAGAGATAAAAGCATCATTGCACTTATTCCATGAATCAATACTATTTTTAGGAAAAGAAGAGAACCAAGTTTTAGCACGATCTCTAAGCGAAACGGAAATAGCTTAAATTTAACAATATCATTATCCACATCTTTCTTCTTTTGCATATCACACAAATCAACAAAGTTGTTTAGATGGGTAGCGACATCTGCACTAGGAAGGCCGGAAAATTGATCTTTCATAACAAGATTCAACAAAGTGGTATTAATTTCACAAGATTTAGCATTTGTAGTAGGAGCAATCGGAGTGCTAATAAAAACATTGTTGTTGGTATTGGAAAAGTCACACAATTTAGTATTATCTTGAGCCATCGTGACAAATAGTCAATCCAACACACAAGCACACAAGAAGCAAGCGAAAAGAGACGAACGGAAGAGGGGCAAAGAAAACGGTAAATTTTGTGAAGTGGGGGAGAGGAAAACAAGAGGCGAATGGAAAATAATGTAATGCGAGGGAGAAGAGTTTATGATGGGTACTTGGTATGTCTTGACTTGGCGTAGATCTCGCCGGCAACGGCGCCAGAAATCCTTCTTGGTACCTCTTGGGCATGCGTTGCTTTTCCCTTGAAGAGGAAAGGGTGATGCAGCAAAGTAGCGTAAGTATTTCCCTCAGTTTTGAGAACCAAGGTATCAATCCAGTAGGAGACAACGCACAAGTCACCTAGTACCTGCACAAACAATCAAGAACCTTGCAACCAATGTGATAAAGGGGTTGTCAATCCCTTAGATCTAATAGAGATAGTAAAGTAAATATTTTTGGTATTTTTGTTGTATAGATTGGAAAGTAAAGATTGCAAAATAGTAAACGAGATGCGATGTAAATAAAAGAGATGTAATATATTAAGAAAGAGACCAGGGGGCCATAGGTTTCACTAGTGGCTTCTCTCAAGATAACATGTATTACGGTGGGTGAACAAATTACTGCCGAGTAATTGATAGAAAAGCGCATAGTTATGAAGATATCTAAGGCAATGATCATGAATATAGGCATCATGTCCGTGTCAAATAGACCGAAATGATTCTGCATATACTACTATTACTCCACACATCGACGGAGTAATGCATTAAGACAGATGACATGATGTATAGGGATAAACTCAAGCAATATGATATAAACCCCATCATTTTATCCTCGATGGCAACAATACAATACGTGCCTTGCTGCCCCTACTGTCACTGGGAAAGGAAACCGCAAGATTGAACCCAAAGCTAAGCACAATCTAGTAGGCCAAACTAAACCGATAATTCGAAGAGACTTGCAAAGATATCAAATCATGCATATAAGAACTCAGAGAAGAACCAAATAATATTTATAGATAATCTTGTTCATAAATCCACAATTCATCGGATCTCGGCAAACACACCGCAAAAGAGTATTACATCAAATAGATCTCCAAGAACATCGAGGAGAACTTTGTATTGAGAATCAAAGAGAGAGAAGAAGCCATCTAGCTAATAACTATGGACCCGAAGGTCTGTGGTAATCTAGTCACGCTTCGTCGGAGAAGCAATGCTGTTGATGTAGAAGCCCTCCGTGATCGATTCCCCCTCCGGCAGATCGCCGGAAAAGGCCCCAAGATGGGATATCATGGTTACAGAAGGTTGCGGCGGTGGAAAGTGGTTTCGTGGTTCCCCTGATGTTTCTAGGGTATAAGAGTATATATAGGCGAAAGAAGTACAACGGTGGAGCTATGAGGGGCCGCGAGGGTGGGGGGCACGCTTGCCCCCCCCCCCCCCTGGGCGCGCCCTCCTGCCTCGTGGCTTCCTCGTGGCGTTCCAGACTTCGACTCCAAGTCTTCTGGTTTGCTTTCGGTCCAAGAAAGATCATCGTGAAGGTTTCATTCCGTTTGGACTCCGTTGGTATTCCTTTTCTGCAAAACTCTAAAATAGGCAAAAAACAGAAAGTGGCACTAGGCCTTCGGTTAATAGGTTAGTCCCATAAATAATATAAAAGAGCATATTAAAGCCCATTAAACATCCAAAACAGATAATATAATAGCATGGAACAATCAAATATTATAGATACGTTGGAGACGTATCATGACTCTGTTGAGTCCTCTGTCTGTATGAAGCCTTTGATCTGGGGTTTGTCTTCTTCCCAGGTGGTGTCATGATGACATTCACAGGAAGTTTCTCAAGACAGCGTTTGGGCACCCAGATCTTCTTCAAAGGTGCTCCATTCCTGCAGTTAGTACCAATATACCTGGCAAACACTTCACCATTCTGATACTTAAACAGTTTATAGTTTCCATCAAAGGATTCATCAATGATAATAGGGTTAGCACAAGTGAAGCTAGATAAGGTAGATGGATCCACTGAAGGTCCCTTTGTGGCAACCCATGTGGTTTTGGGGTACTGCTCAGGCTTCCATTAAGAACCATCAACATTAATTTTCCTCTCGAAACCAACACCCTCTTTCCTAGGGTTTCGGTTTAGAATCTGTTTCTTGAGGACATCACATAGTGTCTGATGCCCTTTGAGACTTTTGTACATTCCTCTTTCAAGCAATGTCTTCAACCTGGCATTCTCATCAGCAATAGTAGTGGTATCCTCAGCAGAGGGGTTAGTTACCACATCAGAAGTTGAAGATATTGCAATAGTAGCAGCAGTAGAACATTCAGCAACAGAGACAGCATTATCACGCTCAAGGCATTTTAGACACGGTGGTTTGAACCCTTCCTGAGCGAAACTGATCTGTTGAGCGCGAAGTGACTCATTCTCCTTTTGAAGATCTTCATGAGCCGATCTCAAGTTCTCAAGCTCTTGCTTCCTTTGAATATAATCATAGGAGAGCTTTTCATGAGTAGTTGAGAGTGTTTCATGACGACTTTCAAGTTCCTCATACTTAACATGAAGATTTTTAATGTCTTCAATTAAGGATTGTGTTCGCGTCATTTCCACGTCCAACAGGTCATCGCTTTTGTCTAGCAAATTTTGAATATGTTCCATAGCAGTTTATTTTTCAATTGCAATTTTAGCAAGTGTTTTGTAGCTAGGTTTAGATTCACATTCAGAGTCATCTTCACTGGATGTTTGAAAGTAGGCATCGTGCGAGTTTACCTTGGCACCTCATGCCATGAAGCAGTAGGTGGGAGCAGAGTCATCCTCATCATTAGCATCAGTGTTGGTGACGAGGCCATTGTCTTCAGTGTTGAAGATGTACTTGGCGACATAGGCTAAAGCTAGAGCCAGGCTTGCCACGCCTGAATCGGACTCCTCCTCAGACTCCACCTCCGCCTCCTCAGAAACAGACTCCTCCTCTGAATCCATTTCCTGGCCAACAAACGCACGAGCCTTGCTTGACGAGCTCTTCTTGTGTGATGAAGACTTTGACGAAGACTTCAAAGAAGACTTTGAGGATTTCTTCTTCTTCTTGTCATCAGAATCATATTCTTTGCTCTTCTTCTTCATCTTGGTCTCGTTGTCCCACTGTGGACACTCAGAGATGTAGTGACCAGGTTTTCTTGCATTTGTGGCATGTTCTCTTCTTGTGGTCACGAGTGGAAGCTTCATCATTTCTTGAGCTGGATCTTGAAGATTTCTGAAGCCTTTCTTCTTGGTGAACTTCTGGAACTTCTTCACGAGCATAGCAACCTCCTTTCCAATGTCTTCAGGATCCCCAGAGCTGTAGTCAGATTCTTCTTCAGATGAGGAAACAACCTTTGCCTTCAAAGTGCGAGTTCGGCCATAGTTGGGACCATAGATATCTCTCTTCTCAGATAACGGGAACTCATGTGTGTTGAGCCGCTGCTACCTCTTGAGCACTGCATTGAATTTCCTTGAAGAGGAAAGGGTGATGCAGCACAGTAGCGTAAGTATTTCCCTCAGTTTTTGAGAACCAAGGTATCAATCCAGTAGGAGACTACGCGCAAGTCCCTCATACCTGCACAAAGCAAATAATTCCTCGCAACCAACGCGATAAGGGGTTGTCAATCCCTTCACGGTCACTTACGAGAGTGAGATCTGATAGATATGATAGGATAATATTTTTGGTATTTTTGTGATAAGTATGCCAAGTAAAATAAAAGCAAAATAAAAAGCAAAGGAAATACCTAAGTGTTGGAAGATTAATATGATGAAGATAGACCCGGGGGCCATAGGTTTCACTAGTAGCTTCTCTCATGAGCATAAGTATTTTACGGTGGGTGAGCAATTCTTGTTGAGCAATTGATGAATTGAGCATAGTTATGAGAATATCTAGGTATGATCATGTATATAGGCATCACGTCCGAGACAAGTAGACCGACTCCTGCCTGCATCTACTACTATTACTCCACTCATCGACCGCTATCCAGCATGCATCTAGAGTATTAAGTTCAAGAAAACAGAGTAACGCCTTAAGCAAGATGACATGTTGTAGAGGGATAAATTCATGCAATATGATAAAAAAAACCATCTTGTTATCCTCGATGGCAACAATACAATACGTGCCTTGCTGCCCCTCATCCTTTGGGAAAGGACACCGCAAGATTGAACCCAAAGCTAAGCACTTCTCCCATTGCAAGAAAGATCAATCTCGTAGGCCAAACCAAACTGGTAATTCGAAGAGACTTGCAAAGATAACCAATCATACATAAAAGAATTCAGAGAAGATTCATATATTGTTCATAGATAATCTTGATCATAGACCCACAATTCATCGATCTCAACAAACACACCGCAAAAACAAGATTACATCGAATAGATCTCCACGAGAGAGGGGGAGAACATTGTATTGAGATCCAAAAAGAGAGAAGAAGCCATCTAGCTACTAACTATGGACCCGAAGGTCTGAGGTAAACTACTCACACTTCATCGGAGAGGCTATGGTGTTGATGTAGAAGCCCTCCATGATGGGTGCCCCCTCCGGCGGAGCTCCGGAACAGGCCCCAAGATGGGATCTCGTGGGTACAGAAGGTTGCGGCAGTGGAATTAGGTTTTGGCCGTGTCGATCGTTTGGAATGCGTATGTATATATAGGAGGAAGAATGCGTCGGTGGAGCAATAGGGGCCCACGAGGGTGGAGGGCATACAGGGGGTGGGCGCGCCCCCCTACCTCGTGGCTTCCACCTTTCTATCTTGACGTAGGGTCCAAGTCTCCTGGATCATGTTCGGTGAGAAAATCACGTTCCCGAAGGTTTCATTCCGTTTGGAGTCTGTTTGATATTCCTTTTCTTCGAAACTCTGAAATAGGCAAAAACATCAATTCTGGGTTGGGCCTCCGGTTAATAGATTAGTCCCAAAAATAATATAAAAGTGGATAATAAAGCCCAATATTGTCCAAAACAGTAGATAATACAGCATGGAGCAATCAAAAATTATTTATACGTTGGAGACGTATCAGGCATCCCCAAGCTTATTTCCTGCTCGTCCTCGAGTAGGTAAATGATAAAAAAGATAATTTTTTATGCGGAGTGCTACTTGGCGTAATTTCAATGTAATTCTTCTTAATTGTGGTATGAACATTCAGATCCGAAAGATTCAAGACAAAAGTTTAGTATTGACATAAAAATAATAATACTTCAAGCATACTAACAAAGCAATTATGTCTTCTCAAAATAACATGGCCAAAGAAAGTTATCCCTACAAAATCATATAGTCTGGCTATGCTCTATCTTCACCACACAAAGTATTTAAATCATGCACAACCCCGATGACAAGCCAAGCAATTGTTTTATACTTTTGACATTCTCAAACTTTTTCAATCTTCACGCAATACATGAGCATGAGCCATGGATATAGCACTATATGTGGAATAGAATGGTGGTTGTGGAGAAGACAAAAAGGGGAGATAGTCTCACATCAACTAGGCGTATCAACGGGATATGGAGATGCCCATCAATATATATCAATGTGAGTGAGTAGGGATTGCCATGCAACGGATGCACTAGAGCTATAAGTATATGAAAGCTCAACAAAGGAAACTAAGTGGGTGTGCATCCAACTCGCTTGCTCACGAAGACCTAGGGCATTTTGAGGAAGCCCATCATTGGAATATAGAAGCCAAGTTCTATAATGAGAAATTCCCACTAGTATATGAAAGTGACAAAATGAGAGACTCTCTATCATAAAGATCATGGTGCTACTTTGGAGCACAAGTGTGGTAAAAGGATAGTAACATTGTCCTTTCTCTCTTTTTCTCTCATTTTTATTTTTTTTTATTTGGGACTTTTCTCTCTCTTTTTTTATGGCCTCTTTTTTTCGTCCGGAGTCTCATCTCGACTTGTGGGGGAATCATAGTCTCCATCATCCTTTTCCTCACTTGGGACAATGCTCTAATAATGAAGATCGTCACACTTTTATTTTCTTACAACTCAACAATTACAACTCGATACTTAGAACAAAATATTACTCTATATGAATGCCTCCGGTGGTGTACCGGGATATGCAATGAATCAAGAGTGACATGTATGAAAGAATTATGAACGGTGGCTTTGCCACAAATACGATGTCAACTAGATGATCATGCTAAGCAATATGACAATGATGGAGTGTGTCATAATAAACGGAACGGTGGAAAGTTGCATGGCAATATATCTCGGAATGGCTATGGGAATGCCATGATAGGTAGGTATGGTGGCTGTTTTTAAGAAGGTATATGGTGGGTGTATGATACTGGCGAAAGGTGAACGGTATTAGAGAGGCTAGCAGTGGTGGAAGGAAGAAAAGTGTGTATAATCCATGGACTCAACATTAGTCATGAAGAACTCATATACTTACTGCAAAAATCTACAAGTTATCAAAGTAAAGTATTACGCGCATGCTCCTAGGGGGATAGATTGGTAGGAAAAGACCATCGCTCGTCCCCGACCGCCACTCATAAGGAAGACAATCAATAAATAAATCATGCTCCGACTTCATCACATAACAGTTCACCATACGTGCATGCTACGGGAATCACAAACTTTAACACAAGTATTTCTCAAATTCACAACTACTCAACTAGCATGACTCTAATATCACCATCTTCATATCTCAAAACAATTATCAAGCATCAAACTTCTCATAGTATTCAACACACTCAAAAGAAAGTTTTACAAATCTTGAATACCAAGCATATTAGGATTATTTAGGCAAATTACCATGCTATTTAAGACTCTCAAAATAATCTAAGTGAAGCATGAGAGATCAATAGTTTCTATAAAACAAATCCACCACCGAGATCTAAAAGATAAAAGTGAAGCACTAGAGCAAAACTATATAACTCAAAAGATGTAAGTGAAGCACATAGAGTATTCTAACAATTTCCAAATCATGTATGGCTCTCTCAAAAGGTGTGTACAGCAAGGGTTATTGTGGTAAACTAAAAAGCAAAGAGTCAAATCATACAAGACGCTCCAAGCCAAACACATATCATGTGGTGAATAAAAATATAGCTCCAAGTAAAGTTACCGATGGAAGTAAACGAAAGAGGGGACGCCTTCCGGGGCTTCCCCAAGCTTTGGATTTTTGGTGTCCTTAGATTATCTTGGGGGCGCCATGGGCATCCCCAAGCTTAGGCTCTTTCCACTCCTTTTTCCATAATCCATCAAAAAGTTTCACCCAAAACTTGAAAACTTCACAACACAAAACTCAACAGAAATCTCGTGAGCCCCGTTAGCGAAAGAAAACAAAAGACCACTTCAAGGTACTGTAATGAACTCATTCTTTATTTATATTGGTGTTAAACCTACTGTATTCCAACTTCTCTATGGTTTATAAACTATTTTACTAGCCATAGATTCATCAAAATAAGCAAACAACACACGAAAAACAGAATCTGTCAAAAACAGAACAGTCTGTAGTAATCTGTAACTAACGCAAACTTCTGGAACTCCAAAAATTCAGCCAAAATAGGAAGACCTAGGAAATTTGTCTATTAATCCGCAGCAACTGGAATCACTATTTTAACACATTCTGGTGATTTTTAACAATTGTTTTTGTGAACAGAAAGTTTTTGGAAATTACAGCAAGATCAAATAACTATCATCCAAGAAGATCCTATAGGTTTAACTTGGCACAAACACTAATTAAAACATAAAAATACATCTAACCAGAGGCTAGAACAAAGATTTATTCCTAAACATAAGCAAAAAGCAAAAAACTAAAAATAAAATTGGGTTGCCTCCCAACAAGCGCTATTGTTTAACGCCCCTAGCTAGGCATAAAAGCAAGGATAGATTTAGGTATTGCCATAATAGTGGTATGGCAAGTCATGAAAACTTTTCTCATATTCTCTACGTTCAGCAGCAAGTTTTCTTTGAGGCAAGCAAAAATAATCAAAAGGGCTAAACTTAATGGGACAAAAGTCCCCAAGTTCAATCTCGGGAGGTATGGGTTCCTCTCTAGGCCCTTTTTATTGCACAACCAATTCATCATTAAGAGCATTATTTTGGCAAAAAGTCACAAGCCTTTGTTCAAGAGGAAAACCTAATCCATTATTTTGAATAGCAAAATCATCATTAAGCTCGGAAATTCTATCAACTAGAACATCAGCGGGAACCTTTTTCCTAAGATTTTCATTATAAGCAATATGATCCAAAGATTGTAAACGCATCATGTCTTCTTGATTAAAAAGGATAGCTTCAACGAGAGGATGACTAGCATCTACCATATAGGGTGTGTTTGGTAGGGTGTATGAAGGGTGAATGAGCCCAAGAGTTCCCTTCTCGACCCACTTTTGGGTGTTTGGTAGAGTGTATGAAGGGTGTATGAGTCCACACTAGCTTAGCACAAATACACTAGAAGCATGCATGAAGAGAGCATGCATGAAGAGGGGTGTTGAGTTGAGCATGCATGAAGAGGGAACAACTATGCTGAGACGAGAACGCAACCAAACACACCCATAATGCACAAAGATTTCTTTGGCCTCTTTTATTATGAATCTAAACTCATGAGCCAAAAAGATAGTAGCGGCACGCTTAACAGAAGAATGCTCAATATTAGAGAACTCTAGGAAAATTCTTTGTATGCAAGGATGCAAGTGCATAAATTGCCTTTCTAGTTCAACTATAAGCATGGCAATAGCGTCCGCAAGACTACTAGTTCTATGGAGAATAGAACCGCATATAGAAGGCAAAGCACCAGCACAAGTAAAGAAATCTTGAATGACTCCTTTTCCAATATATTACCACTACCAATTCGAAATCTTTTTGTATGCAAGGTAGGGGGTTCTTCAGCAGGAGCATCAGAATTTTCTATGATATTATTATTGTCCATATCGGCAATAATTTCCCCAAATTCAGACATAACGACAGAGAGAGCGAGGGGTAAAAAGAAGAAAGCGAATGGAAAAGAGAGGGCGAATAAAATGGCAAGGGTGAAGTGGGGCAGAGGAAAACGAGAGGCAAATGGCAAACAATGTAATGCGGGAGATAAGGGATTGTGATGGGTACTTGGTATGTTGACTTTTGCGAGACTACGCGGGCAATGGCGCGAAATCTTCTCTGCTACCTCTTGAGCACTGCGTTGGATTTCCTTGAAGAGGAAAGGGTGATGCAACACAGATGGCGTAAGTATTTCCCTCAGTTTTGAGAACCAAGGTATCAATCCATTAGGAGACTACAGCGAGTCCGTCGTACCTGCACAAAGCAAATAACTCCTCGCAACCAACGCGATAAGGGGTTGTCAATCCCTTCACGGTCACTTACGAGAGTGAGATCTGATAGATATGATAGAATAATATTTTTGGTATTTTTGTGATAAAGATGCAAAGTAAAATAAAAGCAAAATAAAAAGCAAAGTAAAAAACTAAGTGTTGGAAGATTAATATGATGAAGATAGACCCGGGGGCCATAGTTTCACTAGTAGCTTCTCTCATGAGCATAAGTATTTTACGGTGGGTGAACAAATTAATGTTCAGCAATTGACAGAATTGAGCATAGTTATGAGAATATCTAGGTATGATCATGTATATAGGCATCATGTCCGAGACAAGTAGACCGACTCCTGCCTGCATCTACTACTCTTACTCCACTCATCGACCGCTATCCAGCATGCATCTAGAGTATTAAGTTCAAGAAAACAGAGTAACGCCTTAAGCAAGATGACATGTTGTAGAGGGATAAATTCATGCAATATGATAAAAAAACCCATCTTGTTATCCTCGATGGCAACAATACAATCGTGCCTTGCTTCCCCTCATCCTTTGGGAAAGGACACGCAAGATTGAACCCAAAGCTAAGCACTTGTCCCATTGCAAGAAAGATCAATCTAGTAGGCCAAACCAAACTGATAATTCGGAGAGACTTGCAAAGATAACCAATCATACATAAAAGAATTCAGAGAAGATTCAAATATTGTTCATAGATAATCTTGATCATAAACCCACAATTCATCGATCTCAACAAACACACCGCAAAAACAAGATTACATCGAATAGATCTCCACGAGAGAGGGGGAGAACATTGTATTGAGATCCAAAAAGAGAGAAGAAGCCATCTAGCTACTAACTATGGACCCGAAGGTCTGAGGTAAACTACTCACACTTCATCGGAGAGGCTATGGTGTTGATGTAGAAGCCCTCCGTGATGGGTGTCCCCTCCGGCGGAGCTCCGGAACAGGCCCCAAGATGGGATCTCGTGGGTACAGAAGGTTGCGGCGGTGGAATTAGGTTTTTGGCTCCATATCTGATCGTTTGGGGGTACATAGGTATATATAGGAGGAAGGAGTACGTCGGTGGAGCAACAGGGGGCCCACGAGGGTGGAGGGCGCGCCCTAGGGGTGGGCGTGCCCCCCTACCTCGTGGCTTCCTCCTTTCTTTCTTGACATAGGGTCCAAGTCTCCTGGATCATGTTCGGTGAGAAAATCACGTTCCCGAAGGTTTCATTCCGTTTGGACTCCGTTTGATATTCCTTTTCTTCGAAACTCTAAAATAGGCAAAAAACAACAATTCTGTGCTGGGCCTCCGGTTAATAGGTTAGTCCCAAAAATAATATAAAAGTGGATAATAAAGCCCAATATTGTCCAAAACAGTAGATAATATAGCATGGAGCAATCAAAAATTATAGATACGTTGGAGACGTATCAACCCCTCAAGTATGTCAGACGGATCGAGAGTCTTGAAGTCAGGGCGTTCTAGAATCATCAGGGCCAAGGTGTCGAATGAGCTGTCAAGTGATCTCAGGAGCTTCTTGACGATTTCGTGCTTGGAGATCTCAGTGGCGTCGGGTGCACGAAGCTCATTTGTGATATCAGTGAGGCGGTCAAACGTGAGCTGGACATTCTCATTGTCGTTTCTCTTGAAGCGGTTGAAGAGGTTGCGAAGAACATTAATCCTTGAGTCTTTCTGAGTTGAGACGCCTTCGTTGACCTTGGAGAGCCAGTCCCAGACTAGCTTCGCAGTTTCCAGAGCACTCACACGGCCATACTATCCTTTGTTCAGATGACCACATATGATGTTCTTGGCGGTTGAGTCCAGTTGAATGAACCTCTTGACATCAGCAGCGGTGACACCTTCACCGACCTTGGGAACATCGTTCATGACGACATACCAAAGGTCGACGTCAATGGCTTCAAGATGCATGCGCATCTTATTCTTCCAGTAGGGGTAATCAGTGCCATCGAAGACAGGACACGCAGCGGAGACCTTGATTATCCCTGCAACCGAAATAGCTAAAACTCCAGGTGGTTAAACCGAATCACACATAACAAGGGAGCTCCTTGCTCTGATACCAATTGAAAGTGCTAGTTATCGACTAGAGGGGGTAAATAGGCGATTTTTATGGAAGTCTTCAAAACACGGGGCTTTGAAGAAAAATAGTAGAAATGAACCTATTGATATGCAACAGAAGGTAGACTACACTAGACAAGCCATAGTCAAGTAAGCAATGAAGTGAAAGTACGAAGACTATCAGCAGCTAGGTAGTATGGATCAGGATGGAAGATAGTATGAAGCCAACAACAACAGTCTTCACACAGTGAAGACAATCATATCATGCAAGCGGGTAATGACTTCATGAATACAAACTGTAAAGTAAAGAGATGATAAGGATAGAACTAGTTGCTTGGAGAGGACAAGGATTTGGTAGACCAGTTCCAGTTGTTGTGACAACTGTATGTTTGGTTAGGGAGGTTGAGATTTAACTCAGAAGACCGCGTCTTCACCTTGTTCCCCTTGAGCTAAGAACACATAGTCCTCACCCAATCACTCTTGTAAGTCTTCAAGGTAGACTTCCAAACCTTCACAGACTTCGTTGACTGGCAATCCACAATGGCTCTTGGATGCTCAGAACATGACGCCTAACCGACTGGAGGATTCACAGTCCTCAAGTGTAATAAGTCTTCAGATCACGCAGACAGAAAGACTTCAGTGATGCCTAACACTCTTTGTCTTTGGGTGTTTTGGGCTTTGTCCTCGCAAGGATCTCTCTCTCTTAAATGCTTCGGAGGTGGGTTGCTCTCAAACGACAAAAGCCGTGCACTAACTCGAGCAGCCACCAACTTATGGTGTAGGGGTGGGCTATTTATAGCGAGGAGGCAACCCGACCTGATTTATGTCCGAAATGACCACAGGTCACTAAGGAACTGACACGTGTCCAATAGTCAGATTTCAAACACACGCGGCAGCTTGACTTGGGCTACAAGTAAAGCTGACTCATCCAGCTCTGGATAAGATTTGCTCTCATTGTCTTTGCTCGAAGACGTAGGATTAGGTTGAGCATCACATCAGTCACTCTGACTTTGTTCACTTGGACCCCACTTAACAGTACGGTGGTTGCTATGACTCAAAAAAGAAGAAAAGAAAACTACGAAACAACTATGTCTTCGCACTCCATAGTCTTCATGTGAATGTCTTCTCATGTCATAATCTTCACTGTGAATATCTTCACAGACCACCATTGTCTTTAATGTCTTCACACATTTTTAGGAGTCATCTCTGGTAGGTGTGACGCCCGGATAATTAAGCTACAGTAATTCACTGCTAATGATGCCATGTCACCACGGTTACTGTTGTTAAACTCACATTGGTTCGGAACCGATTCAAATTTGAATTCAAAATAAAGTCAAATAATTACTTATTAAGTTAATTATACAAAATAGTTCATGATATTGCAAATAATCCAAAGCAATTATAAAACCAAAACCAACATTTTATAAAATACAATAATTAAAACAGGGGCCAAAATAATATTTTAACGACTTTTAAAATTATAAAAAAATTCCAAAGCTTTTCAAATGCCTCCCAAACTTTTTGTGGCAGTGCCATATAATGCAGTGTTATTTATGGGACTAGTTACATGTTTTACAAAAGCCAGTTAGTGTATAAAGAAAATACAAAACCTAAAAGTAAGTCTCTTGTGCACTTGGCCCACCATGAATAGTACAAGGCACAGCCCAACTCACCTCATCCTCTTCTTCCTGTTCACAGCACACCCCGTGGACGATCTGAGCACGTCCATGGATGGTGATCTCCACGTGCCGAACATCCAGCTCCCCCTGGATTCCTACAAGATGAACCCCGTGACCGCTGCAAACCCTAGCCATCCCCTGTTCCCCTCACTCTCGTTTTCCTCCTCGTTTTCGTCTCCACCGAAGCAGAGTCGCCGCCTTGCCTTCGTCGATCCCACGGCCACCGGCCTCCACTCTCCGCGCCAAGAGGTCCAAGAGCTCCATCATCTTTGACTACGTCGCATCCGTACCAGGGAACCACGAGGACCACGCTACACCGACGGGATCGACCGTCTTCCTCATCTACGGTCGTCACTGCCCCACGCCCGATTTGCCTCACCGGAGATTCTCCGCCTCGCTGGACACGTCCGCTGCCTCCCCCTATGAGCGGCACCCCCATTCCCCTCGTTCCCCCTCCGTTCGTCGCTCCGTTGCGCCGCCCTGTGCTATCCATGTTCCGTGCAGTGGCCGCGGTCCTCACGACCGCGCCCAACACCCAGCCCTTCTCTAGTCCACACCCCTGGCGTGACCTGCGCCCGCCCGCGCGTGCGTCCTCCGCGCCCACGCCGCGCCCCACTGTCCTCGCCGACCTTGCATGTCGCCCGCGCCCGCATGCTGCTTCTGTCACAACCCCAGATCAGCCCTTGTTTGACTTTGCTTGCATCATGTCAAATTTATTGAAAATTGAAATGGGGATTGCTCAAACCCTAGCACCAAACCAAATCAACTAGGTTCAAATAAAAATATTCTCAATGAACCCAAAATGCCCTTCAGAAAAGTTTATCATTTTTTGATTGGTTTAAAACCTCTGCCAAAAATGGTGCACATATTTCTAGGCCATCCTGGATTTTTGAATTAAATCATATGGTAATTGTATTTGGGCATTTAATTGCTAAATAATATTTTAAATGCTCAAATAATCACAAACTGAAATGTTTGTTGTTGGAAATATTCAAGCAGTGACATTGACCAGTTTCATGATTTTTGGAAATGCCCGCATTTTTCTAAAGCCAAACACAATTCTGAAAATAGAAAATGGAAATAAAAGAGAGGGAGTTTTACCGGCAGCCCACTTACAGCCAAACCCTGGCTGGGCAGCCCACTGGCTGTGCCGATCATCGCCTACATGCCGATGGCGGAGGAGGGGCAGCGCATGCACGCAGGCGCCACGCCTCCTCCGCTCTTTGCCTCACCAAGGTGCCTCGAAGCCCTCCTCGGCGCCGCTCTGGACCCCCTGGACTCTCTCTCACTCTCCCTGGACCCTTCCCCCTCCTTTGTTCTCTCTCTCGCACGCATCCGAGAGCGACCACCGCTGCCGCTCGTCGTTGGCGCGACCACCGCCGTCCCCTCGTCCCATGACCATGTCCAGCAGCCCCGAAATCGAGCACCCCATCCCCACGCCGAAGGAAATGAACCGGAGGGCTCTGCTTCGTCGCCATCGACCCGTCTTCAACCTCGGGACACCGGAGATCGTCATCACTGTTCCGTCGCCTCTGAGCCGTCCCCGAGCGCGCTGAGCCTCCCTACAACATCACCGTGAGCCCCTGAGCTTTTCCCCTCACCTCCCCCTCTCGCTAGCTTCCTCTAGCCACCGCCCCCATGAGCTCCCGAGGCAGCCGTCCACCATGGACGCCGGGCCTGGCGCTGCCGTGCCGCTCCGCTCAAGCCGACGAGCCTAGCGAGCTCCTAGATGTACCAGGAGGCCGCATATCCCCTTAGCTGGCCTCGTCGTACCCTGCAGCACCCCGCGCCGCTCGGGGCGAACTCCGACCGCCGCCCAACTTCGCCGCTGCCGCTGCTACAGCCGCCTCGCGACACTGCTACCGCCTCCATTGGATGCGCGGAGCACGGGCTCCCTCTGGTGCCCTCGGCGCACCCGCCGCTGCCCTAAGCGCCACTCCGTGAGCCACCGCGCATACAGGGACGTCGCCGCCGTCTAACGCCGGCGTAGCCGGCGTGGCGCCGTCATTAGCTCTAATGACGGGGCTAATCACCCTCCTCTATCATCGACTCTGGGCCCCATGGCCTAAATAACCATGATTTAATCCTGTTTAGTTTAATTAACCCTTTGTGGCCCCAGCGTCGGCGTTGGCCGTCTTGGCGTGGCCCTTGGTGGCCCCACCGTCGATGAACCAAGCCAAGATTTGTGACAGCGACGGTGGGACCCACTGGTCGAGTTCGACCCTAGTCAACTCGGTTGACCTCTTGACACATTAGTGACACAGTCTTGGCGTCATTAATGATTTTCGGATTAAATATAATCCGGAAATTCGAAAATGTTTAAAACTTGTAAAAATCATAGAAATTCAACCATAACTCCAAATGAGATAATTTATATATGAAAAATTATCAGAAAAATCCAATCTATCCATCTGTACCATTTTCATGCATGTTTGATCAAGTTAACTTCACTGTTTAGGATGAAACATGAATAGGGCAACTTTGATAATTGCCTTGGAGTTGGGATTTGATATAGTTTTGAGTTCCACTTCAATCAAAATGACTTGCTGTTGCATTAGCCCAAATCACAGCATATTGCCATGTCATGATCATGCATCATATTGCTGCATTGCATTGATTGTGTTTCTTCCTTGTTTGTCGGTGCTTGTTCCCTCTCGGTAGGCGTATCCCGACGATGAGTTCGATGACACGGATGAAGAACTATATTATCTTCAGAAGTGCCAGGCAAGAAAAAACCCCTTGTTCATTCCGATACAATCCCACTCTCTCGCCCTGCTCTTTTTTACTGCATTAGGACAACACCATTTCAACTGTTACATGCTACGGTAGCTGAACCCTTTCCTCTACATGACCTGTCATTGCCACAGTAAATAGATGAAACCCACTAGCATGAGTAGGAGTTGTTTGAGCCCTGATGTGCCTACTCATTCATGCTTGTTTGTCATGCCTGCTATTGCTTAGAGTTGTGTCAGGTCTGATTCATCGGGAATGAATTGGAAAGTGGTGAACATGTCCTACTGTGTGTGAGCTAAGTATGTGAACACGATTTGGTAAAGGTAGCGGTGAGAGGCCATGTAGGAGTACATGGTGGGTTGTCTCATTGCAGCCGTCCTCAGGAACTAACTTCTGTGTCCGTGATCCATGAACAGTTACTACCACACATTGGGTTCCGGTAACTCGACCCCTCTCGACTTATTAATCAACTTGATCTCTGTCCAGGAGTTGCAGCTAGTTTCTGGTGTTTGTAGGTAGTGTTAGTAGTCTACCAAGTGGCACCCGGTACAGGTGGGCTTGGGACAGACTAGGCACCATGGCACGGTGTACCAAGCGTAGATCCACCCGTCGAGGTGGGCTTGGGAACCCTGCTCACATCGTTTGGGGCCGTGGCGACACCGGCGGATCTTCTTGCGGATGGAACCCGAATAGGCGATAAACCTGGACTAGAGACTTGTGTGGTTAGTCAGGTCGTGGCCGACTCCCTCGCCAGGCTTCCGCTTGAAGGTTGCCGAGATACACGAGGTGTACATGGCGGTAAGTGGCGAGAGCGTGTGTGAAGAAGTACACCCCTGCAGGGTTAATATGATCTATTTGAAAGCCATGTCCGCGGTAAAGGACTTCTGGGTTGCCTATAACAGTTCATAGACAAGTGAAAGTGGATACTCTAAAATGCGCAAGATAAGCGTGAGTGCCATGGATGGCGTTCTCGTAGGGAGACGGGAGAGGATCCATAGTGGTGTATTGATGTGGTGAATATGTGGACTCCTGTGCGCCACCTCAAAAGAGTTACTTGCAGTCGTAGTTCAGGATAGCCACCGAGTCAAAGCTGGCTTGCTGCAGTCAAACTCCACCACCCCATTTTGATAATGATGCATATGTAGTTAGTTCTGATGTATGTAACGCCCCGGATTCGATGCGCCAGGTGTTTGCCAGTTATTTGCCGTCCTTGCCATGTCATTTGCTTGCGTGTTGCACTTTGGCATGTCATCATATGCATTTCATATCATGTCATCATGTGCATTTCATTTTGCATACGTGTTCGTCTCATGCATCCGAGCATTTTCCCCGTTGTCCGTTTTGCAATCCGGCACTCCTGTGTCTCCCGGCGCCCCCTTTTACCTCTTTTCGTGTGCGGGTGTTAAACGGTCTCGGAATGGACCGAAGTTTGTCAAGCGGCCTTGGTATAGCACCGGTAGACCACCTGTTAAGTTTCGTGCCATTTGGAGGTCGTTTGATACTCCAACGGTTAACCGGGTAACCGTAAAAGCCCCCTTCTCTTGCATCCCAACACCCCTTCCAAAGTGGCCCAAAACCCAGCAAACTCCCCTCCATGCTCTCGGTCGTTCGATCACGATCGTGTGGGCGAAAACCGCACCTCATTTGGACTCTCCTAGCTCCCTCTACCTATAAAACTAGCCCCTCCCCCGAAATTCGCGGATCATTTCACCCCTAACCCAAGCCTCTTCCACCTCCGCGCGCCGGACATGTCCGCTCCGCCGCCGGACGAATCACGGCACGCCACGTGTCCTCTGCCGCCGTCCCGCGCCCGCCCGAGGAGCCCATCCGGGCCAGCTGGCCCAGATCCGCCGCCGCCCGGCCCGTTCGACCCGCCGCCTCGCGCCTCGCCCCGCCCGCCGCCACATGGCGCCGCCATGCCGCCGCCTCCGCGCCCGGCCAGCTGCGCCGCCGCCGCCCAGCCGGCCGCCCTCCGCCGCCCTTGGCGCCGCCCGCTCCCGCCGTCGCCCCTCGGTCTCCGCCGTCCCGGCCGCTTCGCCGCCCGCGCCCGGCCGCGGCCGCCGCCGCCGCCGCCCGGCGCATCTCCGCCGCCGTGGCGCCGCCTCCGCCGCCCTCGGCGCCTCCTTCGCCGGAGCCCTCCGCCGGCCGCGGATCCCGCCGCCTCCCGGCCTCCCCCGACCTATCCGGCCACCACCACGTCCTTCTTCAGCGAGATCCGGCCCTGCCTCGAAGTCCGTGCGAAGGTTGACTTTCCCCTCCCCGAGATTTCTCCAAGTCCCGAAGTTTTTGACATTATCATGCCATGTTCATCGCATCATATCTCTGCATCCGTGGCTCCGTTTCGTGCGTGTAATATGTCAAATTGTTCGCCTCGACGAGTACATCATCTCATCTCATTGCATCATTTTCATTTGAGCTCATCTTGATGCCCGAAATTCTGTTGGAAGAGGGCTATGTGATGTTAGTTTCAGATTCTTATCAGAACATGCACTTTTGTCATTTTTGCCATTATTGATGTGTGCACCCTATGAACTTGAGTCCTACATGTGTTTTGTAATATGCCATGCCATCTTTACAGGGGTGTATGCCATGTATTTTTGTGATCTCTGTGGTGACTAGCACAAGCATGCAAACTAGGCTTCATGATGTTGCTGATTTCAGCCCCTGTTCTGCTGATATTTTTATGCCATGTAAACTTGATGCTACCGAGAGATCCATGCTTATTTTGAGATACTTTAGTAAGGATGTTTTGAACATATAGTTATTCTCTATCCATCCATGCCATTGTTTGCAATTATGGAGTGCCATAGCTTGAGACAATCGAGCCCTACTTTTGCTATAAAATGTTCCTGGCAGATTGTTTACATGTTATTCAATTTTGCCAAGGTTGTTGTAGTTGATCCGTGTATGCTATGATGTTGTTATTGTGAGTTGCCTTGCCATGCCATGTATTGCTCTGTGGTGAGTGGTTCAAGCTCACCAACATGCCTACTTATTGTTGTTCCTGCCATGTATGAATCTGTAATATAACTTGCCATGTTTACATGGGTGCCATCATATCTTCTGATCCTTTTTGGCTCATGGGCACTAAGGGACTTTTGTTATATGCAATTAGTAGATTCATGCCATGCCTTTGTTTGCCATGATAAGTTCCTGTAACATGTTGTTTGATAGCTCTAAACATTGCAACCTGATGTTATTTCTGCAAAGTCTGAAACTGTTATTATTTGCAATCTTGACATGTCATTTTGAGCATGTTCTAGTGATTTCTAGAGATAGCTCAGTGTTCATCTTTTGTCATGCTTTACCTGTAAATCATGCCCATGCATTTTGTTTTCTTGTTGAGGTCCTGTAGCATGTTGTTTTGGTGCTTGCAATATGCCTACTTGCTGTTTTGGACAGATTGTTGTCATGACTTGTATAGAGTGTATGTGTTGAACCGTTGCTCCGTTTTGAGTGTGCTCTATATGAAACTTGCTTGATTTTGCATGTAGTTTCATATTATCATGTTGCATCCTTGTTTTGAGGTGTTTGCTTGATGTTTGTATGCATTTTGCATCAATGCCATTTTTAACTTGTTTTGCTCATATCTTCTAGGCCGTAGCTCCGAATCTAATGAACTTTATATGTAACTTGACTAGAATTTCTTGTAGATCATCGTGGTGCATCTTAACTTGCTGATTAACAACTTGAACATAATTTTTATTCAGATCTGAAACAATTTCGAAATTTCTATATGAGGACTTACTGGAATTGTTATATGTTGTTTCCGGCCTCATTTAAACTTGCCTTGATGTGTTGCTCTTGTTTGCATCATCTCTTGCCATGAGTAGCTTCATCTAGATTTTTCATGCATCATGTTTGTTGTGCATCTTGTCATGTTCATGTGTGGTGTGTTTACCTATGTTGTGTGCTTCTTCTTGTTAGTTCCTGTTTCGTTGCGATCGTGAGGATTCGTTCGTCTACGCTTGGTTCCGCTTCATCCGTTCGTCTTCTTCATGGACTCGTTCTTCTTCCTTGAGGGATTTCAGGCAAGATGACCGTCACCTTGGATCTCACTACTATCATTGCTATGCTAGTTGCTTCGTTCTATCGCTATGCTGCGCTGCCTATTACCTGTTTATCAAGCCTCCCAAATTGCCATGTCAGCCTCTAACCTTTGACACCTTTCCTATGCAAACCGTTGTTTGGCTATGTTACCGCTTTGCTCAGCCCCTCTTATAGCATTGTTAGTTGCAGGTGAAGATGAAGTTTGTTCCTTGTTGGAACATGGAGATGTTGTTCCTTGTTGGAACATGCTTACTTGCTGGGATATCACAATATATCTTATTTAATTAATGCATCTATATACTTGGTAAAGGGTGGAAGGCTCGGCCTTATGCAGTGTTTTGTTCCACTCTTGCCGCCCTAGTTTCCGTCATATCGGTATTATGTTCCCGGATTTTGCGTCCCTAACGCGGTCGGGTGATTTATGGGACCCCCTTGACAGTTCGCTTTGAATAAGACTCCTCCAGCAAGGCCCAACATTGGTTTTACCATTTGCCTCACCACCACCTACCTTTTCCTTGGGAGTAATTAACCCAAGGGTCATCTTTATTAGCCCCGGGCCAATGCTTGTCTAAGTGTTGGCCCGAACCGAGTAGAACTGCGGGCCCCCTCGTGGAAACTCGAGGTTTGGTTTTACTCGTAGGATGTCTCATCCGGTGTTGCCATGAGAACGAGATATGTGCAGCTCCTATCGGGATTGTCGGCGCATCAGGCGGCTTTGCTGGTCTTGTTTTATTGCTATCGAAATGTCTTGTAGCAGGATTCGAGACTGATCGGGTCTTCCGGGAGAAGAATATCCTTCGTTGATCGCGAGAGCTTATCATGGGCTAAGTTGGGACACCCCTGCAGGGTATAAACTTTTGAGAGCCGTGCCCGCGGTTATGTGGCAGATGGGAATTTGTTAATATCCGGTTGTAGTAAACTTGAAGTAAACTCTTCTAAAATACACCAACCGTGTGCGTAACCATGAGTGTCTCTTTTCGGGGTGGATCGAGAGGAGAACACGGTTTCTGGGTTATGTCTGACGTAAGTAGGGGTTCAGGATCACTTCTTGATCATTACTAGTTGATGACCGTTCCGCTTGCTCTCTTCTCGCTCTTATTTGCGTTGGTTAGCCACCATATACGCTTAGTCGCTGCTGCAACCTCGCCACTTTACCCCTTCCTTTCCCATTAAGCTTTGCTAGTCTTGATACCCATGGTAATGGGATTGCTGAGTCCTCGTGACTCACAGATTACTACACCACCAGTTGCGTACAGGTTTGCGATGATCATGGCGAGGCGATGCTTTCTGTGTTGGAGTTCTTCTTACGCTTCTTCTTGATCGGGGATAGGTTCGGTCGGCAGCACTGGGCTAGCGTGGTGGATGTCGTTTGAGCTTGTTTATGTTTCATCCGTAGTCGGATGTTGATCTTGTATATGATGTTGATGTATTCTTGTGGCATTTGTGCCTTATGTATGTATCCTCATCTATTATGTAATGTTGATGTAATGATATCCACCTTGCAAAAGCGTTTCAATATGCGGGTCTATCCTTGGTGGGACCGTCGAGTTCCTTTTGGATAGGGTCGCATATTGGGCGTGACAATGTAAGTCTTGCTGAGTACATTTGTACTCACGTTTGCTTATTTTTTGTTTTGCAGAGAGACGTCGGTCTCGCTAGTAGTTCCGCGTGGACTTCGACGTTTAGCTTGTTACCTCAGCTACGATCTTGTGCCCTCGGCGGGATCTGGTAGATAGTCAGGCTTCTCGGTCTTTTTCATTTGTAGATGTCTGTACTCAGACATGTTAAGTTTCCGCTTGTGCTTTGACTTGTATGCTCTGAATGTTGGGTCATGAGACCCATGTTTGCAATATCTCGCTCCTCGGAGCCTAATGAATAACTATTTGAGTCGTAGAGTTATGTTGTGATGCCATGTTGTATTTACACATATTGAGCATATTGTGTGTATGTTTGAAATGCTTGGTATGTGTGGGATCCGACAATCTAGTTGTTTATCCTTGGCAGCCTCTCATATGGGGAAATGTAGTCTAGTGCTTCTGGCGATAGTAGTCCGCTTCTGCCGGTTCACCGAGTCCTGCTAGCCAAGCACTACTGCTTTAGACACTTGCTGGCGGCATGTGTTTCACTTCGTTCATATACCTTCGGGAAATGTCACTTGGTGACATCCGAGTCTGCCTAGCCTGCTACAGCCGGGTCACGAGTCCTGTTAGCCAGTGCTACAACCCGGATTCACACGTTGATGACCGACATGCTCGATGTGATTCATGTATGCTGTCCCCATGGGTTAGTGCCGCTTTGGGTTCACGACTAGCCATGTCGGCCCGGTTCTCTGTCATATGGATGCTAGCGACACTATCATATCGTGAGCCAAAAGGCGTAAGCGGTCCGGGCCATGGTAAGGCGACACCCGTGGGAATACCGTGCGTGAGGCCGCAAAGTGATATGAGGTGTTACCGGCTAGGTCGATGTGACTTGGAATCAGGGTCCTGACGCTTCGTGCTGCCTTGCGAGCTGCTACTGCTCCTCCCTTGCTGCTCGCTAGCCGCTGTTGCTACCTGCTTGTACTGCTCATGTTGCCGCTGCTCGGCTGCTGCTGCTGCCTCCATTCTGCTACTGCTCCCGCTAGCAGCTGCTATGCACTTGCGGCTGCTAGCCGTCGTTGCTTGTGGTGCCATAGCTACTACTGCTGTTGGTTGAGGCCGTAGGCACCTAGGCCTCTTGTAGGTGTCGTGGCCATGGCCTAGTGCCTTTACGCATGGCTGTGTGGTGGCCGGCCTATTATTTTATTTTGGTTAGACTAATTAGTGATTAAGTATAGCCAAATGACATGTGGACCCTGCTGCTAATTAAAGGTTAAAACAAATAAAAATATATAAGCCCATGACATGCAGGACACACTTCTACTGTTCACATGTTGACCAGTCAATTGTTGACTGGGTCAACCCAGCCACTAGACCCCACTTGTAAGCCACTGTAGGTAAGTTGCAGCTGTGTGCACTTAGCAATTTCCTTTAAAAAAGAATTAAAACAAATTCTAAAAATGCAATAAACTTCGACAATTCATATAAAAGATGAAAATACTTTGTACATGAAAGTTGCTCAGAACGATGAGACGTATCCGGATACGTAGCCCGTTCGTCCGCCACACATCCCTAGCATAGCGAACACGCAACTTCCCCCCTCCGGTTCATCTGTCCGAAAACGCGAAACACCAGGGATACTTTCCCGGATGTTTCCCCCCTTCGCCGGCATCGCCTAGTACCACGTTAGGGCATACCTAGCACCGCGTATTGCCTCGTTATGTTTTGTGATGCTTTGTTTGCTCCGTATTTACTATTTCTTCCCTCCTCTTCTTCTCCGATAGACCCCGAGACCGGCACTGATGCCACTGAGTACGACTACGGTGTTGACAACCCCTCCTTCTTGCCAGAGCAACCAGGCAAGCCCCCCCCTTGATCACTAGATATAGCCTTTTCCTTCTCTCTACTGCTTGCATTAGAGTAGTGTAGCATGTTACTACTTTCGGTTAATCCTATTCTGCTGCATAGCCTGACATTGTTGCTACAGTTGTTACATTACCTGCAATCCTAAATGCTTAGTATAGGATGCTAGTATCCATCAGTGGCCCTACATTCTTGTCCGTCTGCCATGCTGTACTATCGGGCCGTGATCACTCGGGAGGTGATCACAGGTATATACATATATACATCCATACTATATAGGTTGTGACTAAAGTCGGGTCAGCTAGTTGAGTACCCACATGTGATTCCGATGTAGGGGCTGAAAGGACAGGTGGCTCCATCCAGGTAGTGGTGGGCCTGGGTTCTCGACGGCCCCGACTGTTACTTTGTGGCGGAGCAACAGGGCAGGTTGAGACCACCTAGGAGAGAGGTGGGCCTGGCCCTGGTCGGCATCCGCGGTTACTTCATAATAACACGCTTAACGAGATCTTGGTATTTAATCTGAGTTGGGTCGTTGACCTTATACGCACTAACCGCCACGTGGGACAAGATATGGGTAACCGGCGTCGTGGTATCAGCCGAAGCTCTTTTTGACGTCAGCGACTGAGCAGCGCGCGCCGCATTGGACCGTAAGCCCGCGCTTGTATTAAGGGGGCTAGGTCTGCTTCCGGCCGCGTACGCAACATGCAAGTGTGCAATGCGCAATGGGCCCAGACCCCTGCGTGCATAGGATTTAGACCGGCTTGCTGACCTCTCTGTTGAGCCTAGGTAGGGCTGCGACGTGTTGATCTCCCGAGGCCGGACATGACCCAGGAAAGTGTGCCCGACCAGAGGGATCGAGCATGTCTGGTAATGTGGTGCACCTCTGCAGGGAAGTTGATCTATTCGAATAGCCGTGTCCATGGTAATAGGCGACCCGGAGTTGTACCTTGACCTTATAACAACTAGAACCGGATACTTAATAAAACACACCCTTCCAAGTGCCAGATATAACCTAGTGATCGCTCTCACATAGGGCGATGTGGAGGGGATCGCCGGGTAGGATTATGCTATGCGATGCTACTTGATGAACTTACCATCTACTCTCTTCTACATGCTGCAAGATGAAGGCTGCCAGAAGCGTAGTCTTCGACATGACTAGCTATCCCCCTCTTATTCTGGCATTCCGCAGTTCAGTCCACCGTTATTGCCCCTTTACACAGATGTCCATGCATATGTAGTGTAGATCCTTGCTTGCGAGTACTTTGGATGAGTACTCACGGTTGCTTTTCTCCCTCTTTTCCCCCTTTCCTTTCCTCTCGGTTGTCGTAACCAGATCTTTGGAGCCCAGGCAGGACGCCACCGTCGACGTCGACCCCTACTACACCGAGGGTGCCTACTACTACGTGCAGGCCGCCGCCGATGACCGCGAGTAGTTTAGGAGGATCCCAGGTAGGAGGCCTACGCCTCTTTCGATCTGTATCCCAGTTTGTGCTAGCCATCTTATAGCAACTTGTTTAACTTATGTCTGTACTCAGATATTGTTGCTTCCACTGACTCGTCTATGATCGAGCACTTGTATTCGAGCCCTCGAGGCCTCTGGCTTGTATTATGATGCTTGTATGACTTATTTATGTTTTTAGAGCTGTGTTGTGATATCTTCCCGTGAGTCCCTGATCTTGATCGTACACTTTGGCGTGCATGATTAGTGTACAATTGAATCGGGGGTGTCACAAGTTGGTATCAGAGCCGACTGCCTGTAGGAATCCCCCTTTCCAACTCCTTGGCCGAAGTTGAGTCTAGTCATTGCTAAACTTTTACTAAAATGGTTGTGTGGCTTGCGGGCCCACATCACCATTGGGTGGTATTAGGATCTTTTATTCCTCATCTATACTCTAGGACTCTGATCTCTCTCCTATTCGGGTTTAATGAATTTACTAAAATCTAACTTTAGGATCTCGTTACTACTTCCTCCCGGAGAACCCCTCACTCTAGATGATTGCTCCGTGAACCAGAAGAATTCGAAGATACTCTCTGATATTCTCTCGAGACCTTGTGCCTGTCGCTTTTGCAATTCCCTACCACCAAAACATCCCTATGGATAAATACTTACACCTGTCGTTCTTACTTTTATTCCCAGTCGATCTTGTTTTTGCAAGATACCCCGGGAATACTTTGTGCCTACCGCCTTGCAGTTCTTTGCCACCTGAATAACCCTACTAATAATTTCTCGCACTTATCGAGTACCCGATCATCCCCAGTTGATTCAACTAATTCCCAAAATTCTTCAAAATGCTATTTGAACTTCCAAAAATCCCAAGCAGCCTATTGCTCTTGAAATTCTTGCTTGCTTGCATTATGGTTAATCCCATAAGTCTCGTAATCATATTGGCATCCCTTGTCATTATCATTTTGAGTCCATTGGTTCAAAATGTTGCGAATGCTCGCAATCCTCAATCAGATCCTAGGATTCATCCTTTCGGCTCAGACGTCATTTTAAACATGAGCTGAATCTTGACCAATCAAATTGTTGTCGATTTTACCCCTAAGCTTACTCAACTTATCCATCCTCAATCAGAGCGTTTGCTTCTGATCCTTTGATTTGGAAATCATAATTCCTTTACATGTGGGCTTTGAATTAGCCAGTTGCTTCTATAATCCAATGCCTTCGCATTGTTTCTTTGTCTGGTTGTGTGCCGATACTCACATCAGCTTCGCTATGGACCGTCGGATCCTTTGTTGAAATATCATCCGACAGTGTCCTTCGTATACAAAAACCTCGAGAAGTTCTTTCCTTGATACATAATGCCTTCGGTAAATTGTATCCTCTCGTTTTGTCACCCATGATCTACTATCGAGCTTGTGTTATTTACTATTAAAGCTTGTGGTATATGCTCCTAAGATGCCCCGATGGGTTGAACCTATGCCTTCCCCAAACTGTATGAACCTGAAAGTTTTCACGAGTCATACTCTTCTGTTGCTTTGCCAAATAAAATTTCAGCACTACAACTTTTTCGAAATGAGAAATGAATGAAACGTTATGCATTAAAGAAGTGGGAGTCGACCTTGAACTCTAAGTTCATACCCATGGACCCGATGTGGAACTTATCATGGAAGCTTCTTGCAAAATATTTAATCATTTGGATAATTCTTTGAGCGTCATTAAATTGGATCCCTTGCACCCATGGTTCCGAACATATTGTTCTTCTTTGATCCCATTTCTCGGGCATGTTTAAACATTTGTCTTCTGCGGATCAATATCTCAGTCCAACATTTACTTTGATCTACCGTCAAGTATTACCCTCTGGTATCGCGAGAATACCACGGAACTACATAACTTCTTATGACTTCTTCATCAACTATTATTCTCGACAATTTCATTCTTCCACGGGTTCTGAGTTGTTGGAACCCCTCAAGTACACCGTCAACTGAATCGAATCCGCACTGTGATTCAACAACTCTTAGTAATCTTCATTGCTTACGAGTTTGTACTCGATCATGTCGTTCCCAACTAATTGACTACATCATCATCGTGAGGCTGTCTGCTTGACCATTGTACCTATGTCCTACATCCCCGGGACAATTTTTTCGACAGTGCTCTAAGCGTACATCAAACTTTCAACATCATATTGTTTGTCTTGAGAGACAACTCCGCATTCTAAGATGGCATCTTATCTATGGTTATAATAACCTTTTGGTTCACCATTCCCTTTGCTTGATGTCGTCGTCGATCAATTACATCTTCTTGAAACCTCTCGACAAATTTGTCGTGATCGTTGTCAACAATTTGACTTCTTCCAAGTTGTGCGTCGAATTCATGATGAGTGATACGTCCATTTTGCATCATGCTTTTATATTGATATTTATTGCATTATGGGCTGTTATTACACGTTATGTACAATACTTATGCCTATTATCTCTTATTTTACAAGGTTTACATAAGGAGGAGAATGCGGCATTTGGAATTACAGGCTAGAAAAGGAGCAAATATTAGAGACCTATTCTGCACAACTCCAAAAGTCCGGAAACTCCATGGAAGTCATTTTGGGAAATAAAAAAAATATCCAGCGAAATCTCCAGAGGGGGGCCCACCTGTCCACGAGGGTGGGGGGTGCGCCCTACCCCAGGGCGTGCCCCTACCTCGTGGGCCCCCTGTTGGCTCTCCGATGGCCATCTTATGCTATATGAGGTCTTTCGTCGAGGAAAAAAATCATAAGCAACCTTTCGGGACGAAACTCCGCCGCCACGAGGCGGAACCTTGGCGGAACCAATCTAGGGCTCCGCAGAGCTGTTCTGTTGGGACACTTCCCTCCGGGGGGGAAATCATCGCCGTCGTCATCACCAACGCTCCTCTCATCGGGAGAGGGCAATCTCCATCAACATCTTCACCAGCACCATCTCCTCTCAAAACCCTAGTTCATCTCTTGTATCCAATTCTTGTCTCCAAGTCCGGGATTGGTACTACTAGGTTGCTAGTAGTGTTGATTACTCCTTGTAGTTGATGCTAGTTGGTTTATTTGGTGGAAGATCATATGTTCAGATCCTTTATGCATATTATTACCCCTCTGATTATGAACATGAATATGCTTTGTGAGTAGTTACGTTTGTTCCTGAGGACATGGGATGTAGCGACCCGACCTCAAATGGTCAAGTCTCTGTGCTTCAGTGTCATCCCTGGATCGGTAATGCTGACACACACAGTACTCGAAGGATTTATAACAGAGTAGCAATCACACACTTATTACATCGAATGTCTCAAAAGAGAACTTATTACAACAAATATGGCATAAGGCCATCTAATACGTAACAGCGGAAGGCTTGGAAAATAAAGTGAGTCCATCAACTCCAACGGCATAGCCGAGCTGCACGGCAACGACCTAACGAACCTTACTCCTTATCTGAAAAGTCTGCAACATAATACGTTGCAGCCCAAAACGGTCAGCACATGGAATATCTTTGGCAATATAACCTGATGAAGCAAACAGAATAATGCTCTCACTACATGCATATTGGCTGGTAGAAAGCTCTATGGTTATAATTTTTGCAAAAAGCCAATTTTTCCCTACAACAAAGGAATAGATTTTAATTTAACTATCATGGTGGTTGAAACATTGAGAAGGTACCCCCAACTCAATCCCAATTAAAGTAATTAGCAACCCAACAATACTAATTAAGAATGATGAGATACATGTGATAACCCAAGTACTAGATACTCAAGATTGTCCATAACCGGGGACACGGCTAACCATGATTAGATTGTACACTCTGCAGAGGTTTGCGCACTTTTCCCCACAAGATTCGATCGCCTCCGTTGGATTTCTCGCATGGCATAGTGTTTGAGAAACGGATGACCGAGACACAGTCTTTTAGAAACATTAACTCTCTACTCCGGGTAGACCATACCAAACCTACAAAACCCACTACCTGCTGATCTACCTCTTCAACAGCTTCACGTGACTTACTCAACTATGCTAGAGCCCATAATAGTTTGTGGCCGCACACGGAAGTTTCTAGCATGAATCATCTCAGTTCCCTTTGAACCTGGGTGGCGGTCCATAGGAAGATCACAAGGGTACCCCGGGATTTCCAAAAAAATACAGACAACATTGGGTTCCCCAGGTGCCTCAATCCACCCAGATGTGTATTAAAGTTGCCACCTTAAGTTGAACCATTAATTGACAATCTCACATCTGTCATGGATTTCACTCAAACCCAAACCACATCTACGAGCATAGCATAGCAATATAAACGACACGTAGAAGTAACTCCCAGGGGTTTGATAGTAACAGGGCAATAGGTTCTACTTCAATAACTACTTCCTAACCCACAGGTTAATGACATCCTAATCATGCAATGTTTGAGGATTGGAACTAATGCATAAAAACTGGGTATGAAAAGAGTATGATCAATGTGTTACTTGCCTTGCTTACGATCCGCGAATCCTAGGGACTCGTAGTAACACGCTTCACACTCCGGGAATTCTATCGCAAACAAACAAAAGCATACATAAGCAACAAGCAAAGATGCACAAGCAAAACTCAAATAAGAGAGGTTGACCAGAAAGTTCAACTTAAGAACTCCGGTTTATAAGCAGAATCAAATCAAGCGAACAGCGAAACTCAAACGGCGAGAGAAACAAGATCCGTTTACTAATCTGAACTAAAGTCAAATTTTACAGTACCAAAATCTTGTTTAAGTTGGTAAAACAAAAATAGGTTCTCGAGACGAAGATCCAGGTGCTTGAATCGCCTGATTCCGACTAACTAGCGAAAAGAAAAACAGAAACGAAAATCGGATCAGAAATCGCGATTGAGAATAATCGCGGAAAAGTCTGATAAAAAGAAACTGATGAACAGACTAACGAACGAGCGTTCGTTATCTGTAACTAACGGGCGAAAACCGTTCGTTTAAACGAACGTACGGACGAACATCCGCTAAATAGAAGAACCGGGAAAAACCAGCGAACCGATCTAAAAAACGAATCTAGGGTTTCTAAAAAAACGAACGGTTTTAAAAAAACCGGCGGCGACGGATCGGCACGGTACCTCCGTGAGGGGCTCGAGGCGAGGTTAGGCGGCGGGCGGCGGGGCTCGGCGGCGGCCTGCGGGCGGCAAGCGGCAGCGGCGGCAAGCGTGGTGGCAATGGCGGCATGGCTCGGCGGTGGTGGTGGCGGCTCGGGCGCGGGGTTTTAAAGGGGGCGGCTTGGCTTGGTCGAGGCGCCGGGAGGAGTCGAGCGGACTCTCCTCGGCGTCCGCAAGCGAAGCAAGGCGCCTTGTGAGGAGGCGGTCTGTGAGGTGGGCGGCTGGCTCGGTTGAGCTTCGGCCCGGTCGGTATGAGGATTTTGTTTAAATAATTCCACTGAACAGAAAAAAATCTCGTAGAAAATAAATGCAAAACCTAAAAATGCCAAAACAAATTTTCACCGTCTAAATAAAATATTTAGAACGAAATGAACATTTTCTTGGCCCTAAAATGCAATTTTGAAAACGTGCAATTTTTCTAATGCAAATAAAATCTGAATAAAATCAAATAAATGATTTTAATATTTTTCCTCCAATATTTCAATTATTTTGGAGAAGTCATATTATCTCCTCTCATTTATTTTAATATGAAATATTTTTCGGAGAGAAAAATAATTAAAATCAAAGTCCTCGTTTCATTATTTGATAAAAATCAAATATGAAAACCGGGGAATCCCCAAGTCTCTCTGAGGGTCCTTGAGTTGCTTATGATTTCGAGGATCGCGGAACGAAAATGCAATAAAATATGATATGCAAGAATGACCTATGTATAACATTCCAAATGAAAATTTGGGATGTTACAAACCTACCCCCCTTAAGATGAATCCCGCCCTCGAGATTCAGGTTGGCTAGAAAATAGGTGTGGGTGGTCTTTGCGAAGATCATCCTCTCGTTCCCAGGTGGCTTCATCCTTGTTATGGTGTCTCCACTGAACCTTGCAAAACTTAATAATCTTGTTGCCGGTGACTCAGCTGGCAAACTCAAGAATCTTAACTGGCTTCTCCTCATAAGTCAAATCACTGTCCAACTGAATCGCCTCCAAGGGTACTGTATCTCTTAACGGTATATCGGCCATCTCAGCATGACACTTCTTCAACTGTGAAACGTGGAATACATCGTGAACTCCTGACAGTCCCTCCGGTAATTCCAACTTGTAGGCAACTTCTCCCATCCGTTCCAAAACATGATACGGTCCTACAAATCTCGGGGCTAACTTTCCCTTAACTCCGAAACGTTTCACTCTCGCAAGGGTGATACTCGCAGATATGCTCTGTCTCCAATTTCATAGGTCATGTCCTTGCGTTTCGAGTCTGCATAACTCTTCAGCCTGGACTGAGCAATCTTCAGTCTATCACGAATCAGTTTAACCTTCTCCTCAGACTCCTTGATCAAGTCTGGTCCAAACAATTGTCGGTCTCCTACTTCATCCCACATCAATGGTGTTCTGCACCTTCGTCCATATAAGGCTTCAAATGGTGCCATCTTCAAACTGGCTTGGTAGCTATTGTTGTATGAGAACTCTGCGTAAGGCAAATTGTCATCCCAACTAGATCCATAATCTAGCGCACAGGCTCTCAACATGTCCTCCAAAATCTGGTTGATTCGCTCGGTCTGTCCATCCGTCTGCGGGTGAAACGCCGTACTGAACTCCAATCTCGTACCCAAAGTCCGTTATGGCGATGCCAAAACTTTGAAGTAAGCTGTGTTCCTCTATCGTCACGATGGTCCTCGGAACTCCATGCAGACATACGATCCGGGACATATATATCTTGGCCAACTTCGCACTTGTATAGGTGGTTTTCACTGGGATAAAGTGAGCCACTTTGGTCAAGCGATCAACTACTACCCATATGGAATCATATCCTGATTTGGTCCTGGGCAATCCGGTGATAAAGTCCATGCCAAGTTTATCCCACTTCCATTCGGGTATCGGCATAGGCTGCAACAGTCCTGCTGGCTTTTGATGCTCTGCCTTCACTCTCTGACATACATCACATACGGCTACATACTCAGAAATATCTTTCTTCATACCAGTCCACCAGAAACGTTCCTTCAAATCCAAATACATCTTGGTGTTTCCGGGGTGTATCGAGTATGGTGAGTCATGAGCCTCCTGAAGTATTAACTTCCTGATCTCTGGGTTATTGGGCACATAAACACGGTCCTCAAACCATAAGGTATCATGCTCATCCTTCACGAAAACCTTTGGCCTTTCCTTTGCTCATCTTCTCCATTATCTCGCCAATCTCTTTGTCATCCTTCTGGGCTTCCCGAATCCTACCCAACAATGTCGACTGAACCTCCATCGTTGTAACAAAACCTCTAGGAACAATCTCCAATCGAAGTTCCATGATATCCTCTGCTAACTCCCTTGGTAATCTCGTGCTCTCTAGGATATTAGGATAACTCTTCCGGCTCAAAGCGTCTGCTACGACATTGGCCTTTCCTCGATGATAGTGTAGCTTCATGTCGTAATCCTTTATAAGCTCCAACCATCTCCTCTGTCTAAGGTTTAGCTCCTTCTGTGTGAAGATATACTTCAAACTCTTATGATCCGTGTACACATCACAACGGTTTCCAATGAGGTAATGTCTCCAAGTCTTCAATGCATGCACTATGGCTGCTAACTCCAAATCATGTGTGGCATAATTCAACTCATGAGGTTTTAGTTGTCGTGAGGCATACGAAACTACTCTTCCATCCTGCATAAGCACGCATCCAAGTCCTAGGCGAGAGGCGTCGCAATACACTTGGAAATCCTTATGTATATCTGGCAGTGTTAGCACTGGGGTTGTAATCAAACGTTTCTTCAACTCCTGGAAACTTGCCTAGCAATCTTCTGTCCATTTAAACTTGGTATCCTTCTTCAATAACTCCATCATTGGTTTCGCAATCTTGGAAAAATTCTCAATGAATCTCCGGTAGTATCCTGAGAGTCCAAGAAAACTGCGGATCTCGCTAACTGAAGTGGGTGCCAACCATTCAGTGACTGACTGAACCTTGCTGGGGTCTATGGCTATACCTTCTCCTAATATAACATGTCCAAGGAATCCGACTTCCTTCAACCAAAACTCGCATTTGCTAAACTTAGCATACAACTGGTGTTCCCTGAGTTTCTCGAGAACTAAGTGCAAATGCTCCTTGTGCTCCTCTTCATTCTTCGAGTATACCATTATATCATCAATAAATACTACAACAAACTTGTCCAAATATTCCATGAACACCTTGTTCATCATGCTCATGAAATAGGCTGGGGCGTTAGTCAGTCCAAACGACATGACCGTATACTCGTATAATCCATAACGCGTGGTGAACGCTGTCTTTGGTATATCTTTCTCTCGAGTCTTCAACTGATGGTATCCTGGTCATAGATCGATTTTCAAAAATACCTTAGCTCCTTGCAACTGATCAAACAGATCATTGATCATCGGCAGTGGGTACTTGTTCTTAATCGTTACTTCATTCAAAGCTCGATAATCAACAACCATCCTTAGGGACATATCTTTCTTCTCAACCAAAAGCACTGGGGCTCCCCAAGGTGACGAACTTCTTCGAATGTAACCTTTCTCCAATAACTCCTTGATCTGTTTCTTAATCTCCTCCAGATCATTTGCGGGCATCCGATAGTAGGGGTGGAAACGGATCGGATACGGATCGGATAGTGCTCTGCCCACTTCCATTTTCATATTGTTAAAACGAATACGTATGCGGATACGGATGTTGTCGGATACGAATGCGGATCGGATGCTACTCGGATACGAATGCGGATCGGATTATTTTGAAATTCGGCACGGATACGAATATCCTACAACTGTAAAAACATACTATTATGAAAAACATAACCTTGGGTGGCTACACGTACATGCACATGATGTAGATAATAACATATAATAAATTCGATGGTATATAATGGTGAGCGATAGGCGATATGAGCGACAATATTATGTTCCACGTTGATAAGTATCGATAGGAAAGTCGTTCCAATGATATAAAATACTAAAACAAAATAAATATAATGTCTACAGGAAGCAACCATTTGTTTCCCGTAACACAAATAGATAGATAGAGAAGCAGTAGCCATAATAGAAAATTTAAAGTGACAAATCCATAAGAGAATAAATGGTATGAATATTTCTCCATCTTGCATCAAACTATCTCCAAGGCGTTGTGATCATCTGTAGGGATAGAAGCACCTGCAACAGAGAAAGTAGTACAAGATCAATATAAAATATATGAGCCTTGTATAATTTATATGAAGAATAATATTCACTTCGTTCAAGTATACCATCATCTTCATTGTTCTCGCCTTGCTCGCCTTCTCCAGCAATATCAATGACAGCTCCTGTATGCCTTCCTTGAAGATGCATGAAATTAATGATATGCTTTTGAATTTTCCAATCATTGTCAATGAAATGACAAGTGACACATAGATAACCCTTATGTTGATTAGAAGTCCATAAATCCATTGTGCAGCTAAATCGGCAGTTCAAAGAGGACAAATTATCAAAATCTTGAGCTTTCTTTACGAAAATGTCCATTATCCTTGACTTAGTAGTCTTGCGGCACTTTATAGGAAATGAGGGGCACAATGATCTGATGAAGTCATTTGTGTATTCATGCTCGAGAAGTTGAATGGATATTCATGCATGATAATTGCAATATGATACTTCTCAACACTCGCATCCTCGTCGCATTTCCAAGTGTTTAAACTAACATCTCCTCCTAATGTGGTCGGATTAAGTTGTGCCCGATTCTTACTCACTACATGTTTTGCCTTAAAATGATTCCATAAACGTGACGTACCATGCTTATCGCCAGCTTCAAGAACCTTTTACAGATCTTGCACTCAGCAAGTAACATTCTTGACAACCTTGTCACCCACCTTTTCCTCTGTTATAATCTCGGTGAAGTGCGCCCAAACTTTTGAGGTTTTCTTCTTTCCGGATTTGGCCTTGAGATTTTCTTTGTTGCAACTTTCTCTACTATGGCGAAGTAGTGCCACTTGTACTTCCATCCCGATCGACACCATCGCTTCCATTTGGTCCACTTGCAATTTCAACTGGAGATGCTCCTGCAATCTACACGAACATAAATTTATCATACAGAGTTACAGACTAAAATCAACAGTTGTACAAAAAATAAATACTACCTGTGTATTTTAGAGGTTCTTTGAAGAATTAGCAACCATGGCCGATCTGCTTAAACTGATTTACGCAGAACTGAAAGATGGGTTGAAATAGAACAAATCACATATAGCTTTTGATCAATGAACTAGAGTACTGGACTATCAAGCACTGATCGACTCATACTTTACTTCCATCAGATCAACGCCTGATAGTGTAGAGCAGCGACTAACTTACCTTGGGCAGAACAAACGAGCAGAGAGCGCCGGCGTGGAGAAGGCTGCGCACGAGTCGCGCGAAGGGCGGCGCCACCGGCATGAAGAGATCACCGCTCAGATGTGTCTGCCTTTCTTGAACAAGGCGGCATGCAGACGTACACGTATAGGCCTCCTTCGGTCCTTCCTAGTCTTCAAAGGCATTGTTTAAGGAAAAAGGCTTAAATTCAGCGGTGATTGTACTTGGCTTATTATGCCTAATTGCTAGAACGGTGGGTAGTTTCCTAGTTGGGCTAATCAATGGGCACGTGGCCACATGAAAAGGCCAGGTACACTGACAATATATAAGTCTATAACGTATCGTCGGATACGGATGTTATCCGAATTCGAATTCGTATCCGAGGCTATTTCCTGGGCCACTTCCGCGTCCGCATCCGCCTAGTGACATCGGATATTATCCGTATCCGTATTTGTTTGCACTCGGATGCAGATTTTTTTCTGCCGTATTAACATTTTATCGGATACGAATGTCGGATAATTCGGATTATCCACTGCCAATTTCCATCCCTATCCGATAGGGTCTCTTGGATATTGGCCATGTACCTGGCAATAGCTCTATCAGAAACTCAATGTGTCTATCCGGTGGCATGCCTGGTAACTCCTCTGGAAAAACATCTGGGTAATCCTTCACTACATGCACTTCCTCCTGAACAACTCCCGTGAGGGCATTCACTTGGCTCCTCCTAGGCACATGCCTAGATACATACTTAATCCTTTTTCCCTCCGGGGTGGTGAGATAAATCGACTTACTAGCACAGTCAATACTTGCTCCATACTTTGACATCCAGTCCATACCTAATATCACATCCAATCCTTGTGACTCCAAGATAATTAGGTCGGACGGAAAAACATGTGTGCCAATGGTTAGGGGTATCTGGTCGCACCATCGGCTAGCCATGTACTGCTCCGGTGAACTCACTAATGAGAGGGTCATAAGGGTTTGGGTTGGTAGTTTAAACTTATCCATGAATCCCCTTGATATGTATGAATGCGATGCACCAGTATCAAAAAGAACAAGAGCGGTAAATGACTTAACCAAAAACTTACCTATTATCGCGTCCGGCTGCTCTTCAACCTCCTCCATGTTAACGTGGTTCACTTGTCCTTTGTTGAATGGATTGGGCTTCTTCCCAGTGCTCCCATTTCCATTTCCATTCCTTCCTTCAGGGCAATCATTGGCATAGTGCCTTGTCTTCCCGCACTTAAAGCAAGTAACTTGACTTAGGTCTCTTTTGGCGGGTGTGGCTGGGTTGGAGCGGTTCTGATTGTTGTTAGCTCTGTTCCCATTTCCATTCTTAGCACCATTGTGGTTATGCAATCCTCCTCCGGTGTGGTTGTGACCTCCATGGTTATGAACAAGTCCTCCCGAGTTCGGGGTTAGGCGAGGCTTCTGCTGAGCTCCTGAGTTATACCTCCCTTGTCCATACTTCCTCTTACGGCTCTCAATCTGCTGCTGCTTCCCTTCAATCATAAGAGCCTTATCTACCAACTCCTAGTAGTTGTTGAAGGTTGCTACCATCAACTGCATTCTCATCTCATCATTTAGCCCTTCCATAAACTTCTCCTGCTTCGCGGCATCCCTGGCTACATCGTCAGGGGCATAGCGAGATAACTTGCTAAACTCATCCACGTACTGAGCCACAGTACGGTTTCCCTGGCGTAGGTTGCGGAACTCCCGCTTCTTCTGTTGGAAATATGCCCTAGAGGCAATAATGAAATGGTTATTATTATTTTTCTTTGTTCATTATAATTGTCTATTATTCATGCTATAATTGTGTTATCCGGAAATCGTAATACATGTGTGAATACATAGACCACAACGTGTCCCTAGTGAGCCTCTAGTTGACTAGCTCGTTGATCAACAGATAGTCATGGTTTCCTGACTATGGACATTGGATGTCATTGATAACGGGATCACAACATTAGGAGAATGATGTGATGGACAAGACCCAATCCTAAGCATAGCACAAAGATCGTCTAGTTCGTTTGCTAGAGCTTTTCGAGATGTCAAGTATCATTTCCTTAGACCATGAGATTGCGCAACTCCCGGATACCGTAGGAGTGCTTTGGGTGTGCCAAACATCACAACGTAACTGGGTGGCTATAAAGGTGCACTACGGGTATCTCCGAAAGTGTTTGTTGGGTTGGCACGAATCAAGACTGGGATTTGTCACTTCGTATGACGGAGAGGTATCTCTGGGCCCACTTTGTAATGCATCATCATAATGAGCTCAATGTGATCAAGTGGTTGATCACGGGATCATGCATTACGATACGAGTAAAGTGACTTGCCGGTAACGAGATTGAACGAGGTATTGGGATACCGACGATCGAGTCTCGGGCAAGTAACGTACCGATTGACAAAGGGAATTGTATACGGGATTGATTGAATCCTCGACATCGTGGTTCATCCGATGAGATCATCGAGGAGCATGTGGGAGCCAACATGGGTATCCAGATCCCATTGTTGGTTATTGACCGGAGAGTCGTCTCGGTCATGTCTGCGTGTCTCCCGAACCCGTAGGGTCTACACACTTAAGGTTCGGTGACGCTAGGGTTGTAGAGATATTAGTATGTAGTAACCCGAAAGTTGTTTGGAGTCCCGGATGAGATCCCGGACGTCACGAGGAGTTCCGGAATGGTTCGGAGGTAAAGATTTATATATAGGAAGTCAAGTTTCGGCCATCGGGAAAGTTTCGGGGGTCACCGGTATTGTACCGGGACCATCGGAAGGGTCCCGGGGGTCCACCTGGTGGGGCCACCTATCCCGGAGGGCCCCATGGGCTGAAGTGGGGAGGGGAACCAGCCCCTGGTGGGCTGGTGCGCCCACCTTGGGCCTCCCCTGCGCCTAGGGTAGGAAACCCTAGGGGTGGGGGCGCCCCTGGCTTGGGGCAAGCCACCCCTTGGGCCGCCCCTTGGAGATCCCATCTCCTAGGGGCGGCGCCCTGTGGGGCCTATATAGTGGGGGAGGGAGGGCTGCGCACCCTAGCCTGGGCCCCCTCTCCTCTCCAACACCTCCTCCTCTCTCAGAGCTTGGCGAAGCCCCGCCGAGATCCTGCTGCATCCACCACCACGTCGTCGTGCTGCTGGATCTCCATCAACCTCTCCTTCCCCTTGCTGGATCAAGAAGGAGGAGACGTTTTCCCAACCGTACGTGTGTTGAACACAGAGGTGCCGTCCGTTCGGCGCTCGGTAATTGGTGATTTGGATCACGACGAGTACGACTCCATCAACCCCGTTCTCTTGAACGCTTCCGCTCGCGATCTACAAGGGTATGTAGATGCACTCCTTTTCCCCTCATTGCTAGATAACTCCATAGATTGATCTTGGTGATGCGTAGAATTTTTTTGATTTCTGCTACGTTCCCCATCATCTTCATTTGCATAGCTCCAGTGGAGACATGGGCTGTGCGGAAAGCTTGCTGAAACTGATCCCAAGTGACATTGGCTATGGGGAAAGTGGTCGTGTAATTCTCCCACCATGAGGTTGCTAGTCCATCCAATTGATGTGTGGCAAAGCGCACCTTCTCAAGATCTGCAAGAACTGCGGTGATCAACTCCTTCCAATACGGGCGAGCTATCATCAAGAACTATGGGCTCGGTGCTCTTTCGAAAACACCGCGGTCAGAACCTTAGAAAACGGGCTAGGTTGTCCACTGGCGGCGGGTTGTTGTTGTTGTTGTTGTTGTTGTTGTTGTTGTTGTTGTTGTTGTCCTGGTTCTGAACTAGCAATTGCATCAAGGCATTCTGCTGCTGGATCAACTGAGTGAGCTCCGGTGGGAAGGCAAAACCGGTGTCACGTCTCGGAGGCATCTGAGGGGTTTAGATGGAAGAGATCAGAATAGAAAAGGGGTCTAATGAGAAAGCACTACCCATATGCACATGAGAAAAACACAATCATTTCACTCAATCAATCAAGCAAGGGCATGCAAGCGGTCTAGAACTATCGAAAAAAAGTGCTCAACTACTACTAAATACATGGGGGAATACTACTAATATATGGTGGTCGTCTAGAAATTTTGATCGGTGGAAGACTCCATGATATCTGCTCCAGCTTCGTCTTCAAAGTCATCATCACTAGGGTTGGAATCGGTGTCGTTGATGATGATGTAGTTGTCCGGGCAAGTGGAATCGTCGTCTTCTACTCCCGGTGCTGGACCTCCCATGAATACTCCGATCTTCTTAACCAGGTCGTCATTCTTCTCCAGTAGTGTCTTGATTTCCTCTTCATATCCATCGCGTGTAAACTTGAGTTCTTCCTCTAGCTCGATGATCCTAGTCTTCGCCTTCTTCAAGTCCCTCATGTCCGCGCACATCAGGTTCTCCTAACACCGAATGTGCTGTTTTAACTCCTGGATGAAAGCTGCAATGGAACTATCCTTCTTGGTGCTGATCACTTCCCATTGCTCGTCTCGGCGTCCACATATCTGGTAGATAGTGTCCTTAAGTTCCCTGTTGTAGACTTCTCCAATGCATCCCATGGTAATGTGGGCTGCCATGCTCTTGCCTACACTCCAGGTGGGTGCTTCGAAAGAAAATTCTATGGGTTTAGAAGTTGGCGAGAACGTCCTTCCTGGAACTTGTACTTGAATCATCCAGCGCTCCTCTTCTGGTAATGTGGCGTTGTACGTCCCGGTGAAGCTTGGTATTCCAATGTTCAAGTACCTAGTGACTTCCTTCAAATGGCGTCCAAAAGGGGTGTCTTCATCTGGTTGTGCAAACTTGTTCTTCATCTCCGTCATCCTAAAGAGTAGAAAATGGAGAGGAGTCAGAAATGAGTAGAGAAAAGTGACCTAGGGTTTATCTTAGTGGTCGTGTCCTACACTCAGCGTATGCTCTGATACCATCTTGTAGCGACCCAACCTCAAACGGTCAAGTCTACGTTTCAGGTGTCATCCTCGGATCGGTAATCTTGACACACAGATGCTTGAAGGATTTATAACGGAGTAGCAATCACACACTTATTACATCGAATGTCTCAAAAGAGAACTTATTACAATATATATGGCATAAGGCCATCTAATATGATAACAGCGGAAGGCTTGGAAGATAAAGTGAGTCCATCAACTCCAACGGCATAGCTGAGCTGCACGACAACGACCTAACGAACCTTACTCCTCGTCTGAAAAGTCTGCAACATAATACGTTGCAGCCCAAAAACGGGTCAGCACATGGAATATGCTGGCAATATAACACAGTAGAGCAAGAACAGAATAATGCTATCACTACATGCATATTTGGCTGGTAGAAAGCTCTATGGTTATAGTTTTGGCAAAAAGCCAAATTTTCCCTACAACAAAGGAATAGATTTTAATTTAACTATCATGGTGGTTGAAACATTGAGAAGGTACCCCCAACTCAATCCCAATTAAAGTAATTAGCAACCCAACAATATTAATTAAGAATGATGAGATACATGTCATAACCCAAGTACTAGATACTCAAGATTGTCCATAACCGGGGACACGGCTAACCATGATTAGATTGTACACTCTGCAGAGGTTTGCGCACTTTTCCCCACAAGATTCGATCGCCTCTGTTGGATTTCTCGCTTGGCATAGTGTTTGAGAAACGGATGACCGAGACACAGTCTTTCAGAAACATTAACTCTCTACTCCGCGTAGACCATACCAAGCCTACAAAACCCACTACCTGCTGATCTACCTCTTCAAGAGCTTCACGTGACTTACCCAACTATGCTAGAGCCCATAATAGCTTGTGGCTGCACACGAAACTTTCTAGCATGAATCATCTTAGTTCCCTTTGAACCTGGGTGGCGGTCCATAGGAAGATCACACGGGTACCCCGGGATTTCCAAAAAAATACAGACAACATTGGGTTCCCCAGGTGCCTCAATCCACCCAGATGTGTAAAACCACGTCTACGAGCATAGCATAGCAATATAAGCGACACGTAGAAGTAACTCCCAGGGGTTTGATAGTAACAGGGCAATAGGTTCTACCTCAATAACTACTTCCCAACCCACATGTTAATGACATCCTAATCATTGAATGTTTGAGGATTGGAACTAATGCATAAAAACTGGGTATGAAAAGAGTATGATCAATGTGTTACTTGCCTTGCTGACGATCCGCGAATCCTAGGGACTCGTAGTAACACGCTTCGCACTCCGGGAATTCTATCGCAAACAAACAAAAGCATACATAAGCGACAAGCAAAGATGCACAATCAAAACTCAAATAAGAGAGGATGACCAGAAAGCTCAACATAAGAACTCCGGTCCGCAAACAGAATCAAATCAAACGGAGCAACAAAACTCAAACGGCGAGAGAAACAAGATCCGTTTACTAATCTGAACTAAAGTCAAATTTTACAGTACCAAAATCTTGTTTAAGTTGGTTAAACAGAAAGAGGGTCTCGATATGAAGATCCAGGCGCTTGAATCGCCTGATTCCGACTAACGAGCGAAAAGAAAAACATAAACGAAAATCGGATCAGAAATCGCGATTGAGAATAATCACGGAAAAATCCGATAAAAAGAAACTGATGAACAGACTAACGAACGAGCGTTAGTTATCTGTAACTAATGGGCAAAAACCGTTCGTTTAAACGAACGTACGGACGAACATCCGCTAAATAGAAGAACCGGGAAAAACCGGCGAACCGATCTAAAAAAAGAATCGAGGGTTTCTAAAAAACCAAACGGTTTAAAAAAACCGGCGGCGACGGATCGGCGCGGTACCACGGGCGAGGGCTCCGGTGAGGCAGGGTTGGGCGGGGGCGGTTGGGCTTTCGGCGGCGCTGGGCGGCAAGCACGGGCGGCGGCGGCGAGGCGCGGGCTGCAAGCGGCAAGTCTTGGCTCGAGGCGATGGTGGTGGCGGGTGGTGGTGGCGGCTCGGGGGCGGGTTTTAGAGGAGGCGGAAGGTTGGCTTGGGCGAGGGGGCGCCTGGGGAGTAGTCCGAGCCAGACTCTCCACGGCGTCCGTGCCGAGCACGGCGGCGTGCGCGAGGGGAGGCGGTGCGCGGGGTGGGCCGACTGCTCTGGTGGCTTGCCCGGTCAAGGAATTTTTAAAATAATTCCGCCGAACGGAAAAAACCTCCTAGAAAATAAAATAAAAACCTAAAAATGCCAAAACAAATTTTCATCGTCTAAATAAAATATTTAGAACGAAATGAACATTTTCTTGGCCCTAAAATGCAATTTTGAAAACATGCAATTTTTCTAATCCAAATAAAATCCGAATAAAATCAAATAAATGATTTTAATATTTTTCCTCTAATATTTCAACTATTTTGGAGAAGTCATATTATCTCCTCTCATTTATTTTAATATGAAATATTTTTCAGAGAAAAAAAAATAAAATTAAAATCCTCGTTTCATTATTTGATAAAAATCAAATATGAAAACCGGGGAATCCCCAACTCTCTCCGAGGGTCCTTGAGTTACTTAGGATTTCGAGGATTGCGGAACGAAAATGCAATAAAATATGATATGCAAGAATGACCTATGTATAACATTCCAAATTGAAAATTTGGGAAGTTACATGGGAGAAGTCTTGCTATTAGTAGTCATGTGAATTTGGTATTCGTTCGATATTTTGATGAGATGTATGTTGTCTAGCCTCTAGTGGTGTTATGTGAACGTCGACTACATAAAACTTCACCATTATTTGGGCCTAGAGGAAGGCATTGGGAAGTAATAAGTAGATGATGGGTTGCTAGAGTGACAGAAGCTTAAACCCTAGTTTATGCGTTGCCTCGTAAGGGGCTGATTTGGATCCATATGTTTCATGCTATGGTTAAGTTTACCTTAATACTTTTGTTGTAGTTGCGGATGCTTGCAATAGAGGTTAATCTTAAGTGGGATGTTTGTTCAAGTAAGAACAGCACCCAAGCACCGGTCCACCCACATATCAAATTATCAAAGTACCGAACGCGAATCATATGAACGTGATGAAAACTAGCTTGACGATATTCCCATGTGTCCCCGGGAGCGCTTTTCCTTATATAAGAGTTTGTCCGGGCTTGTCCTTTGCTACAAAAGGATTGGGCTACCTTGCTGCACTTTATTTACTTTTGTTACTTATTGCTCATTACAAATTAGCTTATCACAAAACTATCTGTTACCACGTATTTCAGTACTTGCAGGGAATACCTTGCTGAAAACCGCTTATCATTTCCTTGTGCTCCTCGTTGGGTTCGACACTGTTACTTATTGAAAGGACTACGATAGATCCCCTATACTTGTGGGTCATCAAGACTCTTTTCTGGCGCCGTTGCCGGGGAGTGAAGCGCCTTTGGTAGGTGGAATTTGGTAAGGAAAAATTTATATAGTGTGCTGAAATTTACTGTCACTTATTACTATGGAAAGTAATCCTCTAAGGGGCTTGTTCGGGGTATCTTCACCCCGACCAGTATAGCAAAGAATTGCTCCTCAACCTATTGAACCTACTGAAAATGAAATTATTCCCTTTGAAGTTCCTTCAGGTATGTTAGAAAAACTGCTAGCTAATACTTTTACTGGAGATGGAACAAAGCATCTTGATGAACATCTACTCTATGTGGATGAAGTTTGTGGATTATTTAAGCTTGCAGGTATACCCGATGATGTTGTTAAGAAGAAGGTCTTCCTTTATCTTTGAAGGAGACGACGACATGGTATAGGCTATGTGATGATACGGGATCATGGAACTATAAACGAATGAAATTGGAATTTCATCAGAAGTATTATCCTATGCATCGTGTTCATCGTGATCGCAATTATATATATAATTTATGGCCTCGCGAAGGAGAAAGCATCGCTCAAGCTTGGGGGAGGCTTAAATCAATGTTATATTCATGCCCAATCATGAGCTCTCAAGAGAAATAATTCTTCAAAAAAATTATGCTCGGCTTTCTGAAAACAATCGCATCATGGTCGATACTTCTTGTGTTGGCTCTTTTATGATGAAGACTATTGAATTCAAATGGAATTTATTGGATAGAATTAAACGCAACTCTGAAGATTGGGATCTCGACGAAGGTAAGGAGTCAGGTATGACACCTAAGTTTGATTGTGTTAAGTCTTTTATGGATACCGATGTTTTCCGTAAATTTAGCACTAAATATGGACTTGACTCTGAGATAGTAGCTTCATTATGTGAATCTGTTGCTACTTATGATGATCTCCCCAAGGAGAAGTGGTTTAAATATCATCCTCCCATAGAAGTAAAAGTAACTGCACCTACTAAAGTTGAAGAAAAGATTGTCACTTATAATAATCCTATTGTTCCTACTTCTTATGTTGAGAAGCCACCTTTCCCTGTTAGAATAAAGGATCATGCTAAAGCTGTCATTGCTCGGGAACGGGGTACCCAGACTTGCTCGCTGCGGCTGGGCGTGGCTCAAGGGTGGCCCAAGACGACCCATCTTCATCAAGACAAGCTCAAGACCCTCGCGAGGGACCAAGCCTCATGGGCGGATGACAAGCTTCCTCGTGCACGGCCTCGCCGGGCTGGCTCATGAGGAGGCGGAGAGATCAAGGAGGGTACCTCACGAGGTGCCCATGACGCCACCATGACGACCAAGGGCGCCAGCGGGCGCCACCACAGCATGATGTCCTCGCTTCCTCTTTGGTGCAAAGGAGGCAAGCGCAGCTAGAGCATCAAGCAAAGGCAACCATTTCGTGCAACAAGACCAAGACCAAAACAACGGCAGGAAGGAGGTCATCGTGGAGCCCAAGCCAAGGCCATCGTCGAGCCTTTGACAAAGCGAGGACCAACTTTAGTCAGATAAGTGTACTAGATGTTCCCCTTCAAAATGGCCAATTGTTGGCACCCTTCCCGCTCAATACTTGGGAAGAGGCCCAGGGCCTCTGCCTATAAATAGGACTAGCCACCCACAGGGCAGGACACCTTGAATCGAGAGGCAAGGGAGAACAGAGCGAGAGCATCTTAAGTCGAGAGAGAGAAGCGACCGAACTCCCCCTAGCAGTTCGTCGCACCGGCCAAGAACAGACCCTCGCGAGGTTGTTCTTCCTTGTACTATTCATCATCAGCCCCTGAGGCAATCCACCACACCACACACTGGAGTAGGGTATTACACCACAATGGTGGCCCGAAGCAGTATAAACATTGTGTCCCTTGTGTTGCTCTTTGTGTAGTTTAGATCCTTGCGAGGCGACGAGGGGTAGGTAGGTTGGAGGTGAGATCTCCGCGTGCACCCCAGAGTTCGAACCTAGAGGGTCTGCCGGGACCCGAAATCCGACATTTGGCACGCCAGGTAGGGGTGCACCGAAATCCGTCTTCCGCCGCCCTGTTCTTCGCCGCCCATCGCATCCATGTCGGACGCTCGTCGGGCCCGTGCCGAGCGCCGGGCTGCTCTCGCCACTCGCGTCGCCCAGACGGCCCCCGTCTCCGGCCGACCCCGCCGTTCCCCGTCGCCTGCCGTCAACGCCGCCACCGGCCCGGCAGGGAACGAGCAGCAAGCGTCTCCCAGCATCCATCCGTGAGGCGAGACGGCCGCACCGCTACTCCTTTGCTCGCCCCAGCTGGTTCTTCGTCTCGGGCGCTCCACGCGCCCATGGAGGCTCGAGCCGCGCTCATCGCGACAAACGAGCTCCTGCGCTACCGCCCCGTCGATGACGTCTACGAGGAGTGGCTCGACCGTGTCGCCGCGCTCGTCCGCGCCGCAGGGGGCTCCCCCGCGTCGTCCTTCTCGCTGCACCGCGCCCCGCCTTGCACAGGCGATGAGGCTCCGGGGGCGCCTCAGCCGCCTCCCCCTCAAGAAGGCCCCTTGACACCAAGGCGCATGGCCCCTGGGCGGAACCCGCTCCGTCCGGCACCAGCGCAGCGAGAGCAGAGCTGTCAAGAGGTCCCTCGCCCCCAAGAAGCTGCCCGAGTGCTCCCTGCACCGGCCCGTCACGACCAAGGCCCTGCCCAAAGATGCCAAGACCCCAGCGCTGCTCCCGGCAAGGCCACACGGGATCCGCAAGATCAAGCCCTTCGTCACCAAAGGCCTCCCATGGCCACTGCAGGCTGCCGCGCCTTCACCGCCGAGCTACGCAGCGTCGCGTGGCCCGGCAAGTTCAAGCCAGACCTGCCTCCTTGCTACGACGGCACGGCCGACCCCGCGGAGTTCCTCCAGCTCTACGAGATGGGCATCAAAGCCGCCAACGGGGACGAGAAGGTCATGGCGAACTGGTTTCCCATGGCGCCAAAGATGGTGCCCTTGACTGCTCCTCGAACACGCTCTCGCACGATCTCCTCTTGGGACGAGATGCGCACCCGCTTCATCGCCAACTTCCAAGGCACTCGCGACCAGCCTCCTGCCGTGAGCGACATGCGCCGCATCAAGCAGCAGCCAGGAGAGACCCTGCAGAAGTACATCCAACGCTTCAACAACGCACGCCTCAAGATTCCCAAGGTGACCGAGGAGGCCATCATCTCATCCTTCTCCGACGGTGTGCGTGACTACAAGATGAAGGAGGAGCTGGCGATGCATGAAGACCTGTGCACATCCCTGGAGTTGTTCAACTTGGCGACCAAGTGCGCTTAGGGCTGAGGAAGGACGCCTTTCCTCCTCGAATCGCCGCTGCTGACCCGTAAGAGAAGAAGCCCAAGGTCAAGGACGTGAAGCGCAAGGGGCTACCGTGCTCATGCGTAACCAGATACCAAGCGAGGCAGAGATCAGCCCGAGTCTTCCAAGGGCAGCCGGTACTGCGTGTACCACAACCTCCACACCCACAACACCAACGAATGTCAAGAGATCAGAGCCGTGCGAGAAGGGTGAATCGGTCGACGCCTCGACCGCAGTGATCGAGGCTACGGCCCAGGCGGAGGAAGAAACACAGGACGCTGGGAAGACCGTGGCCCTCGCCAAGGGTGGCGCGACCGACCTCGTGAGGACCGCTGGCAGGATCAGCCTCGCGAGGGAGGCTGGAGGGATCAGCCTCTTGAGGATTGCCCGCAAGGCAATGCAGGCCTCCCTCCTCTGCCACCGCATCCAAGGAGAAATGAAGACCATCATCAAGACGAGGGGGCTGGGGGCTTCCAGGAGCCGTGTGCAATCGCTTGCATCCTGGGCGGAGCTCAAGCCCCAGCCTCTCAGTGCATCTTCAAGCAGTTCGCCCGCGAAGTGAATGCAGTCCTCCCCAAGCTCGAAGCCACGCGCCCTCTCAGGTGGTCAGCGTGCGCCATCACGTTCAGCTCAGCGGATCAGCTCAAGTGTGCAGCCACAGCCAAAGTCCTCCCGATGCTTTGTTCCCCAATCATCAGCAACGTGCAAGTCACCAGGACCCTCAGCGATGGCGGAGCAGGGCTCAATGTCCTCTCTGTAGAGACATTCAACAATCTCCAAGTGCCTTTCAATCAGCTTCAGCCAACCAAGCCTTTCTCCGGAGTCACTGATGGCTCCACAGTTCCGATTGGGCAGATCCGCCTCCCTGTCACCTTCGGGCGGGCGCGACAACCACCAAGACCGAGCTCATCGACTTCGACGTCGCCCACATTCGCCGCCATACAATGCCATCCCGGGTACCCAGCTCTGGCCAAATTCATGGCCGTGACTCATCACGGCTACAATGTCCTCAAGATGCCAGGAAGCGGTGGAGTCATCACGGTGCCTTGTGAAGAGAGAGACGCAGCGTGTTCCCTGGAGCGTGCTTTTCAAGACGCATCACTTGAAGACCCAGATCACAGGAGCGGGAGGCTCCCCGAGGCTGCTCCCAAGAAGAAGAAGACATCGCCTGGCCCGACCCCTCGGGAGGCAGGCCTCTCAGGGTCCGCGCCTGTTCAGGGGGCACCTCCTTCTGTCGCATAGGAAGGCGCGCCTGGCTCCCTCCTCGAGCAAGGCTCGGGGGCTCTCTCCTGGAGGGCCACCGACCTTGCTAAGATCACGAGGGAGGCGCTTGGGCACCACTTGGAGGCGTGTTTCAAAGCACGTTTCCCTCAGGAAGGAGCGAGGCAAGGAGGGCCAAACCCACAGGAGCTCGTCAGCCAGATCATTCAGGAGCTGCAGGAGTCAAGAGTCATGAGTGGCAGCCGCCGCTTACCCGCCGTAGCTCCCCATCCAGGCGAGGATGGTGGGCTGCGATCTGCATCGACATACCAGGCTCAACCGAGCCGCCTCAGAGCGCCTCTGGCCCTCATGCGTGGGGCCAGAAGGTCCACCCCACAGCTACGCTCGCATGCCTTACGGTTTTCGAACGCAGCTGCCACGCGCCAGCGCCCATGAGGAGCATCCACGAGGCTCAAGAGGCCAGGCGTTTGCAGTCTGGCGGAGATGGAGATGGTCCGCGAGGAGCCACCAGCCTCCGAGCCTCCCGAGGCTCCCGGGCCTAGGGCTTGTGAAGATCGGCTTCAGCAAGACGACGTCCGCTACTTCAAAGATCCTTCGCCTTAAACATTATCGAGCTGCTTTGGCATATACACGACGGAGATTGTGGGCATCATTCATCATCACGAACCCTCGCTGGCAAGGCGTTCCGCAGCGGGTTCTATTGGCCCACTGCGCTCAATGATGCCATAGAACTGGTGAAGGCTTGCGAGGCCTGCCAATTCCATGCCAAGCAGATCCATCAGCCGGCGGGAGGTCTGCAAACTATCCCCCTCTCGTGGCCATTCGTAGTCTGGGGGCTGGATATCCTGGGCTCGTTTCCTCGGGCGCCAGGAGGCTATCGCTACCTCTACGTCGCCGTGGACAAGTTCACCAAGTGGGCTGAAGTGGAAGCCGTCCGCACCATCCCCACAGGTTCCGCGGTCAAGTTCATTAAGGGCATCGTGAGCCGGTTCGGGGTGCCGAACCGCATCATCACTGACAACGGTTCGCAGTTCACCAGTAACCTCTTCAAAACATACTGTGCTAACCTTGGGACGCAGGTATGCTATGCTTCGGTAGCGCACCCACAGAGCAACGGTCAGGCCGAGCGGGCCAATACATAGGTCCTGAGGGGCCTCAAAACCAGGACATTCAAGAAGAAGCTGGAGGCCTGCGGCAGAGGATGGTACGACGAGCTTCAGTCCGTGTTGTGGTCCATCCGCACGAACGCGACCAAGCCGACTGGCGAGACCCCATTCTTCCTGGTCTACGGAGCTGAAGTGGTCCTCCCTCATGAGGTCCGACGTCGTTCCGCACGGGTCCTGGCATTCGACGAGGCGCAGCAGGACGCCATGCGGGGGACGAACCCCGTGCTGGGGGAGGAGCATCGTCGAGAAGCCGCGCTGCGAGCGGTGAGGTACCAACAAGCACTGCGGTGATACCACTGCTGCAACATTCGCCCCAGAACTCTTGAGGTAGGGGACCTCGTGCTCAGACGGTTTCTCTCCAGGGAGGGACTGCATAAGCTCTCTCCCATGTGGGAGGGCCCGTTCAAGGTTGTTCTTGTTTCCAGGCCCGGCGGCCAAGGCTTGAGACTCGGGAGGGGTGCCCGTCGCACGCGTGGAACATCCAAAGCACCTGGAGGTTTTACCCCTAAGAAGGCCCGGTGCCTGTGAAGAAGGCAAACGCCTGTGAAGCTTATCTTTTTGAGAAAGGCCCGGTGCCTATGAAGAAGGCGAATGCCTGTGAAGTTGTTGCGTTCTGAGAAAGGCCCGGTGCCTGTGAAGAAGGTGAATGCCTGTGAAGTTGTTGCGTTTTGGAAAAGGTCCAGAGCCTGTGAATAAGGCGAATGCCTGCGAAGTTGTTGCGTTTTGGAAAAGGTCCAGAACCTGTGAAGAAGGCAAACGCCTGTGAAGCTTATCTTTCTAAGAAAGGCCCGGAGCCTGTGAAGAAGGCCAATGCCTGTGAAGTTCGCTTCCCCCAAGAAAGGCCCGGAGCCTGTGAAGAAGGCCAATGCCTGTGAAGCTCGCCGCCCGTGACGCTCTCACGTAATAATGAGTTGGGGCTGTACACACCCCGGAGTCTCAGGAGCGCCGGCCTCAGGCCCTGGGGCTCCCTCCCACGCCCAGTGGTAGCACTTAGCTCCGCGCTAGTGAGAAGACGTCGAATACTAAATTAGGTGCCGGACGCGGCTTTTTCATTTGCTTTCTGCAGTTGGCTTGTTCATTCCCATTTGAAGTTTTATTGAAGTTGTTGCCGCCTTTCGCTCTCCTGCCTCGATTTCTCTCGCACGAGTCTCGCGAGGGAGCAACGCGGGCACCCTCGCTAGTGTTTTCTGCCCCTATTGTTTGTGGCATCCCTAGCCGGGTCTACCATGGGAGCACCCCTCCAGTCCGTGCCCCACGGGCACCGCGACGCGAACACAGGACCTGGGTCGGTCGCCCCCACAACTGAGGCCGGAAGCTACCTCTCGTGGCTAATCTTTGCAGGGCATGAAGCGTTCGACGAGGCCTCGGCCTCGGGAGGCGAAGACCGCGACAGGTCGCCCCCAAGCTAAGTAATTTCTACACGCAGGCGTGGCACAGAAACCTAATACAGAAATAGAGGGATACGTACGATAATTAACAGCAACAGTCCAAGCACGCCCCCGCGGGGCCCTACACTACTGACTCTTTGCGCAGGAAAAGGAAAAGAACAAAACAAGCGCGGCTCGCTTGACACGAACTCGCGGCGAAGGCTCGAGCTGCCTCCGGAGCTCAGGCGGACTCCCTCTCGCGCTTCACCGAGGCGCGACGGCGGGCAGACCCGCTACCTCCCTCCAGGCGGGCGCGGCGGCGCGGAGGCTGGGCCATGGCCACCGTTGGAGGAGCCGCTGTCTGAAGAAGAGTCGCCAAAGCTCGACGAACCCCGAGCGTCGCCGGCCACGCGCGCGTTGTCGTCTTCATCCCGATCGTCTCCAGGGCTGGGACCACGGCCGTGGTCGTCGTCCTCAGGGCAGCACCCAGCACGGCGACCGTCTTCCTCGAACACCCTCACATAGAGGGTGGCATCGCCGTCGAACTTGAAGTGCAGGGTGCTTGCGAGGACGGCCTCGACCGCGCTTGGTTGGGGGAGAGTCAGGCTCCACCTGGCGGGCCTTTCCTGTCTCCACGGCCGAGAACCTCTTCGGCGGAGCCATGGAGAAGAAGGAGAAGCAAGAAGAGATGGACTGGAAGGGCACGCGTCGTCCCGTACTTATAGCCGGGGAAGGACAACCGTCGACCTCCATGATCACAGGTAATCATGACCCGCTTTGCATGCAGGGACTTGTCAATTCGTGCAGTCGTCGAGGCGTCGTGGGGAAGCAGAGACGCCCACGTCCAATCAACCGCCACGTGGCACCCAAGGCCGCAGGCTGTTAGGGCCCACGGCACTTTGCACTTGCCCCTTCGCTTCTCTGCTAAGCCAAGTCCAGGCGCGCCTTGGGCCCGGGGGCTACTGTCGGCGTTCGGGAACGGGGTACCAGACTTTGCTCGCTGCGGCCCTACGGCGTGGCTCAAGGGTGGCCCAAGACGCCCATCTTCATCAAGACAAGCTCAAGACCTCGCGAGGGACCAAGCCTCATGGGCGGACGACAAGAAGCTTCTCGGGCATGGCCTCGTCGGGCTGGCTCGCGAGGAGGCGGAGAGATCAAGGCGGGTACCTCACGAGGTGCCCATGACGCAAGCCATGACGACCAAGGCGCCAGCGGGCGCCCAAATTGCCAAGAATGTCCTCATTTCCTCTTTGGTGCAAAGGAGGCAAGTGCAAAGTAGAGCATCAAGCAAAGGCAACCATTTCGGTGCAACAAGACCAAGACCAACACAACGGCAGGAAGGAGGTCATCATGGAGCCCAAGCCGGCGTCATCGTCGAGCCTTTGACAAAGCGAGGACCAACTTTAGTCGAGATAAGTGTACTAGATGTTCCCTTCAAAATGGCCAATTGTTAGCGCCCTTCCGCTCAATACTTGGGAAGAGGCCGGGGCCTCTGCCTATAAATAGGACTAGCCACCCACAGGCAGGGACACCTTGAATCGAGAGGCAAGGGAGAACAGAGCGAGAGCATCTTAAGTCGAGAGAGAGAGAGAGAGAGAGAGAGAGAGAGAGAGAGAAGCAACCGAACTCCCCCTAGCAGTTCGTCAGACTGCCAAGAACAGACCCTCATGAGGCTGTTCTTCCTTGTACTGCTCATCATCCCCGAGGCAATCCACCACACCACACACTAGAGTAGGGTATTACACCACAATGGTGGCCCAACCAAGATAAACACTTGTGTCCCTTGTGTTGCTCTTTGTGTAGTTTAGATCTCTTGAGGCGACGAGGGGTAGGTAGGTTGGAGGTGAGATCTCCGCGTGCACCCCAGAGTTCGAACCTAGAGGGTCTGCCAGAACCCGAAATCCGACAGAAGCTTCAACTGTGGTTCATAAAAGTAATATTAGAACTTATACACCTCCTGAGCAAGTTAAAGTTGAACCTAATATTGCTATTTTTAAAGATCTCTTGGCTGATAATATTGATGGGCATGTTATTCAATTCTGCGGTGAAATTGCTAGAATTGCCAAACCTTGTGCTAAAGATAAACATAGGCCTGTGGTAGGCGTGCCTGTTATTTCAGTTAAAATAGGAGATCATTGTTATCATGGCTTATGTGATATGGGTGCTAGTGCTAGTGTTATACCTATTACCTTATGTGAAGAAATTAAGCATGAAATTGCACCTGCTGAGTTAGAAGGAATTGATGTTACAATTAAACTTGCCAATAGAGATACTATATCCGCAATGGGAATTGTTAGAGATGTTCAAGTTTTGTGTGGGAAAACTAAATACCCTGCTGATTTTCTTGTTCTTGGTTCCCCACAAGATATCTTTTGTCCCATTATATTTGGTAGACCCTTCTTGAATACTGTTAATGCTGAGATAGTCTGCGAAAAGAATGTTGTTACTATTGGTTTGGGTGATATGTCTCATGAGTTTAATTTCTCTAAATTTAGTAGACAACACCGGGAAGAAGAATTGCCTAGTAAGGATGAAATTATTGGTCTTGCTTCTATTGCCGTACCTCCTAGTGATCCTTTAGAACAATATTTGCTAGACCATGAAAATGATATGTTTATGAATGAAAGAAGGGAAATAGATGAAGTATTCTTTAAACAGGAACCTATTCTAAAACACAATTTGCCTGTTGAAATCCTAGGGGATCCCCCTCCACCCAAGGGTGATCCCATGTTTGAGCTTAATCCGTTGCCTGATAATCTTAAATATGCTTATCTTGATGAAAAGAAGATATATCCTGTTATTATTAGTGCTAAACTTTCAGAACATGAAGAAGAGAGATTATTGAAAACTCTGAAGAAGCACCGTGCTGCTATTGGATATACTCTTGATGATCTTAAGGGCATTAGTCCCACTCTATGTCAACATAAAATAAATTTGGAAGAAGATGCCAAACCAGTCCGTGATCATCAACGACGTCGGAATCCTAAAATGAAAGAAGTGGTAAGAAAAGAAATACTAAAGCTTCTGGAGGCAGGTATAATTTATGCCGTTGCTGATAATCAGTGGGTAAGTCCTGTCCATTGTGTCCCTAAGAAGGGAGGTATTACCGTTGTTCCTAATGATAAAGACTAATTGATTCCGCAAAGAATTATTACAGGTTATAGGATGGTAATTGATTTTCGTAAATTAAATAAGACTACTAAAAAGGATCATTACCCCTTAGCTTTTATCGATCAAATGCTAGAAAGATTATGCAAACATACACATTATTGCTTTCTAGATGGTTATTCTGGTTTCTCTCAAATACCTGTGTCAGCTAAAGATCAATCAAAGACCACTTTTACTTGACCTTTTGGTACTTTTGCTTATAGACGTATGCCTTTTGGTTTATGTAATGCACCCGCTACCTTTCAAAGATGCATGATGGCTATATTCTCTGACTTTTGTGAAAAGATTTGTGTGGTTTTCATGGACGACTTTTTCGTCTATGGATCTTCTTTTGATGATTGCTTGAGCAATCTTGATCGAGTTTTGAAGAGATGTGAGGAAACTAATCTTGTCTTGAATTGGGAAAAGCGCCACTTTATGGTTAATGAAGGTATTGTCTTGGGGCATAAAGTTTCTGAAAGAGGTATTGAAGTTGACAAAGCCAAGGTTGATGCTATTGAAAAGATGCCATGTCCCAAGGACATCAAAGGTATAAGAAGTTTCCTTGGTCACGCCGGATTTTATAGGAGGTTCATTAAGGACTTCTCAAAAATTTCTCGGCCTCTGACTAATTTATTACAAAAAGATATACCGTTTGTCTTTGATGATGATTGTGTCGAAGCATTTGAAATACTTAAGAAAGCATTGATCTCTGCACCTATTGTTCAGCCACCTGATTAGAATTTACCCTTTGAAATTATGTGTGATGCTAGTGATTATGTTGTAGGTGTTGTTCTAGGGCAAAGAGTTGATAAGAAATTAAATGTTATCCATTATGCTAGTAAGACTCTAGACAATGCTCAAAGAAATTATGCTACTACTGAAAAAGAACTCTTAGCAGTTGTATTTGCTTGTGATAAGTTCAGACCTTATATTGTTGATTCTAAAGTAACTATTCACACAGATCATGCTGCTATTAAATATCTTATGGAAAAGAAAGATGCTAAACCTAGACTTATTAGATGGGTTCTCTTGCTACAAGAATTTGATTTGCATATTGTTGATAGAAAGGGAGTTGAGAACCCCGTTGCAGACAACTTGTCTAGGTTAGAAAATTTTCTTGATGACCCACTACCTATTGATGATAGATTTCCTGATGAACAATTAAATGTCATAAGTACTTCTCGTAGTACTCCATGGTATGCTGATTATGCTAATTACATTGTTGCTAAATTCATACCGCCTAGTTTCACATACCAGCAAAAGAAAAAGTTCTTCTATGATTTGAGACATTACTTTTGGGATGACCCACATCTTTATAAAGAAGGAGTAGATGGTGTTATTAGACGTTGTGTACCTGAGCATGAACAGGAACAGATCCTATGCAAGTGCCATTCTGAAGCTTATGGAGGACACCACGCTGGAGATAGAACTGCACATAAGGTATTGCAATCCGGTTTTTATTGGCCTACTCTCTTCAAGGATGCCCGTAAGTTTTTCTTGTCTTGTGATGAATGTCAAAGAATTGGTAATATTAGTAGACGTCAAGAAATGCCTATGAATTATTCACTTGTTATTGAACCATTTGATGTTTGGGGCTTTGATTGTATGGGACCTTTTCCTGCCTCTAATGGATATACACATATTTTAGTTGTTGTTGATTACGTTACTAAGTGGGTAGAAGCTATTCCAACTAGTAGTGCTGATCATAACACTTCTATTAAAATGCTTAAGGAAGTTATTTTTCCGAGGTTTGGAGTCCCTAGATATTTAATGACTGATGGTGGTTCACATTTTATTCATGGTGCTTTCCGTAAAATGCTTTCTAAGTATGATGTTAATCATAGAATTGCATCTCCTTATCACCCACAGTCTAATGGTCAAGTAGAGTTGAGTAATAGAGAGCTCAAATTAATTTTGCAAAAGACTGTCAATATGTCTAGAAAGAATTGGTCCAAAAAACTTGATGATGCATTATGGGCCTATAGAACTGCATATAAAAATCCTATGGGTATGTCTCCGAATAAAATGGTTTACGGAAAAGCATGTCACTTACCTCTCGAACTAGAACATAAGGCATATTGGGCTATTAAAGAGCTCAACTATGATTTCAAACTTGCGGGTGAAAAGAGGTTATTTGATATTATCTCACTTGATGAATGGAGAACCCAAGCTTATGAAAATGCCAAGTTGTTTAAAGAAAAAGTTAAAAGATGGCATGACAAAAGGATACAAAAGCGTGAGTTTAATATAGGTGATTATGTATTGCTATACAACTCTCGTTTAAGATTTTTTGCAGGAAAACTTCTCTCTAAATGGGAAGGTCCCTACGTTATCGAGGAGGTCTATCGTTCCGGTGCAATAAAGATTAACAACTTCGAAGGCACAAATCCAAAGGTGGTAAACGGTCAAAGAATCAAACATTATATCTCACGTAATCCCATAAATGTTGAAACCAATGTTATCGAAACCGTAACCCTGGAGGAATACATAAGGGACACTTTCCAGAATGTTCCAGACTCCGAAAATGAATAGGTATGTGGTGCGGTAAGTAAACCGACTCCAAAACAGTTTTTAAGGCAATATTTCTCCGTTTTGGAATATTTAGAAAAATAGAAAAATAAGTAGCAGTCCGGGAAGGACACGAGGGCTCCACGAGGGTGGAGGGCGCGCCCTACCCCTCTGGGCGCGCCCCCCTACCTCGTGGGCACCTCGTGTGCCTTCCAGACTCCGTTTTCTTGCACGATACGTATTTTGGTCGGTAAAAATTCATTATATATTCTGCCAAAGGTTTTGACTCCCGTATCACGCAAATATCCTTTGTTTTTGTTTTGAGCTGTTGCTGCTGCAGATTAGAGCAAGATGTCTTCTCAAGAGTCAGTCGGGGAGAGCCTGGTGTCTCATCCGGCATCAGAACCAAGGGCAAACAGTGACGCTGACCACTTTGGGCCAGCAACGGAGGAAGAGATGGAGGCTGACTTGATGAGGGTAGATGCCATGGAGGATCAAGAAGTCACTTCTCGTTTCCGAGCTGGGTTCACGATGGGGGAACTACAGAGCTCAGCTATTCCAAACTCGGTTATCCCTTCCAATGTTAGATTTCTTTCTTATGAAAATATGAAGAGGAGTGTCACTTGTTCTCCCGCAACTATGCAACACCCTTGGGTGCAAGGAGATTTAGCCGTCACAGGAAAGCTTCGTAAGGAAATAATGGGCCTCAAGCAGCAAGTCAATAAGCTTGAGGAGGAGAAAAGTATCCTGAAAGGAATCATCGCCAAGAATATTACACCAACAACAAAGGAGGAGACATAATCACATGGGTATGGGCACTCCCCTTGGCAACTGCCAAGCTTGGGGGAGGTGCCCCGGTATCGTATTACCATCACACTCCTATCTTTACCGTTTTTCTTAGTTCGATCCTATTAGTAGTATCTTCATCTAGTAGAATAAAGTTTATGGCATGACCTAGTTTTGAGTTGTGCTTTATGATCTCTCTATGTAATCGAGTCTGTGAGCTATATATAATAAAGATTAGTTTTGAGTCAAGGGCTTGATTATTTTGCCATGATCTTGAGTGAATAAAAGAAAAGAGAAAAGGAATAAAAAGAAACAAAGAGTTCATATTGATCTTATTGAGAGTAATGACTTCACATAGAAAGAGTGTGATGATTAAAAGTTGTTGGGAGTTGACAGACATAGCTTTGGTCATCGTTGCAATTAATAGAAAGTAAGAAGGAAAGAGAGGTTTCACATATAAATATATTATCATTGACATCTTTTATGATTGGGAGCACTCATTAAAATATGACATGCTAAAGAGTTGATGTTGGACAAGGAAGACAACGTAATGAGTTATGTTTTCTTATATCTGAGATAAAGTATGTTGTCATGGATCATCCAACATGTTGAGCTTGCCTTTCCCCCTCATGCTAGCCAAATTCTCAGCACCAAGTAGAGATACTACTTGTGCTTCCAAAAACCCTTAAACCAGTTTTGCCATGAGAGTCCACCATATCTACCTATGGATTGAGTAAGATCCTTCAAGTAAGTTGTCATCGGTGCAAAGCAATAAAAATTTCTCTCTAAATATGTATGATTGATTGGTGTGGAGGAAATAAGCTTTATACGATCTTGTGATGTGGAAGAAATAAAAGTGACGGACTGCATAATAAAGTTTCATATCACAAGGGGCAATATAAAGTGACGTTCTCGCATTAAGATTTTGTGCATCCAACCATAAAAGCGCATGGCAACCTCTGCTTCCCTCTGCGAAGGGCCTATCTTTTATTATTATCTTCTACTTTATGCAAGAGTCATGGTGATCTTCACCTTTCCTTTTTCGTTTTAGCCTTTGGCAAGCACAGTATGTTGGAAAGATCCTGATAGATATATCTAACTAGATGTAGGGGAGCATGAGTTATTATTGTTGACATTACCCTTGAGGTAAAAGGTTGGGAGGCGAAACTATAAGCCCCTATCTTTCTCTGTGTCCGATTAAAACTTCATAACCACAAGTATCGCGTGAGTGTTAGAAATTGTGAAAGAGTAAATGATAGTTGAGTATGTGGACTTGCTATTGAGCTCTGACATAGACTCTTTCTGATGTTATGATAAATTGCAATTGCTTCAATGACTGAGATTATAGTTTGTTGGTTCTCAATAAAGTTTATGATTTGTACTTTTTCATTGTGAATAAATTATTACATGAGCATAAGAAATCATGTGACAATATTTATATATGTTGCTGTTATGAGAATAATCATGATGCCTTCATGTCCGTATTTTATTTTTATCGACATCTCTACCTCTAAACATGGGGACGTATTTATCGTTATCGGCTTTCGCTTGAGGACAAGCGAGGTCTAAGCTTGGGGGAGTTGATACGTCCATTTTGCATCATGCTTTTATATTGATATTTATTGCATTATGGGTTGTTATTACACGTTATGTTACAATACTTATGCCTATTCTCTCTTATTTTACAAGGTTTACATAAGGATGGAGAATGCCGACAGCTGGAATTCTGGGATGGAAAAGGAGCAAATATTAGAGACCTATTCTGCACAACTCCAAAAGTCCTGAAACTCCACGAAAGTCATTTTGGGAAATAATAAAAAAATATCCAGCGGAAGAAGTTCACCAGAGGGGGGCCCACCTGTCCACGAGGGTGGGGGGCGCGGCCTACCCCCAGGGCGCGCCCCCTACCTCGTGGGCCCCCTGTTGGCTCTCCGATGGTCATCTTCTGCTATATGAGGTCTTTCGTCAAGGAAAAAATCATAAGCAACCTTTCGGGACAAAACTCCGCCGCCATGAGGCGGAACCTTGGCGGAACCAATCTAGGGCTCCGGCAGAGCTGTTCTGCCGGGGACACTTCCCTCCAGGAGGGGGAAATCATCGCCATCATCATCACCAAAGCTCCTCTCATCGGGAGAGGGCAATCTCCATCAACATCTTCACCAGCACCATCTCCTCTCAAAACCCTAGTTCATCTCTTGTATCCAATTCTTGTCTCCAAGTCCGGGATTGGTACTAGTAGGTTGCTAGTAGTGTTGATTACTCCTTGTAGTTGATGCTAGTTGGTTTATTTGGTGGAAGATCATATGTTCGGATCCTTTATGCATATTAATACCCCTCTGATTATGAACATGAATATGCTTTGTGAGTAGTTACGTTTGTTCCAGAGGACATGGGCGAAGTCTTGCTATTAGTAGTCATGTAAATTTGGTATTTGTTCGATATTTTGATGAGATGTATGTTGTCTAGCCTCTAGTGGTGTTATGTGAACGTCGACTACATAACACTTCACCATTATTCGGGCCTAGAGGAAGGCATTGGGAAGTAGTAGATGATGGGTTGCTAGAGTGACAGAAGCTTAAACCCTAGTTTTTGCGTTGCTCCGTAAGGGGCTGATTTGGATCCATATGTTTCATGCTATGGTTAGGTTTACCTTAATACTTTTGTTGTAGTTGCGGATGCTTGCAATAGAGGTTAATCATAAGTGGGATGTTTGTTCAAGTAAGAACAGCACCCAAGCACCGGTCCACCCACATATCAAATTATCAAAGTACCGAACGAGAATCATATGAACGTGATGAAAACTAGCTTGACGATATTCCCATGTGTCCTCGGGAGCGCTTTTCCTTATATAAGAGTATGTTCAGGCTTGTCCTTTGCTACAAAAGGATTGGGCTACCTTGCTGCACTTTATTTACTTTTGTTACTTGTTGCTCATTACAAATTATCTTATCACAAAACTATCTGTTACCACTTATTTCAGTACTTGCAGAGAATACCTTGCTGAAAAACGCTTATCATTTCCTTCTGCTCCTCGTTGGGTTCGACACTCTTACTTATCGAAAGGACTATGATAGATCCCCTATACTTGTGGGTCATCAATGAGAAATACCATCCTTGCCCCCTCGATGATATGTATTAACATTGGCAACATTCTTGCATTCACTCCGACACAAAACTTGTTCATGTTTTGTGTTGTACCTAGTTCCTTTCTATCCAACTTATATTAGATTCTATCTTGGAGTACAACCATCTGTTATGTCAAGAATGTTGAGAAAATTGCCCCAACTATTAATTCTTGATATAGTAATATTTCTCACCATCACCATTCTTTCTTGGTCCCCGTGTTAATTCTAACCGGGATACCAATAGGTGAACGACGCTGTTTGGATTCTGCCCTTCCAGCAACCCTATTGCTTTGAAGTTAATGGTCGACCGTTCATTCTTAGATTATTGGTTATTGAATCACCATTCTAGAATTGATCATGCTGCCTAAGCCCATATTTCGGGCGCATCTTTCAACCAATGTTTAATTGTGTATGTTTTTCCTCGAGCATACATCATTATATCATTTGATATGGAAAATGTTATCCCCTTGTGATATAATTATGGAAATCCATCCTTTTGGAAATCTCGAGGAATGGTCGCTGAGCCCATCAGCCACCCCCTCGTCCTTTCATTGGTTTAATGATGAACTCTTGTTTTAGAACTCGCTTCCATAGTTCATTTCCCGAGAATCTTACAATGGCATCTCGTCAATTGAGTCGCACCTTTTTTTTCTCAGGCATCCTAAGTCTCAGGTATCCTGAAGCCAATCGAATCTGAACCTCGGTCAGATATGATGGTTGGAATATATTTCCAAGAGTTATAACATTGGTCTTTTATATGACCCAGAAGATGATGTCATGCCTAGCACACCTGGCCGTAGGACCTATTGTTATAGTTCCCTTTTTAGCAAGGTCAGTGATTCTTCCATGAGAAAATCGTAAGACTTATTCTATAAGTTATTCATGATGGATCCTTTGTGTTTCCAGAATCTTATGTTCACCTGATCACCATGTCAATGCTATCTCGACGCATGTCTATGGTACTCCGATTTTCAACAAGAACATTTGAGGCCCAATTCTAAATGTTTCCTGCTCAATTATCCAAACACCGATGTATGGGTAATGTCATGAAATTTCTCTCCCCTATCTAAAGAGTTTTCTACATTATATCTTGTCATGGATATCATGCTCTGCTTGTCCTTGGGAAGGATATACCCTTGAAATATGTGTTTAAACACATTTTCCTTTCCATTGTTCTGTTTAATCTGATAATCATATTTTCCTTTCCATTGATTGGTTTAACGTTTCTTGTGATCTATATCATCTAAGCAGTAATATTCTCCTGCTTATGTAAACACCTCGGTGTACAGTTCTGTCAGCAAGACCCTGTTACTATTGTTGATGACATTCTAGTAGCCACCGATGGATGAGAACTTTGCCCATTGGTCCGCCTCATTCAACGAGCAGGAAAATGGTTCTCTTCGTCCCTCACCCTTGGTACCAACTTTGTTGCCGACATAACTGACAGGCTATCCACTGACATGCCTTCCTTACATGATCGTGTAAGACGTCATCGCCTTCCTACTTTTAACCCACATGGTGGGCCCATAACCTACAGTTACACAGGATCGAAACTTGACTCTCCTGCACCCCCTATTCCCAAGGTTGTTCCTCGCGTCTGGCCTCATACGTAATTCACGAGCCACCTTCTGAGAGATCATCAAATATGTTACCGGACGCAATACTTATTCCCATTGCTTTGAGCCCCTTTCACGCCGTGTTTCAGGCATCGAACGATTGCCTGCCCGCTCGAAACTTCCAATGATACCTCCTTACTTTGCTCTAGATATTTTCTTAAGTTTCAATTCGAGAGTTACTTTCCGCCACCTTCCCCGATGTTATCGACCAGATAGTCAACCTTGCAGAGGTCCGTTCTCCCGGAATACCCACCCATTATTCTTTTGTAAGTACGATGGAGTTCTCGAAGAAAGGATGTCGACTTCATCATGATGACCTGAAGCAGAGAAATGAAGACATCAACGTAATGGATCGACCTCTTCGAGAAGAGCAACCAAGACCGAGAAGATCCGTTAGAATTTCGTAACCAGAACTTTCCCCCTTGCTCCACCTCTTAAAATCTCGGGACGAGATTTCTTATAGTGAAGGAGAATTGTGACGCCTGGATAATTAAGCTACAGTAATTCACTGCTAATGATGCCACGTCACCATGGTTACTGTTGTTAAACTCCATTGGTTCGGAACCGATTCAAATTTGAATTCAAAATAAAGTCAAATAATTACTTCTTAAGTTAATTATACAAAATAGTTCATGATATTGCAAATAATCCTAAAGCAATTATAAAAACAAAACCAACATTTTATAAAATACAATAATTAAAACAAGGGCCAAAATAATATTTTAACCACTTTTAAAATTATAAAAAATTCCCAAGCTTTTCAAATGCCTTCCAAAATTTTTGTGGCAGTGCCATATAATGCAGTGTTATTTATGGGACTAGTTACATGTTTTACAAAAGTGAGTTAGTGTATAAAGAAAATACAAAACCTAAAAAAATAAGAAAGTCTCCTGTGCACTTGGCCCACCATGAATAGTACAAGGCACAACCCAACTCACGTCATCCTCTTCTTCCTGTTCACAGCACACCCCGTGGACGATCTGAGCACGTCCATGGATGGTGATCTCCACGTGCCGAACATCCAGCTCCCCCCTGGATGCCTACAAGATGAACCCCGTGACCCCTGCAAACCCTAGCCATCCCTTGTTCCCCTCACTCTCGTTTTCCTCCTCGTTTTCGTCTCCACCGAAGCAGAGTCGCCGCCTTGCCTTCATTGATCCCGCGGCCACCAGCCTCCACTCTCTGCGCCAAGAGGTCCAAGAGCTCTGTCATTCTCGACTATGTCGCATCCGTACAAGGGAACCACGAGGACCACGCTACACCGACGGGATCGAGCGTCTTCCTCATCTACGGACGTCACTGCCCCACGCCCGATTTGCCTCACCGGAGCTTCTCCGCCTCGCCGGACACGTCCTCTGCCTCCCACTGTGAGCGGCACCCCCATTCCCCTCTTCCACCCCCCCCCTCAGTTCGTCGCTCCGTTGCACCGCCCCGTGCCGTCCATGTTCCGTCTAGTGGTCGCAGTTCTCGCGACCGCCCCCAACACCCAGCCCGCATCTAGTCCACGCCCCTGGCGTGACCTGGGCCCGCCCGCGCTTGCGGCCTCCGCGCCCATGCCGTGCCCCACTGTCCTCGCCGACCTTGCATGTCGCCCGCGCCCGCATGCTGCTTCGTGCTGCCTTGCGAGCTGCTACCGCTCCTCCCCTGCTGCTCGCTAGCCACTGTTGCTACCCGCTTTTAGTGCTCCTGTTGCTGCTGCTCGGTTGCTGCTGCTGCTTCCATTCTGCTACTGCTCCCGCTAGCTGCTGTTATGCACTTGCGGCTGCTAGTCGTCATTGCTTGTGGTGCCATAGCTACTACTGCTGTTGGTTGAGGCCGTAGGCACCTAGGCCTCCTGTAGGTGCTGTGACCATGGCCTTGTGCCCTTGCGCATGGCCGTGTGGTGGCCGGCCTATTAGTTTATTTTGGTTAGACTAGTTAGTGATTAAGTATAGCCAAATGACATGTGGACCCTGCTGCTAATTAAAGGTTAAAACAAATAAAAAAATATAAGCCCATGACATGCAGGACCCACTTCTACTGTTCACATGTTGACCAGTTAATTGTTGACTGGGTCAACCTAGCCACTAGACCCCACTTGTAAGCCACTGTAGGTAAGCTGCAGCTGTGTGCACTTAGCAATTTCCTTTAAAAAAGAATTAAAAAAATTCTAAAAATGCAATAAACTTCGATAATTCATATAAAAGATGAAAATACTTTGTATATGAAAGTTGCTCACAAGGACGAGACGTATCCGGATACGTAGCCCGTTCGTCCGCCACACATGCCTAGCATAGCAAACACGCAACTTTCCCCCTCCGGTTCATCTGTCCGAAAACGCGAAACACCGGGGATACTTTCTCGGATGTTTCCCCCCTTCGCCGGCATCGCCTAGTACCACGTTAGGGCATACCTAGCACCATGTATTGCCTCGTTATGTTTTGTGATGCTTTGTTTGCTCCGTATTTACTATTTCTTCCCCCTTCTTCTTCTCCGATAGACCTCGAGACCGGCGCTGATGCCACTGAGTACGACTACGGTGTTGACGACCCCTCCTTCTTGCCAGAGCAACCAGGCAAGCCCCCCCCCCTGATCACCAGATATCGCCTATTTATTCTCTCTACTGTTTGCATTAGAGTAGTGTAGCATGTTACTGCTTTTGGTTAAACCTATTCTGCTGCATAGCCTGTCATTGTTCCTACAGTTGTTACCCTTACCTGCAATCCTAAATGCTTAGTATAGGATGCTAGTATCCATCAGTGGCCCTACATTCTTGTCCGTCTGCCATGCTATACTATCGGGCCGTGATCACTCGGGAGGTGATCACGGGTATATACATATATACATACATACTATACAGGTGGTAACTAAAGTCGGGTCGGCTCGTTGAGTACCCGCATGTGATTCCGATGTGGGGGCTGAAAGGACAGGTGGCTCCATCCAGGTAGTGGTGGGCCTGGGTTCTCGATGGCCCCGACTGTTACTTTGTGGCGGAGCGACAGGGCAGGTTGAGACCACCTAGGAGAGAGGTGGGCCTGACCCTGGTCGGCCTCCACGGTTACTTCATAATAACACGCTTAACGAGATCTTGGTATTTGATCTGAGTTGGGTCGTTGACCTTATACGCACTAACCGCCACGTGGGACAAGATATGGGCAACCGGCGTCGTGGTATCAGCCGAAGCTCTTTTTGACTTCAGCGACTGAGCGGCGCGTGCCGCATTGGATCGTAAGCCCGCGCTTGTATTAAGGGGGCTAGGTCTACTTCCGGCCACGTACGCAACGTGCAGGTGTGCAATGGGCGATGGGCCCAGACCCCTGCGCGCATAGGATTTAGACCGGCATGCTGACCTCTCTGTTGAGCTTAGGTAGGGCTGCGACGTGTTGATCTCCCGAGGCCGGACATGACCCAGAAAATTGTGCCCGTCCAGAGGGATCGAGTGTGTCGGGTAATGTGGTGCACCCCTGCAGGAAAGTTGATCTATTCGAATAGCCGTGTCCACGGTAACAGGCGACCCAGAGTTGTACCTCGACCTTATGACAACTAGAACCGGATACTTAATAATACACACCCTTCCAAGTGCCAGATATAACCCGGTGATCGCTCTCACACAGGGCGACGAGGAGGGGATCGCTGGGTAGGATTATGCTATGCGATACTACTTGGTGAATTTACTATCTACTCTCTTCTACATGCTGCAAGATGAAGGCTGCCAGAAGCGTAGTCTTCGACAGGACTAGCTATCCCCCTCTTATTCAGGCATTCCGTAGTTCAGTCCACCGTTATTGCCCCTTTACACAGATACACATGCATATGTAGTGTAGATCCTTGCTTGCGAGTACTTTGGATGAGTACTCACGGTTGCTTTTCTCCCTCTTTTCCCACTTTCCTTTCCTCTCGGTTGTCGTAACCAGATGCTGGAGCCCAGGAGCCAGGCGCCACCGTCGACGTCGACCCCTACTACACCGAGGGTGCCTACTACTACGTGCAGGCCGCCGCCGATGACCAGGAGTAGTTTAGGAGGATCCCAGGCAGGAGGCCTACGCCTCTTTCGATCTGTATCCCGGTTTGTGCTAGCCATCTTATGGCAACTTGTTTAACTTATGTTTGTACTCAGATATTGTTGCTTCCGCTGACTCGTCTATGATCGAGCACTTGTATTCGAGCCCTCGAGGCCCCTGGCTTGTATTATGATGCTTGTATGACTTATTTATGTTTTTAGAGTTGTGTTGTGATATCTTCCCGTGAGTCCCTGATCTTGATCGTACACGTTGGCGTGCATGATTAGTGTACGATTGAATCGGTGGCGTCACAGTAGGTAAACCGAATCAGTATGGTACTACTACTTGTGTTATCCTACAATTCTCACAAACACATTAGTCCCTCAACCAAGTTTGCCGTCAATACTCCAAAACCAACTAAGGGAGGCACTATATGCACTTACAACAACACATGTCTATGGATAGGAAACTTAACCATCTTTGATTAACGAGCTAGTCAAGTAGAGGCATACTATGGACACTGTTTGTCTATGTATCCACACATGTACTAAGTTTCCGGTTAATACAATTCTAGCATGAATAATAAACATTTATCATGATATAAGGAAATATAAATAACAACTTTATTATTGCCTCTAGGGCATATGTCCTTCAGTTAGCTCAAGGGGAATAGGGTGAAAGACGTGGTCTTCTGAGTTCAATCTCAGCCTCCCTAACTAGACGTACAGTTGTCACAGCAACTGGAAATGGTCTACCAAATCCTTGTCTTCGTCAAGCAACTGGTTATATCACTTCACCCTTCAGTTATTGTTTAGCTTCGTGAAGTCATTGCTTGCTTGCTCTGTTTGAGTCCACTGTGTGAAGACATTATCTCTGTTCGGTTGTTTGGCTTCATTCTATCTTCCTATTCTAATCCACTCTACCTAGCTGCTATTTGTCTTCATGTTTACTCTGTACCTCTTCCTTGACTATAGCATGACTAGTCTAGTTTATCTTCTTATGCATACAGTGTAGGTTTTATTTGGTTGTTTGTCTTCGAAGACATTGCCTGTCTTGAAGACTTTCATAAAAATCACCTATTCACCCCACCCCCCTCTAGTCGATAACAAGCACTTTCATGTTCTATTGATTCACTTGATATATGTTTTTTATTCAACTTGCGAATTGTCGTGACATTGGGGTAATCTATGCATAGGTGTTGATACACGTTTTCGTCCTACTTTCTCCGTAGAATCTTTGGGGCACTCTTGGAAATTCTTTGTGTTGGATTGAATATTATGAATCTGAAGTTGTTTGATGCATGTTGTATAATTGACTCACGGACACTTCTGGTGACATTGGAGCATCTAAGTGACATTAGAGTTGATTGATGTGTATCATATGGTGTTATTTTAGTATGAACTCTAGGGTTGTTTGTGACACTTACAGGAATAGCTCAATAGAATGATCGGAAAGGATAACTTTGAGGTGGTTTGCTACCTACAACAATTCCTTCTTACGTTCTCCGCTTGATAAGAACTTCGGAGTGATTCTTTGTCACACGTTGAGGGGTTGTTATATGATTCACTTATGTTAGAGTTGTTGAGGTATTGCACTAGTGAATGTATGAGCCCTAGAACTTGTTTCCAAGCATTGAAATACTGTTTGTTCTCTGTTTTATCACTTGCTACCATGTTTTTTGTATATTTTCATATTACAAAAAACATATATCTACTATCCATACTACACTTGTATCACCATCTCTTCACCGAACTAGTGCACCTATACAATTTACCATTGTATTGGGTGCGCTGGGGACATACGAGATTTTCTTGTATTTGATTGTAGGGTTGTTTGAGAGAGACCATCTTCATCCTATGCCTCCCACGGATTAATAAACCTTAGGTCATCCACTTCAGCGAAATTTGTTGATGTCTTACAAAACTCTGCGCTTGGAGGCCCAACAAGAGTCTACAAGAATAAGTTGTGTAGTAGACATAAGCTATCAAGCTCTAACCCATGGTCAAGGTGTTCTATTTACAGGCTCATAGGAGTCCTAGGTGGCTAATACCTTACCAATAACTAAGATTCTCTCTAGCTGAGTAAGCTGCCTTGCTATCCTGCTCTCCTTCAACCTAATCTTGCAAGCAGATGAATGTCAATTCTGGAAAGACATGGCTGGATTTGGTCATTATCATTGTGGCTAGTTTTATTTCTTCTATAGAAATTGATCCTTGTCAACTTAGCACTTGACAAGCGATTTGGAACAACAATTGGATTAGTTGGATTTAACCTAAAACTAACCTCGTTTAATTATTGGTTTTAACAGGAGCTAGTGCTGGTTTAGAATGGTTTTGGAGATATTCCTATTGCTTTGACTTTGGTCTCTTTCTTGCTGGTCTCTACTTCTCTCTTTGATTCACTTCTGACTAGACTTGTTGCTATACTGTGAACTGAACCTAGTCCTTTTGGCCTTGATGGTTACTATTCCATTTGCGCACTGTTGGCTCTCTACTGCTATTTATTTGAACAACTTATTATAATTGGGATTTGGCTAATGTTTCAAAATTCCTAAATGCTAGCTCCTAGGGGAACGTTATATTTTAACATAACCAAATCTTTCCTTTGTCGGTTTGTTTGTTTGTTTGTTTTGCTTAAGACGACCTAGAGAAGACATAGTGTAGTTTAGCTTAGGTCTTTTCCATTTTCTTTTCTTTTATCTTTTATTATTCCTCAATGAAAATTCTCGAGATGTGTGTAACTTGTATGATTATTAATAAAGCTTATTGCTTTATATAGATTGTAAGACTTTGATGAACATTTGTATTGATATTCTTTATCCACAAAGTTTCTTTTAGTCATTTCATATTTCATTTTGTATTGTCCAAATCTTATAATTAAGTTTGTATTCTTATTTTCTTATCTCAATTATTTAAACGCATTCCCATTTCATAAATGAAGTGTACTTTTGCACATAAGTCCTTAATTTATATCCTATTTGATCCAAATACTAAAATCTGACAAAGTCCATGTCAAATTTTATACTTGAATTCAACTTCAAATAAGTTTAACTAAATTCAAATAAAAGTTTTAGATTTACTTTGGATGCATGAATGCATTGCACATCCCAAAAAATCCAACTAAGTTCAAAATAAAGTTTTAAATTTACCCCAAGTTTAGGATGCATGGATGCAATGGACATTCAAAAGAATCCCCCACTCTCTCTAAACTATGGGTCATTACATTAATAACCAAATTTTTATGAATTGATAAACTTTTTTGTAATTAACAAACTTTTTTTCAATTTTTTGAACATTTTTCAAAATTCATGAACATTTTTTTAATATGCGAACATTTCTTCAAATTCAAGACATTTTTTAATACACATACATTTTTTCAAAACTATGAAAAATATCTGAACAATTGTTTTCAAAATAGTGAACTTGTTTTTATTATGTGAACATTTTTCTGAAATCATGAACACCTTTTTGAATCCACAAACATTTTATGGTTTGTTGAACGTTTTTCAAAAATCATTTATAAAATACAAATAAAGAAACAACGACGTCCCCTAGTTCGGCAGGCTCGTTTTATCTTTCTTACCGTTTCATTATTATGAGAACAAAAAGTAATTTAAAGCCCAGTCCATTTCAATAATTACAGATTATGGACCCAGAAAAATAGACATGGTTTAAAAAAATATATGGTTTTAAACATGGTTTTAAAAAATTCAAACATGGTTTAAAAAATATACTTCTGAAATGCAAACATTATTTGGGAAACTAAAATAAAAATAGAAACAAATAGGAACAAAAATTGAATACGAAAACATTTTTAAAAATATGAACTACTTTTGTAAACACATTATATATATTTTAAAAGTGTCAAAACTGAAACATGAATATTTTGCAAAATTACGAATCTCGAGCATTTATTGTACTTGCGAATTAAATTTGAGAACATGAACATTTTTTGAATTTGCGATTTTTTGAAAACTGTAGCATTTTTTGAATATGTAAACAAATATGAAAACAGTGCCATTTGCTGAAATTCACAAAAAATAATTGCGGACAAAAATTAAACATGTGAACATTTTTTATATTGTGAAAAAATTCTGAAACATGAAAATGTTTTGAATATGTGAACAAATTTTGAAAACGGAAATATTTATGTATTTTGAACAAATTTGGAAAGTAAGAAGATTTTTGAAATTCATGAACATTTATGAATTTGTGAACAAAAATGGATACAGGAACATTTATTTTGAAATTCCAAAATATTTTCCAATTTGCTAACAAAATTTTAGCATGTGAACAATTTTTGAATTTGTGATTTTTTTGGAGATGGTAAATTATGTCGGAACAATATTTTCTGCTTGTGAACAAAATTTAGAAAGGTGAACATCTTTTAAAATGAAACAAACAAATTTTAAAATGTTGTTTTGTTTTGGAATTATGGAACAAAATTTGAAAATAGAACATTTTCTGTAAAATGAAAAAGAAATTGTAGAATGGGAACAATTTTAAATTTTTGAACATTTTTTGGAAAATGAAAGTAATTTTGAGAAATTAAAATGAAAAAAGAAAAAAAGGAAAGAAAAAAAGAAAAATGTAAAGAAAATAAACACAAAAAAAGGAGACAAAATGAAAAAATACACAGGAAAAACTAAAAAAACAAAAGAGAAACAGAACAGAAATACGGCTCAGGAACCTCTAAAAGGTTCCCAAAACCGGAACGCTGGAAACGCTTAAATGGGCTGGCCCAATCGGCAAATGCGGCGAATTGCATTTTCCCTAACAGGCACGTTAAAAATATAATGAGGACCTGTTATAGTGTAACATCCCAAATTTTCAATTTGGAATGTTATACATAGATCATTCATGCATATCATATTTTATTGCATTTTCGTTTCGCAATCCTCGAAATCCTAAGCAACTCAAGGACCTTCGGAGAGAGTTGGGGATTTCCCGGTTTTCATATTTGATTTTTATCAAATAATGAAACAAGGATTTTTTATTTTAATTATTTTTCTCTCCGAAAAATATTTCATATTAAAATATATGAGAGGAGATAATATGACTTCTCCAAAATAATTGAAATGTTGGAGGAAAAATATTAAAATCATTTGTTTGATTTTATTTTATTTTTATTTGGATTTTATTTGCATTAGAAAAATTGCATGTTTTCAAAATTGCATTTTAGGGCCAAGAAAATGTTCATCTCGTTCTAAATATTCTATTTAGACGGTGAAAATTTGTTTTGGCATTTTTAGTTTTTTATTTTATTTTCTAGTATTTATTTTCTGTTCGGCGGAATCATTTAAGAAAAAGTTACGACCAAAGCGGGTCGAAGCCCACCGGCCCGTTCATGCCTTTCCTCGCGCCGCCACATACGCAAGAAGACGGACGCCGAGGAGAGTCCGAGCGGACTCCTCCCGGCGCCCTCGCCCAAGCCACCCGCCTCGCCTTTTATATATCCCCGAGCCCCCACCACCACCAATCGCCGCCGCCGCGCGCCGCCGCCGCCGCCTTGTTGCCTTTTGCATTGCCGTCGTCCGCTGCCCGCAAACCGCCGCCGAGCCCGCCTCGCCGGAGGTACTGCGCCGATCCGCCGCCTCGGTTTTTTTTAAGAAAACCGATTCGGTTTTTTTAAACCCTAGTTCATTTTTTAGATCAGTTCGCCGTTTTTTTTCCCGGTTCGTCTATTTAGCGGACTTCGTCCGTATGTTCGTTTTAACGAACGGTTTTCGCTTCGTTAATTACGATATATAACGCTTCGTTCGTTAGTCTGTTCGTCGCTTTTCTTTTATCGAATGTTTCGCGATTTTTCTCGATCGTGATTTCTGATCCGATTTTCGTTTCAGTTTATCTTTTCGCTCGTTTATCGGAATCAGGCGATTCAAGCGCCTAGATCTTCGTCTTGAGACCCTCTTTCTGTTTAATCAACTTAAACAAGATTTTGATACTGTAAACTTTGACTTTAGTTCAGATTAGTAAACGGATCTTGTTTCTTTCGCCGTTTGAGTTTCGTTGCTTTGTTCGATTTGATTCTTTTTGCAAATCGGAGTTCTTAAGTTGAACTTTCTGTTCAAACCCACTTATTTGAATTTTGCCCGTGCATCTTTGCTTGTTGCTTATGTATGCTATTGTTTGCTTGCGATAGAATTCCCGGAGTGCGAAGCGTGCTATTACAAGTCCCTAGGTTTCGCGGATCGTCAACAAGGCAAGTAACACATTGATTATACTCTTTTCATACCTAGTTTTTATGCATTAGTTTCAATCTTCAAACATTGCATGATTAGGATGCCATTAACATGTGGGTTAGGAAGTAGTTGATGAGGTAGGAACCTATTGCCCTGTTATATTCAAACCCTTAGAAGTTACTTCTACGCGTTGCTTATATTGCTATGCTATGCTCGTAGACGTGGTTTGGGTTTGAGTGAAATCCATGACAAATGTGAGATTGTTAATTAATGGTTCAACTTAAGGTGGCAACTTAAATTTACATCTGGGTGGATTGAGGCACCTGGAGAATCCATTGTTGCCTGTATTTTTTGGAAATCCTGGGGTTCCGTGTGATTTTCCTATGGACCGCCACCCAGGCTCAAAGGGAACTGAGATGATTCATGCTAGAAACTTTCGTGTGCAACCACAGGCTATTATGGGCTCTAGCATAGTTGAGTAAGTTACGTGAAGCTCTTGAAGAGGTAGATCAACAGGTAGTGGGTTTGTAGTTTTGGTATGGTCTACCTGGAGTAGAGGGTTAATGTTTCTGAAAGACTGTGTCTCGGTCATACATTTCTCAAACACCATGTAGTGCGAGAAATCCAACGGAGGCGATCGAGTCTTGTGGGGAAAAGTGCGCAAACCTCTGCAGAGTGTACAATCTAATCATGGTTAGCCGTGTCCCCGGTTATGGACAATCTTGAGTATCTAGTACTTGGAGTATCTTAAGTATCTCATCACTCTTAATTAATATTGTTGGGATGTTAATTACTTTAATTGGGATTGACTTGGAGGAACCTTCTCAATGATGTTTCAACCACCATGATAGTAAAATTAAAATCTATTCATTTGTTGTAGGAAAAAATTGGCTTTTCGCAAAAACTATAACCCTAGAGCTTTCCACCAGCCAAATATGCATGTAGTGATAGCATTATTCATTCTTGCTCTCTCGTGTTATATTGCAAGATATTCCATGTGTCAATTCGCGGGCTGCATTGTATTATGTTTGAGACTTTTAGACGAGGAGTAAGGTTTGTTAGGTCGTTGTCGTGCAGCTCGGCTATGTCGTTGGAGTTGATGGACTCACTTTATCTTCCAAGCCTTCCGCTGTTATCGTATTAGATGCCTTAAGCCATATTATTGTAATAAGTTCTCTTTTGAGACATTCGATGTAATAAGTATGTGATTGCTACTCTGTTATAAATCCTTCGAGTACTGTGTGTGTCAGCATTACCGATCCAGGGATAACGCTGAAGCACAGAGACTTGACCGTTTGAGGTCGGGTCCCTACACATAGGGGCGCTATTGACAGGCTTTGGTGGTTGGTTTGTAGGCCGGGGTTACCCCCGGGCCTAAAGGGCCACCATCCCCACCTCCGGCCTGAGGGTCGTGAAGTTCCGCGTCCACAGATGGACCATGAATAAATAAACGAGCCCTGCAGAGGGCTCTGTCTGTATAAAACGCCACCGCTGTCAACTCCTGCCCCCCAAAAGCATGGGGTGACAGGCCCGTACTACCAGGCCCGGCGATGAGAAAGGCACGCCTTCTAGTTTTAAGTGCGGTTTGAGCGACTCAAATTTGCGACGTGGGGCTATATTAATGGGTAATACGTACTTCCTCCATTTCAAAATAGATGACCCAACTTTGGAGGGAGTATGTACTGGAGTACCAAATAGTTCGCTCAAAGTATCGCGTATGACCGCTGCTCGGGAACAGAGCATGACTGGATACACAGGTAATCGCGACACGAGGCTTATGATCCGCCAGCTCAGCCGCGACCGAATACTGGTTATGAGCTCAGCCGGACTGATGGTGATTGCCCGGCTTAATTCCCCAACAGCGACGAGCACGAGCTCCCAGCCCCCGCCCCCGCTGGCCAGCATGAACGCACCCATCCCATGTGCCTCCATATTCACGTCGAGAGCGACCGGCGGCGAGCTCGAACGAAGTACGGTCCAAATCTCGCAGATATACATGGCTTCCAACCTGGGCGAAAGCGACGGCGCCGTGCATGCCAATGCTTGTGCTGTGACCGGTTCCAGTTCAACCAAAACCAATGGCCCAGCCTCCACTAGAGGCATCAGTTGGTTGCGTTGCGCCCGACGGGGACACCAACAAGGGAAAGTTGCCACCCAGCTCGGTTGGATCTTACTAATTTTTTTAGCCTGATGGAAACAACGGCCAAGACAAGATCGCTCTTATCTCATCACGAGTTAGCCTAGTGATTTGGAGGCAGGAAATCCATCAGGAGAACATGGGGTGCGCACGTCGGGCACTCGCTAGCTCCGTGTGAATGTGATCTAGGCCTGGTTCATGGTCTCCATCCAGTCACGGGCGTCGTGCCCATCGGCATCAAACAACATGCACGCCTCCATCAATCGCATCGCGCATGGCTGCTAGTACTAGCCGCCTGCTAGCGGGATAATTGACGATAACCACCCTTGCTCGCTAAAGCCAGCTATGCAGCTGGCTGATCCGACGCGGAGAACGGGCCCTACGTTGCGTACAGAAAAGGAGGAGGAAAAATGAAAAAAGGGGCTTGGTGCAGAGGGCTGCGGATCAAGCGGCAGAGCCCATTTGGCGCTGTCGGCCAATGATCCGTCGGTCTCACCACTCATGACCTGAGAAAATGAGGAGACGATCGAGGAAACATGGAATCATTTTGTCCTCATTTTGTTTTTGCAACCAGGAATCGTTTTGTACTGGGCCTGCATGCTGCATGCATCTTCGTGCATGCAAGACACAAGAAAGTTAAGGGTAACCAGGACCGGACACAAACTGTTTATGCCTACCTTTTCTTTTGTTTGGAGCAGGCGATCGTAGACGTAGCAGCAGTGGTTATTACTATTTCGTTCACTCGTGATTGAATCAACCTGCTGCGCCGCAAAGAACTCTACTACTGTATCTTTTCCTTTCTAAGTTATCCCTTCGAAACATTCCTCCCATCGTCAAACTTTGCTTGTACTACCACAAAGGGCCGAGAGATTTCTCGTTTACTACGAAGCTTGCGGCAGCATAGCGCTAACTCTGTTTAAGTTTGAGTTTGAACTAACGTTTTTGGCGAGTCTGGACGCGTGAGAGATCAATGGAAATGATCAAGATGTCGTCTACACTTTCGCGCTGTCATAGGATGAGTAAGGAAAATTTAAACCCAATACATGGCGGGAGCAGAGAAGATAATACTACGGGTGCATGTGGTGGGACAGGGACAATGGAGAATACCGGATTACGTGCAGGCAATTACAGCGACGTGAGTGTGGGCACTGGGCTCATCTCATTTTATCCTCTGCTTACTCGTTGAAAGTGCCAAAGTGGGATTCAGAGGCGGTCCTGATAAGATTGGGCGATTAGTGATGGGATTAGAGCTAGTGGTGCACCCATGCTATAATAACTTTATTCTTGAGGTCGAATCACACTAAAAGCTGTTGTTATCCTCGTCTTGATCACTAGCTATCTGTTTTAATCAACCAGAAGACAATACTAGTGGTGTCAGATAAAAAAATTACAACCGTGAATGGTTCCGCGCGCACCCACATGAATAGTAAATTTAGAAGAATAAATATTAGACCTTTTAAAAATTATAAAAAAACCTCGCCCCGCTCTTAGGTCCACGCCGCCGGCCAACGTGGCCATGACGGCCACCATATAGATCTTCCACACCATCGACCACTCCGGTCACGGCGGCCACCGCACCACCGATCCTTCTCAACTACTCGCCATGTCGCTCGTCGATCTCCGATTCCATAGAGGACAACAGTTTGCACAGAGGAACTTTGGAAGAACTGGGGTGTTCCGATCAACTATGAAGAAGATAAAGATCTCCATGAATTCATCTTAGTGGCTGAATTTACGAGATCAAGGATCCGCCTGGCGGAAGAATCCGTGGCAACCATCCTTCTTTCTAGCTTTGGAGGTAGAGCATCCCTATCCAAAGTCAAATTACTTCAAAACTGGTCTTCCAAGTTTTAGGTTGCATCCAAGGAAGTTCGATTCTCTATCATCAAAGGAGGTAACATCTCAATGCGTGAACTCAACGTTAATTTTCTTCTCTCGGGATCAGGTGTGCCAAATTCCAGGTGGGAACGGAATCAATGCCTTCAAGAAAAGGAGGATGAATGGACTCATATCTACTGACGTCACCCTTTAAAATCTTAACTTCAATCTCTGAGATCGACGGGTTAGTACAATGATCAAGATCATGCAGTTCATAGATCTCCTATTGTTCCTTCTACCGATTCAAATGACGCGTCATTATCGGTGCGTGATCGTCTCCAGTGGGCCACGGTAGTTAAAGTCCTGGAGCGGGAACTCCGGTCATTCAAAACGCTCCAATTAATTCTCACAATAATAGGAGCCCATTTTGTGTTTGTTGCTTGTTGTCAGGTCATATGTCTCGCTTGCCCTAATCGTATCAAGTGTCGGGCCTACAAAAGATGTGGGCATATTTCCCGGGACTTCTTCTTCACACCGAGGCCCGACCCACCCATTCACTCAACCCACACAGACCGGGTCTCATCCCACAGAGACCCCAACCATCGATAGGCAGGTCGCCACTGTTTCAGCAATTGTGACCAATCAACCCGTCAATCAGACTACCACCCAAGGCAACGGTGATACCAATTGTAAGGCCCCGACCATAGCCACTGGTTCCCGGCCGTTATACATAGTGGGATCTAGACTGGTCCCACATAACAACACTAGTCTTTCCTGGGCACTCATGATCAACTTCCCGGTTGGTCACCCATCCTCAAATTCTTCCAAGCCAAGCAGTTACGCATGCTTAACTTTTGGAGTTCTTTGTGAATGGACTCCCAAAAATAAAGGAATTCCTTGTTGATATGAGTAGTCTATCATTTCAATCAAATCAAGCTCTCACATGGGCCCCACAGCCTATAGGTAACCCATGTAGGCGCCTGCAATCCTAGGGCACTTAGGGAGGGAGCCAAGAGGTTGTGGGCACATCTAGTGTGGGACCAAGCCTCTATGACCTTCTTTGGTCTTGAATCTCCTCGAACTATTTTTCAGGATTTTTTCTTGGAGTTGTTCTAGGTATTTTCTTGAAACTGAAAAAATACAAAAAAAAAAGACACTGGCCCTATGCACTGAATTAATATGTGTATAAATTCAATAAAAAGTATGATGAATGTGTTTATAATTGATAGCAATATAGCATAAACCATACAGAAATTATTGATACATTTGAGACGTATCAGCTCCCCAAGCTATACATGCTCAAGACGAGCATGTACATTATAAAAAGGATGACTGCTACCAATGTAAAGCCCTCGATGCGGCTATATCTCCCACGTGTCGAAGCACGACTTAGAGGCATAACCGCATTGAAAGCAATGTCGCAAGTGAGGTAATCTTCACACAACCCATGTAATACATAAGGGAAAGAGATACATAGCTGGCTTACAGTCGCCACTTCACACAATACATAAATAAACATCCATCATTCAGGTTACACTCAAGGTCCGACTACGGAACCAAAATAAAAGAAGATACCCCAAATGCTACACAGATCTCCGATCGTCCCAACTGAGCTCCACTCTGATCATCGGGAAAAGGCACATAGTAACGACCACGTTCCTCGTCGAACTCCCACTTGAGCTCGGTTCGCCACTGCTGGCCGCATCGTCGGCACCTGCAACTGTTTTGGTAGAATCTGTGAGTCACGGGACTCAGCAATCTCACACCAGCGAGATCAAGACTATTTAAGCTTATAGGAAGGACAGAGTTGTAAGGTGGAGCTGCGACAGCGACTAGCATATATGGTGGCTACATTCGCAAAAGAGAGCGAGAAGAGGAGCAAAGCACGGTCGTGAAGCTAGTAGCGATCAAGAAGTGATCTGAACTACTTACGTCAAGTATAACTCCAACACCGTGTTCACTTCCGGACTCCACCGAGAAGAGACCATCACGGTTACACACGGTTGATGTGTATTTTAATTAAGGTCAACTTCGGGTTTTCTACAACCGGACATTAACAAATTCCCATCGCCTCATAACCGCAGCACGGCTTTCAAAGATAATACCTGCAGGGTGTCCCAACTTAGCCCATTATAAGCTCTCACGGTCAACGAAGGATATTCCTTCTACGGGAAGACCCGATCAATCTCGGAATCCCGGACTACAAGACATTTCGACAAACAATAAAACAAGACCAGCAAAGCCACCCGACCGTGCCGACAAATCCCGATAGGAGCTGCACATATCTCGTTCTCGGGTCACACGGATAGGTCACCCTACGAGTAAAACCAGCCCTCGAGTTGCCCGTGGTGGCCCCTTGATCTGCCGGTTCGGGCCAAGACTCGAAGGAGCTTTGGTCCGGGGGTGTAAGTGCATCTAGTGCCCTTAGCGATTTTGGTGTATTGAAGACTTATAGGTTAAGTAACTAATGCGTTTGTGAGTGTACAGGTCTATAAGTCTATGAGGAGTTTGATATCTAGAGAAAGTCGACCCTAAAATGAAGTTCTTCAACTGAAGACTTTGATATTTCAAGACTTTTCAAGACTTTGAAAGTGAAGAAATTGGTGTGACCTTGAAGACTTGGTATTCATTTGAGGAACATGAAGCGTGAAGACTTTTGTTTTCGTAGTTTCATTTTCTCTTTCTTGAGTCATAGGAAACACGTCGCATCGTTAAAGGGGGTCGAGGAAATACTAAGGAAAAATTTCCATTTGATGCTCAACTCAAAATCCTACACCTACCAATCCTTCGAGTGAAGCTTTTGGAAATCTCATACTGATTCAGTCAATTTCTTGATGTGAGACGAAGCTCTTACAGTGTTGAGAATTTGTTCTAATCGAGGAGTTAGGAATTCGCCGGTCTGAATTGCCTACGATGAGGAACATGATAGCCCCGAGGAATTTGATGATTCAAATTTCCGACCGTTCTTTGTCTTCTTGGCCACCTGTCCCAAAATATCTTATCCACCTAACGGTCATATCATTGAAGGGCATTTATGTCTTATCATGTCGGGCTGCTCCCTAGGCTATAAATAGCCGCCCCTACAACCACTAGTTGGTTGGCTGCTCCGAGAGAACTTGACACATGTCATTTGAGAGCAACCCATCCTCCGAGGAATTTGGCGAAAATCATCAAGTGAGGAAAAACCCAAAAGTGAGGAAAACCCAAAACCAAACCCCAACAAACCCAAAGTGATTGAGCATCATCAAGAAATTGATCCTGCGTGGATCCGACGCTTGTTACCTTTGAAGACTGTGCTTCTTCCAGACGGTTAGGCGTCAAGGTCTAGAGCATCCAAGAGGAATTGTGGATCGCCGAGTGACCAAGTATGTGAAGGTTTGGAAGTCGCTCAAGACTTACCACGAGTGATTGGACGAGGTCTGCGTGACCTTAGTTCAAGGAGAATACGGTGAGGACTTGGTGTCTGAGCTGCGTGCTTTCGATGATCGGGTGTCCGAGGCTGCGTGTCCTCGAGTTTAAATACTCAGCCGCTCCAACAGACGTACAACCGACACAGCAGTTGGAACTGGTCTACCAAATCATTGTCTTCACCAACCTAACTGGTTCTATTCCCTCAACCCTTTCATTTCCTCATTACGTGTTGAGTGTTTGTTCATATCGTGTTTGAAGACTTTGATGAAGACTTTCTCAATTTCCTCGTTCAATTTCTTGATCTGTTTGTCTTCATCTTGTGTTATCCTGTGATTACGCTTTACGTACTCTGTGATTGTCTTCATTTCATCATGATGACAATGCTTGTAATCTGTTATGCTTACTTCGAGTACTTATTCGCTGCAAGTAATTCTTCGTTAAGGAATTTCCTCACCGCAAATTCCTCGATGAAGAATTCATAAAATCGCCTATTCACCCCCTCTAGTCGATATAACACTTTCAATTGGTATCGAGCAAGGTACTCCTTGTTACGTGTGATTTTAGTTTAACCACCGGAGTTTTAGTTATGTCGACCGCAGGTATGATCAAGGTCTCGGCGAGGTGTCCTACCTTGATGGGACGGACTACCCCTCTTGGAAGAACAAAATGCGAATGCATCTTGAAGCAATTGACAACGATCTACGGTATGTTGTGACAAAGGTGTTTCCTCGGTCACACCTTCTACGAATGATCTTGATGTGAAGAGATTCAAGCAACTCGATTCTCAAGCGAAGAATATCATATGTGGCCATCGAGCAAAGTTCAATATGGAAGAGTGAGTGCTTTGGAATCGCCAAACTCATACGGGACAGGCTGTCCAAAGTAAATGAAGGTGTTTCAACTCAGCGGGACTCTCGAGTTGATGTTCTTGAATCTCTTCAACCGCTTCAAAAGACTCGACAACGAAAATGTTCAACAAACCTTCGATCGCCTCATCGACATCTCAAATGAGCTTCAAGCACTGGTGCCACCGACATCACCGACCATGAGGTGGTGAAGAAATTGCTAAGATCGCTTGATTCCTCATTTGATACTCGCATCGATGATACAAGAACGAGCTGATTACAAGTCTCTTGATCCTGCCGACATCCTCGAAGGCTAAATACTCACGAGTTCGACTTCTCAAAAGAGAGATCTCTATGGTTCGGCTATGGAAAACACGTGCCACAAGGCCAAGGCTGAATCCGAATCGAGAGTGAAGACTCGGTAGTAGCCTAGGAGATCTGAAGAATTTGGCCAGAGCTAGCAATGCTCGTGAAGAAATTCCAGAAATTCTCAAGGCGTGGTCGCTTTGGAAAATCCTCAAGAAGCAAGTGATTCCTCATCTAGTGACTATAAGAAGACTTTGCCACAAATGCAAGAAACCTGGTCACTATATCCAAGATTGTCCTTAGTGGGAAAATGAATTAAGAAAGAAGAAACACAAGGATTACAGTTACGATGGCGTGAAGAAGAAGAAGAAATCATCAAAATCTTCATCATCAAAATCCTCAAAACCTTCTTCTCACAAGAAGAGCAGCTCCAAAAAGGCTCGGGCATTCATTGGCAAGGAAATGGACTCGAAGCTGAATCGAGGAAAATGAGGAAGAGGAGGAGTCGAAGAATCCGAATCTGGTGTGGCTAGTCCGCTCTTACTATCGCTTATGTTAGCAAGTCCATCTTCAACATCAAGAAACCGACTCCGCCGACAAGCACGATGAGGAAAATGATGACTACGCCCCACCTATTGCTTCATGGCAAAAGGTGCCAAGGTACTCAATTACACCTCCTCTGAATCTAGTGAAAATGAATCGATGAGGATCTCAAGCCCAGCTACTCTAAACTTGCTAAGATTGCTATAAAACAACAAAGGGCTTTTGAAAAGGTTCAAAACATGCTAGATAAGAGTGATGATATGTTAGGTGAAGAAATGGATCGCACTCAAGCCCCGATTGAAAATCTTCAGAGAGTTCATCTAGGCTTGACAACCTTCAAGGTCATCATAACACTCTCTTATCGATCATGAGAAACTTTCTTATGAATTTCTTCAAAGAAAGCAAGATCTTGAGAAGCTAAGAGCGAGTTATGAAGATCTTCGAAGGAGCGCGATTCATTACTTGCTCAACAAATCAGCGCTTCTCAAGAAGAATTTGTTCCTCCATGCTTAAAGTGCATTGAGCGTGAATCGCTAATTCTTCACTGAATGTTCAAATGCTTCAATGTTACAAATTCTTCACCTGCCTCTGCTATCACTAATTCCTCATCGAGGACATTGCTAGTATCACCGACGATGCAGGGTGAAGGAATTGTACATGACAGGCATGTACAAAAGCCTCAAAGGGCATCAGACTCTTTGTGATGTGCTTAAAAGCAGATCCTCAACAAGAACCCTAGGAAAGAGGGTATTGCCTTTGAGAGGAAACTCAATCTTGATGGAGCGTCTTTCGAAGCTTTGAGCGGTATCCCAAAACCTCATGGGTTGCTGCAAAGGGACCTCTGATTGATCCATCTACCTTATCTTGTTTTACATGTGAATTTCCTCATTCATTGATGAGTCATTTGACTCAAACTATAAACTGTTCAAAAATCAGAATGGTGAAGTATTTGCTAGATATGTTGGCACTAAGCTGCAGAACGGTTCCCCTATGAAGAGAATCTGGGTTCCCAAGCGGTGCCTTGAAAATCTTCGGTGAATGTCCTCATGACACCACCTGTGAAGAATAGGAACCCAGATCAAATTCTTCATATGGACCAAATTCTTCATATGGATCCAAGTCCTCATACGGACCAAATTCCTCACGTGGATCAAATTCCTCAAAAGGATCAAAGTCCTCATATGATTATCATCGTCTTTGACAACTCTGTTTCGCAGGTAGAGCTAAGGGCTATGAATATGTGCATTATTCTTCAAACCAATATGTTCATAAGTCCTCGAAGAATTTCTCCGCTTATTCATATGCTTACCCTAACCCCTCTTATGTGAAACGAAATGGTTTGGCCTCTATGCCACCATTCTCGTATGGTGCTCATGAGAATGATGAACTCTTTGCCACCCCTTCAGATGTGGGTGGTGAAGAAAAGAACTAATCTCTTCTGCAGGGTCAGGTCTCGGGCGTGCCTCAACGTCTGAAGAATTTGTTGGGGCCCGACAAAATGCACGAAAGGACGCAGCTAATCATGATGAAATGAACTTTCATTTCACACGTCCTCACACCGCTTATCTAAATACCGGTGATGAAATTCATCGATGAACTTGATATCATATTCTTCACCGATGAAGTATATGAGATCGTAAGTTATACTAATTCATCTGCAGGATGATCAACCCAAAGCCACCGAGTGGGTTCTCGATAGTGGATGTACAAATCACATGACTGGTGACAAGAATCTATTGATGGATGCTACCTTATCACCGTCACATCTGAAGCATATCATCTTTGCTGACAAAGGCAAAATTCAGGTATTGGGACTTGGTAAGGTTGCTATCTCTAAGGACATGCACATGGACAAAGTCATGCTTGTTGAGTCTTTAGGATATAACCTCATGTCAGTCTCAATGCTTTGTGATCTTGATATGGTTGTTATCTTTGGCAAGTATCGTTGTGTTGTGATTATGGAAGTGACAATTCCAAAGTCTTGAAGGCTTTAGGAGAGGAGACTTGTATATTGTTGACTTCTCTGAGGACCACAACCAGCCGTGTGCCTACTTGCAAAAGCTTGAGAAAGGCTGGCTATGGCATCGACGACTTGGTCACGCAGGCATGAGGAATTTGCACACGCTTGCGAAGAAGAAGCATGTCATTGGCATTGAGAATGTCAAATTCCTCAAGGATCACCTATGCGAACTGTGAAGCTGGAAAAATGACCAAGGCCAAGCATCCGTGAAGACTATCATGACCACTACTCGTCCTTGAATTGCTTCACATGGACCTCTTTGGTCCCAATCATTACTCATTTGTCGTTAATGAAGCATCACTATATGGCTTTGTTATTGTTGATGATTACTCTCGTTACACATGGGTACACATTGTTACTTACAAAAATCAAGTGCGTGAAATCTTCAAGCGATTTTCCTCGAGGGCTTCAACCAACTTTGGTGTGAAGATCAAGCACATCGGGAGTGACAATGGAACTGAGTTCAAGAATTCGGTCTTGATGACTATCTTGATGAACTTGGTATTACTCATGAGTTATCTGCTCCTTATACTCCTCAAAAAAGCGGCGTCGTGGGCGCAAGAACAGAACTCTTGTTGAGATGGCTCGCACTATGCTTGATGAATACAAAACGCCTAGTCGTTTCGGATTGAAGCATTTGACACTGCGTGCCACATCATCAACAGTATATCTTCACAAATTCTTCAAGAAGACGCCTATGAACTCCTCACGGACAATAAACCCAATGTAAGTTATTTCAAAGTCTTGATTGCTAAATGCTGGATTAGAGATCCTCACCACAACTCTAAATTTGCACCGAAAGCACATGAAGGTTTTATGCTTGGTTACGGAAAGGACTCGCACACCTCTGAGTCTTCAACATCGCACTTCACAAGATTGTTGACATTTGTAGATGTGCGGTTCGATGAAACTAATGGCTGCAAAGAGAGCACCTACCTTCGTGTTAGGCGAACCAGCACCGAGGATTCTATCGGGCTCAAGGCAACCGAGGATGTCATCCCCATCAAGAAACTGCTGAAGAATTCATTCTGTCTGTGAAGAACGTCGGTGATGCACTGAAGATATTGTTGAAGAAAATGGTCTTTGAGGAAAATGGTCAAATTCCTCGGCGACAACCAGCTCATCCTCGCGTTGCAAAAGAAGTGCAAGTTGACAAGATCATCGATGACATTGAAGCGCCAGTCCTCTCACTCGCTCAAAAGCTTCACATTTATCTAACTTTTGTGGGCACTATGCTTTTGTCTCTATCACAGAGCCCACTAAGGTAGATGAAGCATTTCGGAGCCGGAGTGGATTCAGGCCATGCAAGAAGAATTACATCGATTCGAGCTCAACAACGTCAGGGAACTGGTCAAACGTCCAGATCCTCGCAAGCATAATATCATTGGCACAAAGTGGATCTATCGCAACAAGCAAGATGAAAATGGTCTTGTGGTGAGGAATAAAACACGACTAGTAGCTCAAGGCTACACGCAGTTGAAGGAATTGATTTCGATGAAACCTTTGCACTGTCGCTAGACTTGAGTCTATTCGCATATTACTACGCCTATGCTAACCATCACAATATCACTTTATATCAAATGGATGTGAAAAGTGCATTCCTCAATGGTAAGCTTGAGGAAGAAGTATATGTTGCTCAACCCCGTGTTTTGAAGATCCAAAGAATCGACAAAGTCTTGAGACTCAATAAGGCCCTCTATGGCCTCAAGCAAGCCCCTCAAGGCGTGGTATGATACATTGAAGGAATTATTCGTGAAGAATGGCTTCACACCAGTTCACTCGATCCTACTCTTTTACTAAATCTTATGATGGTGAACTGTTTGTGTGCCAAATATATGTTGATGATATTATCTTTGGCTGTCTTGACCAACGTTATAGTGATGAATTTGCCTATATGATGAGTGAAGAATATCAAATGTCTATGATGGGAGAGTTGAAATTCTTCTTAGGTCTTCAAATTAAATCAACAACACAATGGCATATTCATATCTCGGAGAAATACCTCAAAGATGTCTCGAAGAAATTCAGCATGCAAGATTGCAAAGGTGTCAAAATTCCTATGTCCACAAATGGCCATCTATGCCTCGATGAAAATGGTATTGACTTGATCACAAGGTATACCGTTCCATGATTGGTTCTTTATTGTACTTATGTGCATCTAGGCCAGATATAATGCTTAGTGTTTGCATGTGTGCCCGATTTCAAGCTACACGAAGGAATCACACCATAAGGTGTGAAGCATATTCTTGATATCTAGCTCACATACCAACACTAGGATTATGGTACCCCAAGGGCTCTACTTTTGATCTCATTGGATATTACGACTCGACTATCTTTGGTGATCGTGTGGATCGCAAGTCAACATCTGTTACTTGTCATTTCCTCGGACGATCTTTGGTGCATTGGTCCTCGAAGAAATGAAGCTGTATCACCGCATCCCTCGCTTGGAAGCTGAATACATTGCTGCTGGCTCGTGTTGTGCTCAATTACTATGGATGAAGCAAACCCTCAAGGACTACGGCATAACGTGAAGAATGTGCCTCTCTATTGTGACAATGAGAGTGCCATCAAGATTGCTCACAACCCAGTTCAGCACTCGAAGACAAAGCACATTCAAGTTCGTCATCATTTTCTTCGTGATCATGTGTTGAAGGCGACATCTCCATCGAGCACGTGAAGGCGAAGAACAGCTAGCTGATATCTTCACTAAGCCCTTGGATGAGAAGAGATTTAGCAAGTTGCGGTGTGAGCTAAATATCTTAGAATCTTGAATGTTCTTTGAAAAGGACACACATCCTAACACTTATGCAAAATTGATGACTTAGATGTGCAACACATGAAGAAACGTTTTCTTCAATCAATGAAGAATAACACTCTAAGTGTGAAGAAATTAATGAAGAAATTGATTCTCGAACCCTCGACAATTATGCAGCGGTGTCTGAAATCATCATTCTTATATGGTGGGTCACGCCACCACCAAAGTTGAAAATCTTCAAATTTGAGTTTTCCTCGTTTTGAAATTCTTGCTTTTTCAAATTCTTCAACTTTGCAAAATCTTCACTGTTTCCGTCGTCTTTCTTCATTGACTATATATATATATATATGAGTTTATGTCCTCTACAGCATTCACTTATGGCTATTTCTTCAAGTCGCTTTTTCGCTAAGTGAATGTGATCGGACCCTTTCCCTCTATGTTATACTCAACCCAATCCATTCACAAATTCTTCATGTCGTTCTACTTTGAAACTCGTTCAAATTCTTCCTTTGTGTCCTTGACAATTTGAAGAAATTACAGCGGAACTTTAAAACGAATCTTATTCAAACCTTCATTTTACCACTCAAACCGTTCCGCATCCCACGATGCATTACTTTATTCACCCACGATCGTACACGATCTCCACTACCGAGACGTGGGTGACACATGTCGTGAGAAGGAAGCGGTCAGGGGCATGTTAGTCCTAAATCTTGGGCGATCCGCTTTTCACCGTGTCTATAAATACCCTCTCCCTTCCTCACTCTGTTACTTCGCTCGACCTCTCTCTCCCTCGAGCTCCTCAAACCCTAAGCGCCGCTTCTCCATCGTCACCGGTGAGGAAAAGCTTCCTTGCCTTGACCTCTTCGCCGGCGTACTCGCGCCGACCGTGGAAAATCTTCACTCCGCCGTCGCCGTAGCTGATTTCCTCTGCCAAGTTAGAGGCGTGGAAGATCTGAGCAGACGAACTTCCCAACTGTTCATCTCAGTTAAATCGTGTTCTTCACTTGAGTAAATTAAAAGTTACTTTTATTACTCACTTTGATTCTCAAATTTTCTTCAAATTCTTCAAAGGTGTTTATCCTTCAAATCCTCACACATATGAACACCTCAAATCTCTTGACTCGTTTCTCTAAGCAATGATTTTCTTCAAGATTCCTCAATTGTGTGGATCCTCGATCTATACAACTCTGGAACCTAAGACAAAAACGCTTAGTGAAATTCTTCAAAACTCATCTGGTCAAAATCCTCAAAACTTGTTCTTTTGAAAAACCTTACGAGAGCATATGACCTCTCCAAATTCCTCGCACCTATACTCTGTTCACAGGTACAAATGTCATTGCTGAATCCCTAGGTTCTCATCAACTTAACTCATTTGCAGCGTTCCTCGAAGAAAAACTGCATACTTCTTGAGAGAACTCAATTGTTCAATTTCCTCAAGCGAAGAAAATGGCGACGGTAAGAAGCCGCAGAAGGGAGGAAAGAAACACGAGGTTATGACTGCTTTTGAAATCCACGAGGAAATATATCCTGACTATTGCACTCCGGATGAAGAAAGCAAAAATCAACGCAAGGTGCGTATTCAGAAGATTGAACGGAGATGGGCACGGGAATGTAAGGAATATAGATATGTAACTCCTAAGTACATGAAGAAATTCGCTCTTAATCCTCCATGCCCAAGAGCTCCTTTGGCACCTGGCCAAATAGCTGATCCCACTAGCGTCAAACGCGGTGAGGAATTTCCTGATGAATGGGCTAAGCGCCAAGCAAAGTTGGCAAAGCAAGCAAAGGAGGCAAAGTGAAGAAATTCAATGAGGATTCGCGCTGCTACTCGCCATCGAGGTCTCGGTCAAACCGAGGAAATCAATGCAAAGAAGCCTGCTAATAAGCCAAGTGCTTCATCATCTGCGCCCTCACGGCCAAGTTCCTCGGCAGCACCTTCCAAGCAAATTCCTCACCTTCTTTGTTCCATCAAAGTCCTCAACAGCTCCGTCAAAACCTTGGTTCTGTGCACGGCTACTTGTCAAAGGACCACTGGTTTCTCAATTGCCTCGAGCATTTACGCAAGTTCTCGGCTGCTCCAACTTCTTCATCGGGCCCGGCTCATTTGAAGATCAAGGCAACAATTGGGCGAGGTCCACGACCTAGTCCAAGGGCGAAACAAGTTGTATTTCATGTACCATCGATGATGAGGCATCGATGAAGAACTTGAAGAAATCATCGAGACCGTCAAGTGAAGGCCGCAAGAGCCAAAGGTACATCGTGCCCTTTGCTATTGGATCCGAAGAAAGTCCTCGACTTTATTGATCTACGGCACAATGACCCCAATACCCCTCGCCTAATCTTCATCGACACTGGTCAAAGTCATGCGTGACTCACTTCATCGTTGAAGAAAATGGAAGTTTGAGAAGGCGAGGGAAATCAAAAAGGCTCAATACAGGAAGGAGAAGTTCCTGAAGAAAAACGTTGTCAAGATGACACCTGAGGAGCTTCTCAAAATTCAAACTGAAATTCAAGACCTCAGCAAAAACTTCGATACCCACTATGCTGATTGGCAAGGAGTCAAGACCAGATTCGTCAACCTGACGAAGAAATTCACAAGTGTTGCTGCCCCAGTGCAACATGAAATTCCTCAGGCTGGAGCCTCTGCTCAGCCTACTGAAGAAAATGCCAGCACCGCTGATAACGTTCAGCCTGCTGAAGAAAATGCTGATTCGAGGCTGATGATCCCATCCGGCCGCTGAAAAAACTGCGGGGCACCCACTAGTGGTGCGCTGAAGAAAGTACTCAAGGCAGGGCGCATCGGTTCCTCTGAAGAATCTGCACCAAATTCCTCGGCTCCTCCTGCGCCAACTCCAACTCCAATTCTTCCATCGCTCGATGTGAAGAAAACCTAGGCTGCAGAGCGAGCTCTTTGTGAAGAAAAGGAAAGCATCATTGCGTCGATTCTTGACTGCGAAGAAAATGAAGCCAATGACCAGCTCATTTGAAAACCCGATTGATCTTGTTCCAATTTCCTCCATACCATCAAAGGAAGTTGTTCCTTTGGAGAAGACTATGAGATCCCAATCGGATCGAAGAAGAACATCAATCTCTTTGCTTCGTCGGAGAAAATTGATGAAGAAATTGAAGTGGAAGCAATCCCTTCAACCCAGTTATTTCCTCATCGGACCATGAAATTCCTCAAGCTGGTCTTTGGGAAATTGAAAATGAAGATGTGGATATTGGATGCACCACTCCTGTGATAAATGATGACTTTTGGGAAAGTCGGCATCCCAATACTCCTCTCTTCACCCCGCTCCAACAAGTTCCTCACTCTCCGCACAAACAGTCCAGATGGACTCAAGAAAATCAACCGACTGGTTACATGCATGAAGAAATTCCAGCCACTAGTCTTGATGAAAGCTGCTGCTTCTTGCTAATCCTCGATCGCACTGTTGAGGAACAAGAAATTCCTCGGTGAAGAACCTGAACTTGTGATTCCCGAGGTGGTGATGCAACTCATCGACACCCCTCGCCCAAGCAAAAGAATCCGTTCTCAACCAAGCAAAAGTTCAAGGCTGAAGATTTCTTTGCCGAGCACGTATTCTTCATCGAATATAATCCATATGATTACGCTCGCATGAGGAAGAGGCGTTTACGGACTGCCAGCCAAGCCAACTTCTATTCCTCGGTGCTTTTCAACAAGGACAAAATCTTGATCATGCTCATATTCCTCATGTGGATATGGAGTCATTTGCCGAGCTTTGAGCCGTCCTTAGTGTTCTTCACGACGCAGGACTTCTAAACTTCTGCGATATTTGTGATTGGAATGAAGAGCTAATTCTTGAGTTCTATGCAACCCCTGCACATCACGGAGGCGCTGAAGACGTAAATTCATGGGTCTTAGATTGGATGGTGAAAATACCCACTACAAGGCACCACAAGTGAATTGCCGTGCCCTACCACTCGATCCTCCGCTTGATGGTGCACGTCGTATCTATGAAGGAAAAGAACTTTCAAATCACTATATGCAAGTCTTGATGAAGCCTTTGAAGCCAAGGCACGCCCCAAGAACCAACTTCCTCGTCAAGGAATTATTATATGTGCCTCGAGCAGTCTATCGGATTCTAACGAAGACTATGAGTCCTATCAAAGGCCACGACTCGAGCGATGAAGAAGTCATTGGCATCATGAAGAATATGCTTTTCAACATCATCCATGGCGTTCCGTCAATTTCCATGATTTCTTCATGAGGACTCGGCTAACATTGCCATGTCACCTTTTGAGTGAAGCCTTATGCACCTTGGATTATGAGATTCATCGGTCAAGATCTTCACTCAATTACAAAGTCGATACTTTGAACCACTGCAGCTACTTGCCCCGATTGAAGTCCTCAAGCGGACAATTACCTCGGTGATGACAAGGGCAAGGCCCTCTGCTGTGATAGATGAAGGCATTAGTCCATTGGATGGACAGCCAAAGCAGCATCCTACTCCACCAATGATGACTCGCCACACATGACTCAGCCGCAAATACCTCGGTCAAGCAAAGTCCTCAAGCTCTCGCACCGTGGTGATGATGATCGTGAATTACTCCTCGGTCTTCATCGGAAGGTTGATCGCAATCATAAGTGGGTCAAACGTCAGTTTGGTACTCTTCTTTACAACATGACCTCAACACACAATGCAGTGAAGAAAAACCACTACCCCCTGCATGAAACCTTCAAGCGCACCTGGGCTGTTCTTTCACATGTCTATAATGAGGAAGAACCGACATCAATGGGACTCAAGGAAGAATTTGGTGAGTCGCACCTCCTCAGAAGAACTTCAAGAAGGTCAAAGTTCCTTCCTTGGTGGCCAGCTCCTATTCTTCATCTCGCGACATCGATGAAAATGAAGATTTGGAAGACACTGCTGCTGGTCCTACTTCAACAAACAACCCGACAATCTTTGGCGCTCCGTCTTCAACTTGAAATTCTTCAAGGCGTTAGTCCTCGGCCGATCCTTTTGGTCATTTGATGACAAAGGGGAGAAATTTGAGTTAGTCTTCAAGCGGGTCTAGTTTTGTCTATATACAGTATTTTATTAAGTTACAACTCTTGTTCTTTGAAACCTTTTATTGGATCGAGTTGTAATCTTAAACCCGATGGTGCTTTGATACTTTTGATGCATTATGCTTTTACTCTATGCTACGATTAGAAGTAGTTTTGATATTTGTTATGCTCGATCAATTTGGCCTTTGGGCTCTGGTACTTTTGATGCGTTACATTGCATAACATCAAGCACCATATTTCATCATGCATTTAAAATTCTTCATACTTATGTTAAATCGTGTATGAATTACAAGATATAGGGGAGATCTCCATGATTCAATTCTTCAAATGTGCATTGCCTCAAAAGCAAATTCCTCACTATGCACACCTTGGGGAGTTCTTCTATATCTTGCAATCAAATTCCTCATTATCGTATTTACACTTCATATATTTATCCCGTTGAAAACTTAACCTATGTTGTCATCAATCACCAAAAGGGGATATTGTAAGTGCATCTAGTGCCCTTAGTGATTTTGGTGTTTTGAAGACTTATAGGTTAAGTAACTAATCGCTTGTGAGTGTACACAGGTCTATAAGTCTATGAGGAGTTTGATATCTCAGAGAAAGTCGACCCTAAAATGAAGTTCTTCAATGAAGACTTTGATATTCGAAGACTTTTCGAAGACTTTGAAAGTGAAGAAATTGGTGTGACCTTGAAGACTTGGTATTCATTTGAGGAACATGAAGCGTGAAGACTTTTGTTTTCGTAGTTTCATTTTCTCTTTCTTGAGTCATAGGAAACACCGCATTGTTAAAAGGGGTCGAGGAAATACTAAGGAAAAATTTCCATTTGATGCTCAACTCAAAATCCTACACCTACCAATCCCTTGAGTGAAGCTTTTGGAAATCTCATACATTCGGTCAATTTCTTGAAAGGAGAGACGAAGCTCTTACAGTCATCGAGAATTTGTTCTAAGCGAGGAGTTAGGAATTCGCCGGTGTAATTGCCTACACGATGAGGAACATGATATACGAGGAATTTGATGATTCAAATTTCCGACCGTTCTTTATCTTCTTGCTTGACTGTCCCAAAATATCTTATCCACCTAACGGTCATATCATTGAAGGGCATTTATGTCTTATCATGTCGGGCTGCTCCCTAGGCTATAAATAGCCGCCCCTACAACCACTAGTTGGTTGGCTGCTCCGAAGAACTTGACACTTGTCATTTGAGAGCAACCCATCCTTTGAGGAATTTGGCGAAAATCATCAAGTGAGGAAAACCCAAAAGTGAGGAAAACCCAAAACCAAACCCCAACAAACCCAAAGTGATTGAGCATCATGAAGAAATTGATCCTGCGTGGATCCGGCGCTTGTTACCTTTGAAGACTGTGCTTCTTCCGACGGTTAGGCGTCAAGGTCTAGAGCATCCAAGAGTAATTGTGGATCGCCGAGTGACCAAGTATGTGAAGGTTTGGAAGTCGCTGAAGACTTACCACGAGTGATTGGACGAGGTCTGCGTGACCTTAGTTCAAGGAGAATCGGTGAGGACTTGGTGTCTGAGCTGCGTGCTTTCGATGATCGGGTGTCCGGACTGCGTGTCCTCGAGTTTAAATACTCGGCCGCTCCAACAGACGTACAAACGGAGGCAGTGAGTTGGAACTGGTCTACCAAATCATTGTCTTCACCAACCTAACTGGTTCTATTCCCTCAACCCTTTCATTTCCTCATTCTGTGTTGAGTGTTTGTTCATATCTGTGTTTGAAGACTTTGACTGAAGACTTTCTCAATTTCCTCAGTTCAATTTCTTCAATCTGTTTGTCTTCATCTTGTGTTATCCTGTGATTACGCTTTCTGTACTCTGTGATTGTCTTCATTTCATCATGATGACAATGCTTGTAATCTGTTATGCTTACTTCTGAGTACTTATTCCGCTGCAAGTAATTCTTCGTTAAGGAATTTCCTCACCGGCAAATTCCTCAGTGAAGAATTCATAAATATCGCCTATTCACCCCCCCTCTAGTCGATATAACGCACTTTCATGGGGGGGTAAAATAAAGATGACCCTCGGGCTCGCGAAAACCCGGGGGAAAAAGGCTTAGGTGGCAAATGGTAAAACCAATGTTGGGCCTTCTTTGGAGGAGTATTATTCAAAGCGAACTGTCAAGGGGTCCCATAAATCACCCAACCGTGTAGGAAGCGAAATCAAGGAACATAACACCGGTATGACGGAAACTAGGGTGGCAAGAGTGGAACAAATCACCAGGCATAAGGCCGAGCCTTCCACCCTTTACCAAGTATATAGGTGCATTAATTATAGCAGATATATTGTGATATCCCCAACAAGTAAACATGTTCCAACAAGGAACAACATCTCCATGTTCCAACAAGGAACAAACTTCAACTTCACCTGCAACTAGCAACGCTATAAGAGAAATTTGAGCAAAGCGGTAACATAGCCAATCAACGGTTTGCTAGGAAAGGATGGTTAGGGGCTGACATGGCAATATGGGGGGCATGATAAGCAAGTGACAGGCATCGTAGCATAGGCATAGCAAAAGAGCGAGCATCTAGCATAGCAAAGATAGAAGTGATTTCGAGGGTATGGTCATCTTGCCTGCAATGTTCTCAGAGTTGTCGAAAGCTTGATCCTCGTAAGCGTTCTCAACAGGTTCCTCATTCAAGTACTCGTCTCCCGGCTCTACCCAAAGCAAAAACACAAACAAAGGAACCTCAATAAATCACGGTGCAATGCACAAGCAACATGATGCAATATGTGGCATGATATGCGAGATGTGATATGCAAAGCGTATGCGCGCTCCGGAAGGAAAATGATGAACCAGGCATCAACTTGGCAAACCAAGTATGCGGCTGGAAAGATGAGATGATTTCGGTTGAAATCGATATAAAGATCACCGGAAACGGATGCACGGTTTGCAAATGACAAGCAAAACAAGAATGGCACAAATCTGCCATTAACAGCATGATACCACTTAGCAAGCAACAAGAAATTAAGCTACTGCACCCAAACGTACCAACAAAGCACATGGCAGTGATCTACTCAAGATGCTTGACAAAAGATGAACACTAAGCTAAGGCTAAATCACATCATAACAGGTCCAAACAAGCATGGCAAAAGTGCAAAATATAACAGGCTGGACATGGCAAAAACAGCATCAGGTAGCAATGTTCAGAGCAAGAAAACAACATGCTACAGGAACTTATAATAGCAAAGCAAGGCATGGCATGAATCTACTCAAAGCATAGAACAAAAGTCCCTTACTGACCATAAGCCAAAAAGGATCAGAAAATATAGTAACACCCATGTCAATATCGCAAGTTTAGTTAATGATTCAAAGAACAGTGGCATGTCAAAAACAGATAACAATTAGGCATGTTTAAGAGCTCAAAGCACTCACTACAGAGCCTTTCATGATAAACTAAGCATACATACATCAAGAAAACATGGCATAGAAGACATACATGGCAAGAACAACATCATAGTATACACGGATCAACCACAACAACCTTGGCAAAATTGAATAACATGTAAACAATCTGCCAGGAAACATTTTGTAGCAAAAGTAGAGCTCGATTGACTCAAGCTATGGCACTCCATAATTGAAAACAAGGGCATGTATGGATATAGCATAACCATATGTTCAAAACATCCTTACTGAAGTATCTCAAAATATGCATGGATCTCTCGGTAGCATCAAGTTAACATGGCATCAAAATATCAGCAAAACAGGGTTGAAATCAGCAACATCAGGAAGCCTAGTTTGCATGCTTGTGCTAGTCACCACATAGACCACAAAAATACATGGCATACACCCCTGGAAATATGGCATGGCATATTACAAAACACATGTAGGACTCAAATTCATAGGGTACACATCAATCATAGCAAAAATAACAAAAGTGCAAGTTACATTAGAAAGCGAAACTAACATCACATAGCCCTCTTCTAACAGCATTTCGGGCACCAAGATGAGCTCAAATGAAAATGATGCAATGAGACGAAATGATCTAATCTTCAAGGCGAACATTTTGACATATTACACGCACGAAATGGAGGTACAGGTGCAAAGTTATGACGCGTTGAAAATGCCACAAATTAATCACCGAAATAAAAACTTAGACGAATTTTAAGGGGGGAAGAAGTCAACCCCGCGGTTCCCGATCCAGATCCGATCGAGGGCGGCGGTGGCGCGGCTCGCCGGAGCTCTAGGCGGCCGGCAACGCGACGGAGGAGGGAGAGGAGCGGGGCTAGGGTTAGGGGGGAATTGATCCGGGATTTGGAGGGGGAGATGCATATTTATAGTTTCTGGGAGCTAGGAGAGTCCAAATGAGGTGCGGTTTTCGCCCACACGATCGTGATCGAACGACGGAGAGCATGGAAGTGACTTAGATGGGTTATTGGACTATTTTGAAAGGGTGTTGGGCTGCAACTTAAAAGAGGCCTTTGCGAGAGTGCGGTTAACCGTTGGAGTACCAAACGAGCTCCAAATGATCCGAAACTTGACAGGTGGTCTACCAGTGGTATACCAAGGCCACTTGACAAACCTCGGTCCATTCCGAGAACGTTTAGTACCCGCTCACGGAAAAACGTAAAAGGGGAAGCCGGGAACATAGGAGTGCGGATTGCAAAACGGACAACGGGAAAAATGCTCGGAATCATGAGACGAACACGTATGCAAATGCAATGCACATGATGACATGATAAAAAAATGCATGACATGGACGAAATGCAAAAACGAAAGACAAGAACCCAACCGCGGAGGGAATATCATATCACAATGCCGAAAATGGCAAGAGTTGGAGTTACAAATATGGAAAGTTACATCCGGGGTGTTACAACACTCCACCACTACAAGAGGATCTCGTCCCGAGATCTAGGACTGAAAGAACTCCGGATATTCGGAACGGAGGTGATCCTCGCGCTCCCAGGTGGCTTCTCGGACAGAATGGTGTGACCACTTCACTTTCAGGAATTTGATTGACTTGTTGCGAGTTTTGCGCTCGGTTTCTTCAAGAATAGCAACGGGGTGCTCATGATAAGAAAGATCTTCTTGAAGGTCAATTTCTTCGAAGTTGATAGTGCGTTCAGGAGTCTTGAAGCACTTGCGAAGCTGTGACACGTGAAACACATCGCACGCGTTCGCGAAGTTGGACGGAAGCTCAAGTTGATAGGCGAGATCGCCTCTTTTGCCAATGATCTTGAAAGGACCCACGTATCTAGGGGCAAGCTTCCTTTGATACCGGGGCGGCGAGTGCCTTTCATTGAGAGACGCGGAGGTAGACATGGTCTCCGATTTCAAAAGCCACATCACGGTGCTTATCATCATAATAGCTCTTTCCGCGCGATTGCGCGGCTTTGAGATTCTCACGAATAACTTTGCACATTTCTTCGCTTCGTGATCAAGTCATTGCCAAGAAGTTGGCGTTCACCTCTCGGACCAATTGAGAGGATTGCGGCACTTTTCGCCATAGAGAATTTCGAATGGGGCCTTGCCGAACTCGCTTGGAAGCTGTTGTTGTAGGAGAACTTCGGCATATGGAAGACAATCTTCCCACTTCATACGAAGGAAATGACACAAGCCCCGAGCATATCTTCAAGGATTTGATTAACTCTCTCAACTTGGCCACTTGTTTGAGGATGGAAAGCTGTGCTGAAACGAATGTTGGTGCCCATGGCCTTCGAAAAGAATCCCAAAACTTGGAGGTAAAGATGCTGCCACGGTGCGAAGAGATCACTTGTGGAATGCCGTGCAAGGAGACAATCCTCGAGGTGTATAGCTCGCCAACCGAGCTGCTGTGATAGATTCTTTGATAGGAAGAAAATGAGCCACTTTAGTAAGCTTGTCAATGACAACGAAGATAGCATCATTTCCACGCTTGGACTTTGGAAATCCAGTCACGAAGTCCATTTCGATATGATCAAACTTCCATTCTAGAATAGCAAGAGGTTGAAGGAGACCAGCTGGTCGTTGGTGTTCTGCTTTCACTCTTCTGCAGACATCACACTCATTCACGAATTGAGCAATTTCTCGCTTCATTCGAGTCCACCAATAAGACTGCTCGAGGTCATGGTACATCTTCGTACTTCCAGGATGAATGGATAGAAGCGAATTGTGTGCCTCGTTCATAATGAATTTACGTAGATCACCCTTTGGAACCACAATCCGGTCCTCGAAGAAAAGAGTATCTTTGTCATCAATGTGGAAGCACTTGTATTTGGAAATGCCCTTGTCGATACCACGTTTCACCTTTTTCACCATGGTATCCAGGAGTTGAGCCTCACGAATCTGATCTTCCAAAGTAGGAGAGACTATGAGGTTGGCAAGAAAGCCTTGAGGAACAACTTGAAGATTCAGCTTATGGAAAGCTTCACAAAGATCCGGTTGGAAGGGCTTGAGGATTAAACTGTTGCGATAAGCCTTCTGCTCAAAGCATCTGCAATGACATTGGCCTTGCCCGGAGTATATTCAATACTTGGGTTGTACTCTTGAATCATTTCGACCCATCGAGTTTGCCTGAGGTTGAGGTTGGGTTGAGTGAAGATATACTTGAGGCTCTTGTGATCGGTGAAAATGTCCACTTTCCTTCCCAACAAGAGATGTCTCCATGTTATCAATGCATGGACAACCGCCGCCAACTCAAGATCGTGAGTGGGGTAGTTCTTTTCGTTGGGCTTCAGCTGACGAGAGGTATAGGCCACAACTCTCTTCTCTTGCATTAACACAGCACCGAGACCTTGAAGAGAAGCATCACAGAAAACTTCAAATGGCTTGGATTCATCAGGAGGAGTCAAGGCAGAGCTGTGACGAGTTTCTCTTTGAGAGTATTGAAAGCAACGTCACACTCGGGAGACCGGACATACTTCACATGCTTCGGAGGAGGTTGGAAAGAGGCTTTGCAATCTTGGAGAAATTCTCAACGAATCTTGACAATAGCTTGCAAGACCAAGAAAATCTGGAGCTGCTTGACATTCGAGGAGGTTCCCAATTCACAACTGCAGACACCTTCTCGGGATTAACAGCGATGCCCTTTGGCGGAGATGATATGACCAAGATAAAGCACTTCATCAAGCCAAAATTCACATTTGGAGAACTTAGCATAGAATTTATACTCTCGAGCTTGTCTAGCACCAATCGCAAATGTTTGGCATGATCCTTCTTATTCTTGGAGAAGACCAAAATATCATCAAGATAGACCAAGACGAATTCATTGGTATAGGGGTTGAAGATGAAGTTCATCATCCGAGAGAAAGTTGGAGGAGCATTGACAAGGCGAAAGACATGACGGTATATTCATAAGAACCAAAGCTTGTTCTGAATGCTGTCTTGGGAATATCTTGTTCACGAATGCGAATCTGATGATAACCCATACGAAGGTCAAGCTTGGAGAACACTTTAGCACCTTTGAGTTGCTTGAAAAGCTCATTGATGTTGGGAAGTGGATACTTGTTCTTGATTGTCTTCTTATTCAATGGACGGTAATCGACGCAAAGTCGGTCCGTGCCATCCTTCTTCTGGACAAAAAGAACACCACAACCCCAAGGAGATGAACTCGGTCTGATCAAACCCATACGCTCTTGTTCATCGAGCTGCTTCTTCAATTCCTTCAGCTCATTAGGTCCAAGCTTGTATGGACGCTTGCAAACGGGTTCGATGCGGGCTCAAGATCGATAACTGAACTCAATCGCCGATGAGGAGGCATACCCGAAGCTCTTCCGGAAAGACATCTTGGTACTCACAAACGATGGAATCGAGAGATAGCATCCAATTCGCCCTTCTCATTGAGAGAAAACAACCAATGGTTTCATCACGAAGGCATAGATGATCACATCATTAGAAGAGTGAGTCAATTGAATTTCCACAGCAGCACAATCAAGCTGAGCTTTGTGCTGATAAAGCCAGTCCATCCCGAGAATAAGATCAATATCCGAGTCACCAAGGACAAATGGTTTAGCCAAAAATCTATAGTCGCCCATCTTGATAGAAACATCCGGAATCCTTGTGGTAGCCCTCATAGGAGAGGCTGGAGAAACAACTCCCAAGGGTTTTTCCAACATCTCCGAAATGAAATCATGCTTTGCAACAAATGATCTAGACATGAAACAATGCGATGCACCGGTATCAAATAAAACTTTTGCAGGAATATCATTAACTGAGAGATTACCCATTATCACATCAGTAGATTCCTCCGCTTGAGCTGCATTCATCATATTCACCTTTGCAGACTTGGGATTATGCTTGACCCTTTGCATTGCTGGAAGATTTCACGGGAGGAGGAGGCGGAAGGCGCCTTTGGTTGAAGCACTTGTTAGCATAGTGACCTTCTGCGACACTTGTTGCAAGTCACCTCGAGAGCGGACGGTGGTAAGGAGCACTTGACCTTGGAGCTTGAGAATTAGACTTGTTACGATAGCTGGGGTTGGGTGGGTGGGAAGATCCACGGCCACTGAGTTCTTCGCTTATAAGGCCGACGGAACGGAGGAGGAGGAAGGTAGAACTTCTGCTGCTTAGCTGCCACTTGAGAGGAAGAAGAAGACTGAACTGCATCCCTGATTCTCTTCTTAGAAGCCTCACATTTGAGCTGGGCAGCTTCTTGCTTCGTGCCATGTTGTAGAATTCATCATACTTTTACGCTCAAAAGCACAAGAGCTAATTGCAGATCTTCTCCGAGACCACCTCTCAATTGATAGATCATACTCTTTTCATCGTGGACGTCTTGCTTAGCAAAGCGGCGAGTTTCGAACTGGATATTGTATTGATACACGACATGTTGCCTTGCTTGAGATTGCGGAACTCCTCACGCTTGCTCTCAACAACACTTTTGAATGTGGTGAGCTCTGAAATCTCGTGGAACTCATCCTGTAATGACACAACCTCCTCTGGAATCTTTGTATTGTTGGTACCACTCAAGCAGCTTGGTCCTTGAGTTGAAACGATGCAAACTTGACAAAGTCCTCGTGTCGACATTGCTACATTCAAAATGTTTGCAGATGTCCACAAGCCAATCGTCGGCGTCTGTGGCCTCGGCTACGTAAACCGAAAGACTTCGCTGATTAGCGAGGAACCGATCGAGAGTAGCAAAGTGCGGCTGGTTGTTGCCTTGACCTTGATTTCCTTGACTGCCTTGCCCTTGAGTACGCTCTTGCAAGAGCTGCAAAATCATCGAGCATTGGCATTGGTGGCTGCCATGATAGTTGCCATGCCTCCGGAGGCGGAGGTGGAGGTGGAGGTTCGGTGATTCCCATCATCACGATCCGGATTCAGACGCGTTGGCGGAGCCATCCTGAAGAGGGTGACATCCGTTAGGACTTTGATAGACAAATAGTCAAGTTGAATCAACGGATAGAAATTGCAACATATAGTCTTCACAATAAACATTCGAACAAGGATGAACGAATGAATTCCAAAGTTAACATCACACGTCCATACGGTGAGAAGCCACTTGATTAAAGGTTGATGGAAAAAAATAACAAGGTACGACTGGAACAAATAAGTGGTAAGGATTACCCAATCACAAACCAAATATCTGCAGGAAGAAATGCTAGGAGCTACTTGAATCCCACCTATAAACTCCCGAAACTTTCTGGTTATGCAATCTGGTGTTGGGGATCAGGGACACAAAATATATCACCCAAACTAACAATACCTAGATCCAGCTGTATCCATCTGTCAACACATAACCAAGAAACCTTCGGAAATCGTGTACCTCGACCTTCGAAAAGCATCTGTTATACAAGTCATGGCAATAATCCCGAGCTCGCCCCAGTACTGGGTTATCGGGGTTATCTCACCAACAACTGCACAAAAGAGATTTCGATGTCGGAAAATCTCAGGTATTCCAGAACTGCAACGATAAAATTGTGACGACAACACCTCGGAGCTCAACTCCCCGGGACACTGCCACAACCCCTAAATGTCAGGAGGCACCAAGAACAATGTTCTTGTCACAAAACCATCGGAACGATTCCAAGATACCCGCGTGATCCTAAAAAAATTTAGTGAAATTTGAGGAGAGGAGAGTCAAAACTTCTACGTCAGGAGACCTCACCAGAGTGACAGAAGGACTGGGAGTAAAAAGAATCCTACTCTCAATATATATAATCCTAAGACTCAAAACATTTTCCGTTCTAGACTCAACAACATGACAAACAATCAAGTAGGGGCTCCTAAGTCGGGAAGGCTCGATTACCAACTTGTAGCGCCCTCGATGCGGCTATATCTCCCACGTGTCGAAGCACGACTTAGAGGCATAACCGCATTGAAAGCAATGTCGCAAGTGAGGTAATCTTCACACAACCCATGTAATACATAAGGAAAGAGATACATAGTTGGCTTACAGATGCCACTTCACACAATACATAAATAAACATCCATCATTCAGGTTACACTCAAGGTCCGACTACGGAACCAAAATAAAAGAAGATACCCCAAATGCTACAGATCCCGATCGTCCCAACTGGCTCCACTATCGATCATCAGGAAAAGACACATAGTAATGACCACGTTCCTCATCGAACTCCCACTTGAGCTCGGTTGCGCCACCTGACCGCATCGTCGGCACACTGCAACTGTTTTGGTAGAATCTGTGAGTCACGGGACTCAGCAATCTCACACCAGCGAGATCAAGACTATTTAAGCTTATAGGAAGGACAGAGTTGTAAGGTGGAGCTGCAGCAAGCGACTAGCATATATGGTGGCTACATTCGCAAAGAGAGCGAGAAGAGGAGCAAAGCACGGTCGTGAAGCTAGTAGCGATCAAGAAGTGATCTGAACTACTTACGTCAAGTATAACTCCAACACCGTGTTCACTTCCGGACTCCGAGAAGAGACCATCACGTTACACACGCCGTTGATGTGTATTTTAATTAAGGTCAACTTCGGTTTTCTACAACGGACATTAACAAATTCCCATCTGCCTCATAACCGGGCACGGCTTTCAAAGATAATACCTGCAGGGTGTCCCACCTTAGCCCATTATAAGCTCTCACGGTCAACGAAGGATATTCCTTCTCTGGGAAGACCCGATCAATCTCGGAATCCCGGACTACAAGACATTTCGACAGCAATAAAACAAGACCAGCAAAGCCACCCGACTGTGCCGACAAATCCCGTAGGAGCTGCACATATCTCATTCTCGGGCACACCGGATAGATCAGCCTACGAGTAAAACCAGCCCTCGAGTTGCCCGTGGTGGCCCGCTGTTCTGCCTGTTCGGGCCAGCACTCGAAGGAGCACTGGTCAGGGGGTTAAAATAAAGATGACCCTCGGGCTCGCGAAAACCCGGGAAAAAGGCTTAGGTGGCAAATGGTAAAACCAATGTTGGGCCTTCTTTGGAGGAGTCTTATTCAAAGCGAACTGTCAAGGGGTCCCATAAATCACCCAACCGTAAGGAACGCGAAATCAAGGAACATAACACCGGTATGACGGAAACTAGGGTGGCAAGAGTGGAACAAATCACCAGGCATAAGGCCGAGCCTTCCACCCTTTACCAAGTATATAGATGCATTAATTATAGCAGATATTTTGTGATATCCCCAACAAGTAAACATGTTCCAACAAGGAACAACATCTCCATGTTCCAACAAGGAACAAACTTCAACTTCACCTGCAACTAGCAACGCTATAAGAGGGGCTGAGCAAAGCGGTAACATAGCCAATCAACGGTTTGCTAGGAAAGGATGGTTAGGGGCTGACATGGCAATATGGGGGGGGGGCATGATAAGCAAGTGATAGGCATCGTAGCATAGGCATAGCAAAAGAGCGAGCATCTAGCATAGCAAAGATAGAAGTGATTTCGAGGGTATGGTCATCTTGCCTGCAATGTTCTCAGAGTTGTCGAAAGCTTGATCCTCGTAAGTGTTCTCAACAGGTTCCTCGTTCATGTACTCGTCTCCCGGCTCTACCCAAAGCAAAAACACAAACAAAGGAACCTCAATAAATCACGGTGCAATGCATAAGCAACATGATGCAATATGTGGCATGATATGCGAGATGTGATAAGCAATGCGTATGCGCGCTCCTGAAGGAAAATGATGAACCAGGCATCAACTTGGCAAACCAAGTATGCCTCTGGAAAGATGAGATGATTTCGGTTGAAATCGATATAAAGATCACCGGAAACGGATGCACGGTTTGCAAATGACAAGCAAAACGAGAATGGCACAAATCTGCCATTAACAGCATGATACCACTTAGCAAGCAACAAGAAATTAAGCTACTGCACCCAAACGTACCAACAAAGCACATGGCAGTGATCTACTCAAGATGCTTGACAAAAGATGAACACTGAGCTAAGGCTAAATCACATCATAACAGGTCCAAACAAGCATGGCAAAAGTGCAAAATATAACAGGCTGGACATGGCAAAAACAGCATTAGGTAGCAATGTTCAGAGCAAGAAAACAACATGCTACAGGAACTTATAATAGCAAAGAAAGGCATGGCATAAATCTACTCAAAGCATAGAACAAAAGTCCCTTACTGACCATAAGCCAAAAAGGATCAGAAAATATAGTAACACCCATGTCAATATCGCAAGTTTCGTTAACAGATTCAGCAACAGGGCATGTCAAAAACAGATAACAAGTAGGCATGTTTAAGAGCTCAAAGCACTCACTACAGAGCCTTTCATGATAAACTAAGCATACATACATCAAGAAGACATGGCATAGAATACATACATGGCAAGAACAACATCATCATACACGGATCAACCACAACAACCTTGGCAAAATTGAATAACATGTAAACAATCTGCCAGGAAACAATTTGTAGCAAAAGTAGAGCTCGATTGACTCAAGCTATGGCACTCCATAATTGCAAACAAGGGCATGGATGGATATAGCATAACCATATGTTCAAAACATCCTTACTTAAGTATCTCAAAATATGCATGGATCTCTCGGTAGTATCAAGTTAACATGGCATCAAAATATCAAGAAAGCAGGCTGAAATCAGCAACATCGGGAAGCCTACTTTGCATGCTTGTGCTAGTCACCACATAGATCACAAAAATACATGGCATACACCCCTGGAAATATGGCATGGCATATTACAAAACACATGTAGGACTCAAATTCATAGGGTACACACATCAATCATAGCAAAAATAACAAAAGTGCAAGTTCTGTTAAGAAACAGAAACTAACATCACATAGCCCTCTTCTAACAGCATTTCGGGCACCAAGATGAGCTCAAATGAAAATGATGCAATGACAGGAAATGATCTACTCTTCGAGACGAACATTTTGACATATTACACGCACGAAACGGAGCTACAGGTGCGAAGTTATGATGTGTTGAAAATGCCACAAATTAATCACCGAAATAAAAACTTAGACGAATTTTAAGGGGGGAAAGAAGTCAACCCCGCGGTTCCCGATCCAGATCCGATCGAGGGCGGCGGTGGCGCGGCTCGCCGGAGCTCTAGGCGGCCGGCAGCGCGACGGAGGAGGGAGAGGAGCGGGGCTAGGGTTAGGGGGGAATTGATCCGGGATTTGGAGGGGGAGATGCATATTTATAGTTTCTGGGAGCTAGGAGAGTCCAAATGAGGTGCGGTTTTCGCCCACACGATCGTGATCGAACGACGGAGAGCATGGAAGTGACTTAGATGGGTTATTGGACTATTTTGAAAGGGTGTTGGGCTGCAACTTAAAAGAGGCCTTTGCGAGAGTGCGGTTAACCGTTGGAGTACCAAACGAGCTCCAAATGACCCGAAACTTGACGGGTGGTCTACCGGTGGTATACCAAGGCCACTTGACAAACCTCGGTCCATTCCGAGAACGTTTAGTACCCGCTCACGGAAAAACGTAAAAGGGGACGCCGGGGAACATAGGAGTGCCGGATTGCAAAACGGACAACGGGAAAAATGCTCGGAATCATGAGACGAACACGTATGCAAATGCAATGCACATGATGACATGATAAAAAAAATGCATGACATGGACAAAATGCAAAAACGAAAGACAAGAACCCAACCACGGAGGGAATATCATATCACAATGCCGAAAATGGCAAGAGTTGGAGTTACAAATATGGAAAGTTACATCCGGGGTGTTACAACCAAACATGATCTTGATTCAACTAATGTATCACTTACGGTGGATCTAAATCGATAAATGAAGGCTTGTCAAAGATGTGTATTCACAATCTTCAACTATCTCAATGCATACAAAAGAAGACCCTGCATATTATTTGATAATCAAATGCATCAAGTCAAAGTCACCAATGTCAAGTGTTTAGAAAGAATGTCAAGTTAATTGGGTAAACAATCATAGTTATTAATGCAAGGCATATTAACATGGCAATCACATCTAGGCTAACCCTCAATACAAGACAGAATACAATCACTTGTTTCCTTTGTTTCACAATCTTCAAAAACTTAGAATCTGAGCGCAACTATGAGTTTATCTTCTAAGCAAGGCAGCGAGAAATAGTAATGACGGTGGTTTAAAAGAAGTGAAAAAAGAAAGCCTTCTAACAACACAGCTGAACATAAGGATGAGGGAGACCTTATGATCGATATTGTGCAAGCAGTAGAGATTGTCGTACAACTAGGATGCACATGTGAATGAAATCTCTCCTATGGACGAATGGTGTCGGCGTTCTGGGAACCGGGGTACCCAGACTTGCCTGCCTGCGGCCCACGGCATGGCTCCGTCGACGACCTGGTATGGCCCATCTTCAGCACCAGGCCACCAGCAAGACAAGACCCTCGCGAGGCGGACGACACCAAGACCTCCAAAGGGAACGACCTCCCTAGGCTGGCCCCCGAGGAGCGGAGATCTCTATGCAGGCTCTCATCTCATGACGTTGAGATGACGCAAGTCGTGACGACCAAGGCCAAGCGGGCGCCAGCGGGCGGAGAGCAGCATGTTTACTCTTCAGTGCTAAGGAGGCAAGCGCAGGCGCAGGTCCCGAGGAATCACCCAAAGGTTTCCATTCCCATGCTACAAGACCAAGACCGCCAGGACAGATGTCATCGCCGAGCCCACCACGGCGTCACGGCCAGAAGCTTTGCAGGCGAAGACCACCTTTGGTCGGGATAGGATGTACTTCTTGTTCCCCTTCAAAATTGGACACTATGGTATCCCTTCCCGCCTTCGCTTGGAGGAAGAGGACCAAGGCCACTATAAGTATAGCCTAGCCACTACCGTAGAGAGGGGCCGAACCCAGAGAGATCGAATTCTTAGCTCTCACCCACACAAGAACAGACCTCCTGAGGTTGTTCTTCCTCTGTACTAGTTCATCTCAGCCCCTCGCGAGGCTAATACACCCCAAAGCAGGAGTAGGGTCTTACACCGCAAGGTGGCTCGAACCTGGGTAAACTGATCTGTTCTTCTTCCTTCTTGTTCATCGAGCTAGGCCGTGGGGGCGTCGGATTGGTTGGCTGGGGAGGTTGAGTTCTTCGCACACGCCCCAGAGTTCGAACCTTTCTCGGGTCTGTGGAGCCCTGAATCCGACAAATGGTGGTGCATCCAACTTTCCTGCACACAAAGATCTAGAGCTCATTTTAGGAGGCTCGTCATTGGAATATACTAGTAGGTATATGAAACTCATGAACTCTCAACAATGAAATGTAATGAAGTGGTGCTACTTTGGAGCACTTATAAAAATGTCTACTGTGAGTACTTAGCGCTACTTCAAAGAACTTTACATGCATACTCTAATAAAGTATAATGTGTTGCTCCTTCTCCCTGTCACTTTTTTGGTGTCACCTTGACACATCTTTGTTTTATTTGGATCGTTTTTTGAATCCCTTATTTCTTTCTCAAGGTAGAAGCAACACCTTACAATAATGACCATTACACTTTTCACAACTTCATAAAAATGCAAACATAGCACTTGCTATGAACATAAAGATCTTTATATATGATGCTTCTCGCAGTATACCAGGATAGCAATGTCTATGATGAAAAACGTCAAAGCCATAAAAACACAATGCTAGCTATAATGATCATGCAAAGCATATGACAATGGCGATATATCTTTAGTAATGTAACATAAATGGTAGTGCATGGTAATTTACCTAGAATGCCTATGAAAATTATATAAGTAGGTAGGTATGGTGAATGTTTTGAGGAGATGGTTAAGCTTATGTGCAGGAGGAACCAGATGAATTCCCACATGGGTTTGGATGTACTAGCGAATAATGCTCGGTAGTGAAGAGGCTAGCTGTTGGGAAATGTAGTATAAAACAAAACAAAAAATCGCACCTACGATCACCCAAGATCGATATGAAAATGCATTACGGGTTGGGACCACGATCGTTACCATCACCGAGTTGCAGCGGAAGAAGAATGTGTGGGTGTACATCATACTTGGAGTCCCTCGAACCGTCAATGAATGATCCCTCGTACCGCCCACGAACGATCCCTCGAACCAAAGACCGAAAGCGTGGCCTATCTACTTGGTTGCAAGCGTGTAGCCATCACGATCCGGTAGCGCTCCACCGTCCAGAGCTAGTCATCAATGGAGAATTAGAGGGAGGAGATTAGAACCACATATGGCTTATAATTATGAGGACAGGAGGATTTGCAAAGCTCTAATTAGTCAACTAGGACCAACTAGAACATGAATTAGAAAGAACTAGAGGGAACATGAATTAGAAAGAACTAGCAACTATTAACATCTCTGGAAACATTTTCCACCTATATATAATTTATCGATAATACCCGGAATTCGCGATACTCTCCGAAACTTCGGGTGACCCTGAAACGCTTCCGGATACTCTCGGAAGTATTTCAAATATTCATGAAACAATTCCACAAATATATTCTCATGACTCCCTTCCTACTAACACGCAGCAGATCATGAATGCCTTAAGCTTGTGACCCCGCAGGTTTGACAATTCATAGACATGAACGAAACTGTTTGTTCACTGACCGGCAGCGGGAACGTGGATGTCTGTATCAGTCCCTATGAGCACACGAATGATACTCCAGTGAACCTTTGGTCATCATGTGATGTTCCCTTTGCTTCACGATATTTCACAAACCCGAGATGAATCGGTATCCTCTCGAGTCATCACCATGTTCTTTATACTGAAATCCTCGTTACCTGTTGGCGGTGTCCTAGACTAGGTGGTACTAGCCCAGTCGGCCCATAGTCCTTGGGCTGGGCGAGGGGGGACTCATTCTCTTTAAGGTGGACTCCGGAAGTTGCACGCCAGATCAAGAATGTGCCTACCGAAGACTTGACATATACTCCAAGATATCTCCTGCCGCCTCCATATGCGCCCCTGGATACCGACTATGTAACCCTAGATCCTCTACTTGGTGTGTATATAAGCCGGATGGTTTAGCTCGTCGAGGGGACCAAATCACAATTACATTCACCTAGCCCTAGAGTTAGGCCTCTCCTTACAATCTCGGGGTAGATCAAGCTTGTACTCGATACATCATCATCAATATAAACAGGAGCAGGACATAGAGTTTTACCTCCATCAAGAGGGCCCGAACCTGGGTAAACATCGTCTCCCTTGTTCATGTTAACACCGATCCAAGATCCATAGCTCGGGACCCCCTACCCCGAGGACTGCCGGTTTTGACACCGACAATGGTGCTTTCATCGGGAGTTTCATTGTGAAGATCAACAAAGGATCGATGGGATCGTCGGTCAATGACTCCAATCTCCAAGGCACGGTTCCCGTGTGAAACCCCAATCGCGGAGGCGCACCTTCACCCTCACGAGCAAGAAGTGATCCACGACCTTTTTTCTGCCCCGATCAAACTCACCGTAAAGGGCGAAAGGCCGAGGTACTTCTTGGAAAGTGATCTGACATTGGCCGGTCAGAAATTGCCGATGAGTCGGATCTTCAAATCAGCTCAGCCGGTCCGGCGGCTACGCGCTCTCCACTGGTTAAACACGCCTGGGCTTCAAGCCCATGTTCCATAGAGGTCGAAATTCGCCCCCCCACCCACCTCCCACATCGAGTATCATCCCAATAATTCAGGCCCTCCCGATGTCAAGGATCTCGCCTAACTACTTCACGAATCAATCAGGCAATTCTCGGCCAGATTTTCGTCTGTTAAAAATGACATGCCAGACTACCGGGACTCACATATAATAGCAGCCTTTTAGCGCTGATGCAAGGATAAAGGCGTTTCAAACGCCCTCGCCCGCCATTGTGTTCAAACACTCCCGGAGCTATTCTATCTGGTGTTGAAATTCTATAACATTGAAAATGCCTGGCTAGCACGGAAAAAAGACAGATTTGATCTGCGACAACAAATTAAAGCGCGACAAGCTCACACCTCACACGAGCCCCGTGCGCGGCACACATCAGCTGAGCGACCTCAGAAAAAGAAGAAAATCGCTGCCCGGACCGGGACTGCCCTCGATAGCTGAGGGAGTCCTAGATTAGGGGGTGTCCAGATGGCCGGACTATAACCTTTGGCCGGACTCCTGGAGTATGAAGATACAAGATTGAAGACTTCGTCCCGTGTCCGGATGGGACTTTCCTTGGCGTGGAAGGCAAGCTTGGCGATACGGATATGTAGATCTCCTCCCATTGTAACCGACTACTGTAACCCTAGCCCTCTCGGTGTCTATATAAACACGAGGGTTTTAGTCCCAGGACGAGAAACAATCATACCATAGGCTAGCTTCTAGGGTTTAGCCTCTCTGATCTCGTGGTAGATCTACTCTTGTACTACCCATATCATCAATATTAATCAAGCAGGAGTAGGGTTTTACCTCCATCGAGAGGGCCCGAACCTGGGTAAAAACATCGTGTCTGTTGTCTCCTGTTACCATCCGCCTAGACGCACAGTTCGGGGCCCCCTACCCGAGATCCGCCGGTTTTGACACCGACATTGGTGCTTTCATTGAGAGTTCCTCTGTGTCGTCATCTTTAGGCCCGATTGCTCCTCCGATCATCAACAACATTGGGTCCAGGGTGAGACTTTTCTCCCCGGACAGATCTTCGTATTCGGCGGCTTTGCACTGCGGGCCAATTCGCTTGACCATCTGGAGCAGATCGAAAGCTACGCCCCTGGCCATCAGGTCAGATTTGGAAGTTTGAACTACACGGCTGACGTCCGCGGAGACTTGATCTTCGACGGGTTCGAGCCACAACCGAGCGCGCCGCACTGTTGCGATGGGCATGATCTAGCTCTGCCGCTGAACGGTGCCCTAGAGTCCGCACCCGTGTCCGCTCCGACCCTCAGCTCGGAGCCGACTGCGCCAATCAAGGACGGGTGGCTGGACACCGCCTCGGGGGCTGCAATCTCTACGGCGATCGAGCCGAACACCAGCCTTGTCCTTTGCAAAGCTTGTGACTCCAAGGTGCCGGACTCCCCTCCGGACTCCGAACCTTCCGTGCCCCTGCCAATCGAATCCGATTGGGCGCCGATCATGGAGTTCACCGCCGAGGAAATCTTTCAGCACTCGCCCTTCGGCGACATTCTGAATTCACTAAAGTCACTCTCTTTATCAGGAGATCCCTGGCCGGATTATGGTCAGCAAGGTTGGGATGCGGACGGCGAAGAAATTCAAAGCCCACCCACCACCCACTTCATAGCCACTGTCGATGATTTAACCGACATGCTCGACTTCGACTCCGAAGACATCGACGGTATGGACGACGATGTAGGAGACGAACAGGAACCAGCGCCTATAGGGCACTGGACAACCACCCCATCTCACGATGTATACATGGTGGACACACATAAAAGAAAAGATGACGAGGAACAAAGGGATGCAACAAGGGATCATTAGCAGTCAAAGCGGCGGCGTAAGCGCCGCTCCAAACCCCACCTCGACAGAGACAACAGCCATACAGACCCAGCCATAGAGCTGGGCGAACCGGCGGATGACGAACGTGCCATCGAGCAACCGTCCGAACAGGGCAACTTGGATAAACAACCCGTCCCCGGCGAAGATAACAGTCAGGACGACCTCACGCTGGACAAGCTACCGGAGCAGAAGAACCTCCACAAAAGGCTCGTCGCCACTGCGCGTAGCCTGAAAAAGCAGAAGCGAAAGCTCAAAACAGCGGAAGATGCACTCAGAACTAGATGGAGCAAAGTACTCAATACCGCAGACAAATACGGCGATAGTCGCCGCACAAAGAGCTACCCGAAGCAAAAATTACTGCCGGAATTTGATGAGGAGGCCTTAGAACCCCCGCAATCAAAAAATAAGGAAGCCACCCGGTCGGATAAACGACCCCATGGTCAACATAGTGCGGCAAATGGCGCCGCACACAAGCCGGCACGCGATCCGCACAAGGATTCGCGTCAAAAAGATGGCCCAGCCAGATCTATCTACGGGCCAAGAAAGCAAGCTCTAGCAAGCAACGCAACGCAACAAGTATCTGAACATCACGGCACACCCAAATATAGGGGTGCCGCACACCCCCTATGTTTCACCGATGAGGTGCTGGACCATGAATTTCCAGCGGAATTCAAGCCCGTAAACATAGAGGCATACGATGGAACAACAGACCCTGGAGTCTGGATTGAGGATTATATCCTCCACATACACATGGCTAGAGGAGATGACCTCCATGCCATAAAATACTTACCCCTCAAGCTCAAAGGCCAGCCCAGCATTGGCTTAAAAGCCTCCCCGAAAACACCATTGGAAGTTGGGAAGAGCTCGAGGATGCCTTTCGGGCAAATTTTCAAGGGACCTATGTACGACCTCCGGATGCAGACGATTTAAGTCATATAACCCAACAACCAGGAGAGTCAGCCCGGAAACTCTGGAACAGATTTCTTACTAAAAAGAACCAGATAGTCGACTGTCCGGACGCCGAAGCCTTAGCAACTTTCAAACACAGCGTTTGCGACGAATGGCACGCCAAACACCTCGGCCAAGAAAAGCCAAGAACAATGGCCGCATTAACAAGCATCATGACCCGCTTTTGCAGGAGAGGATAGCTGGTTGGCAAGATGCGATACCAGCGACCCAAGTACATCCGGGTTAGGGATGGAACGGAAACCGCGATGCAGCAAGGACCAGCGCTGGACCAAGGGAAACAGCCCAAGAGCACGCAGATTAACGCCCGATTCAAAAGCTCGGCAGAATCGAAAAAAGCTGCCCTCAAGGATAACAGGACGAGCTATCTAACCTAAACAAAATCTTGGACAAGATATGTCAAATCCACAAGACTCCGGAAGCCGCAAACCATACCCACAGAGATTGGGTCTTCAAGCAATCCGCATACTCAACGCCGAACACAAGGGCTCGACACACCAAGTGAGGACGATGACGAACCCCACAAGCAGAGCACCGGAAAACAGAAGAATTTCCCACAAGAAGTCAAAACAGTAAACTCACTTCACGTGACAAGAGGGAAAAACATAGTGGCGCCTATAGAGATACGCGCCATATGGCCTATCCCAGAGGAGTCCCGCCACTGGTTGTTAAAACCAATCACCTTCGACCAACAGGATTACTCTAGAAGTATCCGGAACGCAGGCTCGACTGCCTTGGTATTAGATCCGATAATTGACGGACTCCACTTTACACAAGTCCTAATGGACGGCGGCAGTGATCTAAACCAGCTATATCAGGACACAATCCGCAAAATGGGGATAGACCCAACAACAATTCGCCATAGCAACACTTCCTTTCAAGGGGTAACGCCAGGCCCAGATGCCCATTGTACGGGCTCTCTCCTACTAGAAGTTATGTTCGGCTCACTCGATAACTTCCGCCGCGAAAAGCTAACCTTCCACATCGCCCCATTCACAAGTAGCTATCAAGCACTCCTGGAACGCGAAGCTTTCGCCCGCTTTAACACAATACCGCATTATGCATCTCTTATACTTAAAATGCCCGATCCGCGAGGAATCATCTCATTAAAGGGAAATTTCGAGTGTTCCTCGAGCGTGGAAGAATTGTGCGGCTACCTTGATAGCCACACACTAAACCAGCTTCACTGATCAAAGCACCTAAACAGGTCGTTCAGACCCCGGACATGGCTAGACGAGTCCGGCGTAAACATACAAGGGCTTACTAGCCGCATACCCCGTACAAGGGGCTCCGTGCATGTACAACAGGAGACAATAAAGCTAAATTTTATTCATTTTGTGAATTGTACTTTGTTTATTTAATATAACGTACATTTTCGCACGATCTTTTTCAACTAAGTTCCTCTCTTTACAGATGAACACCGTACACCCGTCGAGGATACGGCACAACGGAGACACAGCGCAGACGCAAGAGGGACCCGCTCCAAGGATTCTTTTCAGATTAAGACCTGCGTAAACCTTTTTTACTGTCTCTTGTTGATACACATCCCCGGTTTCTTGCTATAACCGAGGTGGAGGCTGGCGTCTTGGCATGTGGCGTCGAATTTTGCTGCGTGCTCGACACGTGGGCTTATTACTAAGGGCGTTCTTCAGCCCGTTTTCATAAAGACCGAATACCTTAGGGAGTGTTCGCGTCGCGAGTTTGGCCTTATATGCATCAGCTCGAATCATGTCTTTGGTCAAATGTTGGGTTTGCCTGCTCTCGTGTTTTGCTGCCTTACGTTCCGCTCTATCGGCTAAGGCGGCAGCAGGAGAACTATCGCGATCGTGCCCGGTTCGCCAAAGAGCACCTCAAGAGAGAAAGCCAAAACCGATCGTCATGATATAGCGTGAGACTGGTCAACCACTGATGACCCGCCGAATCTTTAGGATTCCTCCGCATTAACGAAGGGCCGCTTCGGCCAGCACACACGCGCATACGAATTTGGGTGAGCGGTGCCCTGTGGGCTATATAGTAGCCCCATTGTCAAACTCCTATGGCTAAGTGAAAGTGATAAAGCATTATAGTACAGTTGCCTAGTTCGCTGCGCTATCACCTCCTTTATAGGACCAAGACGTTGGATCAAGTGTGAAAATCATATTGCGAACACCCCGCATTATATGCGTGGGGCTTAAATCCACGACGCCATCTTCGGGTTATATATACATATACATTAACGGCCGCCTGGGAGGTATTTTAATTCTTGAAGGCACAAGTATAAAAGCTTTTATATTTCATCGAAACATTGTTTTACAATAATACATGTTACTCGAACATAATATCCTTCGAGCATCGCGTTTCTATTAAACAGCGCCTGCAGAACTTCACGAAAATAGTGCTCGGCGGTACTCGGCTCCCGTCCGAATCTTGGGATGCAACATCGGTGGCCTTCATCTCCGCCCAGTATGTCTTGACACGGGCAAGAGCCATCCGCGCACCCTCTATGCACGCTGACCTTTTTATTGCATTGATATGCGGCACCGCACCAAGGAACTGCTGCACCAAGTTAAAATAACTCTTCGGCTCGGGCCTTTCCAACCACAGATGACTCACGACATCCTTCATGGCGAGTCTGGATAACCTATTCAGCTCCGCCCATGCGGCCAAACGATTAGTTAATGGAAGTGGGCGCTCTGGATTGTGGAACTGCGACCAAAAAAGCTTTTCCACTTCGTGATCCTTTTGATCTCGGAAGTGTTCGGCCGCGTCCGCGGCACTTGCCGCCAAGTCCAGATAAGTATCTGCCGCACTCCACAGCTGGTCCAATTGAGCATATTTAGGATCCCGAACTTCATCCGCAGCATAAAGGGCTTTCCGGCGCGATATCTCGACCGACGAGCTCCTCCTTCATAGCTCTCATTGCAGAGCGAGCATCCTTGGCCTCGGTAGTGGCCTTCTCTAGGTCCTTCTGTTCCGCCCAATCTTGTTTTTCAAGAAGCTTGCAGCGGTCGGCAGCATTCTTCAACTTCACAGCCATCTCGGCCATTTCCTTCTTGCTTCGGCAGTGAGCAGCCTGTTCGGCTTTCAGCTCTTCAGTCGCCTTTAAGGCAGCCGCATCGCTTCTCCTGGCCTGCTCCTTGGCTCGGGCAAGTTCCGCCCGAAGGTTCTCCATGGCAGCGACACCATCTGCATCAAGCACACATGTTGTAAGGTACGGGCATCAAGTTCCTCTTACCGGGTGTCTTCGGAGAAATTACATACCTTGTGCCTCGTCAAGCCGCTTGTTAACAAGCGCGATGTCGGCATCTGCCACGTCAAGTTGCCGCTTTAGCTCGGCAAATTCATCAGTCCGGCTAGCCACCGGACACTTCGCCACCTACATAGGAACGGCGACATGTTATACCTGGGATTATGATCCTCGGCGCACCGTCATTTTTGACAGATAGACGCTCGCCCGAGCAGATCCTTCAGCTCCTCCGACCGCGCACCGGACGGTGCCGGACTCGTCCGATGGCCTTTTTCGAAGGCCGGACACGGAGGGCTTTGGGGAGCCATACGACTGCTTTCCGGCCCTGCCAGATTCGGAGAAACCCTCCGTGACGACACCTCAGGGTCGCCCGCCGCAAGGCGGTATGACAGGGGAGGCGTTTCGCTCTCCATCATCTCGGGACGAAGATCCTCAAGATGAGCTCACGAGAAGGGCTGAGATCCGAACTACAAGGTAAAATTTCGGTTATCTTCCTCGAGAAATAGAATAGGGATGTTTTTATTTTAAAACTCCCTCTCTACTCTGGCTCGGTGGAGGGCTGATCCCTTGTGGGAACAGTCGGCCGAGGCATCCCAGCAGCAGAAACCTCGACGAAGATTTCTTCCCCGCTTTGAGACCATGGTCTCCGGGTCTTTGAGGCGGTCCTCTTCTTCCCCGGACGGAGGAATTTTCGATTCCTCCTTCCCGACAGCCTCCTTCGGGAGGCGGTAGCTTCGTTATTCCCCCTTTGCCTTCTTCCAAAGGCGCAACCTCCAAAGATCCTGGTTAACACGGATCTGGCGTGGTCTCGTGGAGGGGCGGACACTGATTAGCTTTGCTTTCGCTATCCACTCCTGTTTAAGGGACAACTCTTTTGAGGGCAATTTTATGATAAATATACGGATGGCGGTCTAAGTGCAGGACTACTTACTTGAGTATCCCAGGCGATTGCAGCTCAGACCTGCGTCCTCGGTCGAGTCCGGACACATTGCTTGTGATTCGAAGAACAATTTGTACATCTCCATGGGCGTTGCGCCCGTAAAATGTTGGAGAGCTCATGGTCCCTCCGGATTAAACTCCCACAGGCGGAGGGGGTGAAGTTTGTAGGGCAAGGTGCGGCGAATCAACATGACCTGCGTCACCACGACCAGATTGATGTCTCTCTCTAGGAGATCTCGAATGCGGCCCTGCAACAAGGGCACGTCCTTGGACGGCCCCCAGTTAAACCCTTTATTGACCCATGACGCTAGCTGTGGTGGGGGACCCGAGCGAAAGGCAGGTGGCGCCACCCACTTGGTGCCCCTGGGAGCTGTGATATAAAACCACTCTTGTTGCCGTAAGTTGAACTCCTCTTGAAAAGAGCCCTCGGGCCATGGAGTGTCAGCATTCTTGCTTATAACAGCGCCTCCGCACTCCGCGTGCTGCCCCTCGATCATCTTCGGCTCTACTTTGAAGGTCTTAAGCCACAATCCGAAGTGAGGACTAATGCGGAGGAAGGCTTCGCACATGACGATGAACGATGAGATGTGGAGGATGGACTCCTGAGTCAAGTCGTGAAATTCCAGCCCATAATAAAACATGAGCCCCCTCACGAAGGGGTCCGTCGGGAAGCCTAGCCCCCGAAGGAAGTGAGACGCGAACACCACGCTCTCACCAAGCTTGGGAGTGGGAATAACCTGCCCTTGAGCAGGCAGCCTATTCGAGATTTCGCCGGTTAGATACCTGGCATCTCTCAGCTTTAGCACGTCTTCTTCCGTAACGGAGGAAGGCATCCACCGGCCTTGAAGGCCGGAGCCGGACATCATCAAAGGTCCGAAGCGCCTGAATCTGGAGCTTTGGGTGTTGGAACTCGAGGCGAGAGGCGGATTCGATTGAGATTGAAAGAAAGGAGTAGAGCCTCGGTCTCTTTATAAAGAGGTTAATACCAAGAGCCCTCCCGTGACCGCTTGGCACTCGCCGATTGAGGAAATATACCAGCGACACGGTTGGGTTACCGCCCGTATTGATGAGAATCCGGAATAAGGGACACGATCTACGCTTGACAAGGCGTGCAGGAAACCGCCTTGCTAAATCTTGAGGTGGGACGGTAAAAGCGATTGAATAAAGGCTTGGCGGTGGTGTGATGTCACGCTCATGAATCGTCAGCAGATTGGATTTGTGTAAATGTTATTCTCTCTACGGTGGTATGTGGAACTTATTTTGCAGAGCCGTACACTATCCTCATGTTCAAAATATTCTATGAAGTATTTGGAGGAGGAACCCGCCTTGCAATGCCGACGACAATCTGCGCGCCAGACTCGTCGCTATTGAAGCCTGGTTCAGGGGCTACTAAGGGAGTCCTGGATTAGGGGGTGTCCGGATGGCCGGACTATAACCTTTGGCCGGACTCCTGGACTATGAAGATACAAGATTGAAGACTTCGTCCGTGTCCGGATGGGACTTTCCTTGGCGTGGAAGGCAAGCTTGGCGATACGGATATGTAGATCTCCTCCCATTGTAACCGACTCTGCGTAACCCTAGCTCTCTCCGGTGTCTATATAAACTGGAGGGTTTTAGTCCGTAGGAAGAACAACAATCATACCATAGGCTAGCTTCTAGGGTTTAGCCTCTCTGATCTCGTGGTAGATCTACTCTTGTACTACCCATATCATCAATATTAATCAAGCAGGAGTAGGGTTTTACCTCCATCGAGAGGGCCCGAACCTAGGTAAAAACATCGTGTCCCTTATCTCCTGCTTGATTCCGGGTTCGGGCCCTCTCGATGGAGGTAAGACCCTACTCCTACTTGATTAATATTGATGATATGGGTAGTACAAGAGTAGATCTACCACGAGATCAGAGAGGCTAAACCCTAGAAGCTAGCCTATGGTATGTTTGTTGTTCGCCCCACGGACTAAAACCCTCCGCTTATATAGACACCAGAGAGGGTTAGGGTTACATAGAGTCGGTTACAAATGGGAGGAGATCTACATATCCAGACGCCAAGCTTGCCTTCCACGCCAAGGAAAGTCCCATCCTGACATGGGACTAAGTCTTCAATCTTGTATCTTCATAGTCCAGAGTCCGCCAAAGGTCATAGTCCGCCATCCGGACACCCCTAATCCAGACTCCTCAAGAGTCCCCAACCAGGCTTCAATGACGCATTTAGTCCAGCGCAAGCAGATTGTTTTTGGCATTGCAAGGCGGGTTCCTCCTCCGAATACTTCATAGAAGATTTTGAACATAAGGATAGTGTCCGCTCGCAAAATAATTTCCACATACCACCGTAGAGAGAATAATATTTACATTAAATCCAATCACGACGATTCCGCAAAGCGTGACACTGTGGCCAAGCCTTTATTCAAATCGTTTTTACTATCCCACCTCAGCGCACTTAGCGAGGCGGTTTCCTTGGCACGTCTTGTTGAAGCAGAGATCGTGTCCCCTTATTTCGGGATTCTCATCAATACGGGCATGGGTAACCCAACCGTGCCATTAATTTACGGCGCTTGGGAGATAAGTGAGTTTTACCAGGCTGGTGGGGGCACATAGTTTCGTCCGCCCATATAAGGGGATAAGGATCCACCTTTTCCATCTACGCCTTGTTCCTCCTTCGCTTATCCATTTTCACGCACTCGAGCTCCAGCGCCCAAGTCCGCACATCCCGCCTCGACCTTCTCCAGTCATGTCCGGAGCGGGAGGCAAGTGGATTGCCTCCTCCGTCATGGAGGGGCGCATTAAAAAGCTGAGGAAGGCCGGATACTTGTCCAATGACGTCGCGCACTGGCTTCCCGACAAGGGGCAGCTCATCCCCACCCCCAGGCCCCATGAGAGGGTGGTGTTCCTAACCCACTTCCTCCGCGGACTAGGTTTCCCACTTCACCCATTTGTCCGGGGACTCATGTTCTACTACGGCCTGGATTTCCACGAGCTGGCCCCGAACTTCATCCTCAATATCTCGACATTCATCGTCGTGTGCGAGGCCTTCCTCTGCATCCATCCCCACTTTGGCTTATGGCTGAAGACCTTCAATGTCAAACTGAAGGTAGTGGGCGGCCGCCAAGCGGAGTGCGGAGGCGCCATGGTGGGCAAGATGCCCAATGTTACATGGCTCGCGGGCTCCTTCGTGGAGACCATAGAGGGGTGGCAATCGGGTGGTTCTACATCACCGAGCCAGCGGACTCGAATGGGCAGCGGCCCCAATTCGATCCGCTTCCCTACACGGCTCACCTCCTGGAAAGAGACGGGCTTGTCGTGGGGTAATTCGGAGGAGCTATCCGGACTCCAAACCTGCGTCCAAAACCTGGTGAGCAAGAAGCTCAAACTCGTCAACGTAGTCCAGGTCATGCTCAACCGCCGGATCCTCCCGTGCCAACAACGAGCTTTCATCTTGTGGGAGTTTGATCCGGCACAGCACCAAACCCTGAGCAGGCTCTTCGACACTATGTACGAAGATGCCTGGAAGGTGCTGTTCAAGGGCGTCGAGGCTCCCGCATCCGCTACCGAGGATCACGGATTCAGCGCGCAGCATCAAGCCAACGCGGTAAGCTATTTTGTCCTTTACGGGACACTTGTTTTCATAGTTTGACTCTATGCGGATCTAAACTCCTTACCTTTGACAGATTGGCGAGGACGCCCGGCAGATTGACCGTCGGCTCCCTTGCCGAAGACTCCAGCGGACGCCCGCTTGATGGGTTGCTGGTTCCGCACCTTACGTGGTGCCGAGAAGAAGGCCAAGAAGAAGGCCACGGAACTCGAAGGAGTTCCCGGCGCCAGTGGCGCCGGACTCCTCGTCCGATGACTCGAGGCGGACTCCTCCCGTGAAGACGAGGAGGAGGAAGAGAGGCCTCTCCCGCCGGGGAGAGAAGAAAGGAAGGCCGCCTAATCGGGGGCGGAGGGTCCAAGAAGGGAAGGACCCTCCCTCCGGACTACTCCACCAACGCCGCCGACGGCGAAGAAGAGTGGCCACCCAGGGCCAAGCCCCTGGCGAAATCGTAAGTATCCGGATACCAGAGTAACTCATGGCGCTCCTTCATTGCACAGTACCTTCTGACACCGAATACAATCATGCAGTCCGCCCAAGGCCGGGCTCGACGCTTCAACGAGCGGCTCCCTGGGCTCGTCGGATGTGAATAGCACTTCACTTCCGGCCGCCTCCTCTCCGCGCGCTGCGGATGATGCCGAGGTGGAGTCCCAAAAGGGGCCAAGCCAGGAGGAGGTGATCCTGGAGGTGCCGCAAGGCAACCTCCCGGACTCCAGGCGAAAAGGGGATAAAACCCCAAAGGGCTCTAAGTCCGGCCCCGGGCCGGACTCCGCACCGGAACCTTCAGTGGTTCCGGAGTCCGGCAGGCGGCCCACACGTAAGAAGGACAAGCCTACGATGCCGGTGACCTCCGTCCAACCGGAGGCACCGGATAATTTGTTGGAGGTGCTTAAAGGCGCCTCCATCGACGAGGAGCACCGCACTATTATAAGTGTGGTGATCCAGAAGGTTCAATCCGCCAAGAGCGGGCTGACCGAAGCCTGTGCCAGCCTTGTAACAGGCTTTGAGGTATGTATTTAAAATATGTAAGAATATTACCGCATAGACAGTAGCCCCTGATGCTCAGTTTGGTGTTCGGAAAGAAAAGCCAGGCGAGGATCAAAAGATATACGAGGAGTCTAACATAAGTATGTCAATATGGGAATGCAGGTTGTGCTCTTGACCTCTGACCGATCAATGGAGGTCGATGCATTGAAGCGAGCCTTGAGTGGTCCGAGAACGAGCTCGGCCTTGCCAAGAAGCAGCTCGAGGACAAGGAAGGTAAGTAATACCTTATGTAAGTATATAAAAAAGATGTGGTTGCAAAAAATGACAGGACCAACGTGGGTATTACAGGGGCCACAACCCAGGTGGCAACCCTGAAGGAAGCGCTGTCCAAGGCCGAAGAAAATGCGGCCGTGGAGCGTACCCAGCGAGAGAAGCAGGAGGCGCGGGTGGCGGAGCTGCAGCAAGAGATCCAGGCTCTCGTGAAAAAACACGAGAGTTTGGAGCTTGACCAAAGACTCGAGAGTCCGAGCTCGCCTCGGCGCTTGAGAGCGCCAAATCTGCCAAGGCCGAAGCCCAAAAAGCCCTCCAGGAAATTGAGGCGATGAAGAGGATAGTGGCGGGTAAGGCATTCTTTATGCAAAGCAAGCACATGAAAGTGAAATACTTGTTACTTACCCGAGTCCGGAGCTCTCCAGGAGCATTCGCAGATCTGCCCGCAGTGTGTCCGACGCTGCCGCCTACTACCGGGCCGAGGAGGGGAGCTCGACGGAGAAGGTGTTCTGGTCTCAGTATGCTGAGGCCGGACACCCGGTGCCCTTGAGCGACCAGTTGAAGCAGCTGGTCGAGCTCCATAAAGTGGCCGAACAGGCCATGAAGGGTCTCGTAATCCGGCTGTGGCCTGGGGAAGCCATGCCTGGGAGCTACTTCGGGCTGGTGAGGCGGATGGTGGACGCCTGTCCATGGATTGAAGTCATCAAGCGCTCCGTATGCATCGAAGGTGCCCATAGGGCCCTTGCCCGTGCTAAAGTGCACTGGGGCAAGATGGATGCCGAGAATCTTGTGACGGACGGACCACCGCCGGGCAAGGAGCATCGCAAGCCCGAGATGTATTATGAGGGCGTCCTGAAGGGTGCCCTCCGTATAGCGGATGAGTGCTCCAAAGATGTAATTTTTGAGTAAACTCGCATTTGTGATCCTGTACGCTGAAAGCTTGTTCATTTGCGCTAAGCAACGCTTTTTAATTTAAAATATTACCTTCTGTGCGGCCGTTAAATTTGAGAGATGGCGAGTCGTCGGCTTCTACCCCCATGCCACGAGTGCCGGGGTGTTCGGGATAAACTTGAGCGCTCTTTTTCCCATTATTGGGTCCTTCGAGGGAGGCGCACAACACAACGAACAAGGCAATCGGACTATAATGCTTGAACACTCTCACTTAGCCATAGAATTCTATAATTTTAAATTTCGGCGAAGCCCCTAGTATTCGGAAGACCGAGTTCGGGGCACTATCCACGCCTAGGCCGGACAAAGCCGACTCCTCGCTCTAAGCGGCATAAGTCTTTAGGGACTCGAAAACCTCTCGAACAGCGACCGGCTCTCGCCCTATCATGACGGTCAGTTTAGCTTTCTCCTTCGAGGTGCTTAGCCCAGCTCAACCGGGCACAATCGCAGTGGTTCTCCCAAGCTACCTTAGCCGATATAACGGAACGTAAGGTACCAAAACATGGGAGCCGGGCAAACCCAACTATTGACCCAAGACATGATTCGGAGCTGATGCATATAATGCCATAAGTTCGGGGTGCCGCACTTGTGAAAGTGTTCGGACTTATCACACCGTATTTTGGGGTACTTAAGCCCCTGGTGTATTTGGCCGTACCAAAGTGTACGGGTGCAACATGTCATTAATGAACATATACAGATAAAAAAAGGAATGCAATAATAGACAAAAGCTATGCATTGTTTATTTGAAAAGGCTGCGGTAAAAACAGAACGATACAAATAGTGCGATAAGCAAGAGATGGGACTATTTGACATGGACCCCTCCAGGGGCGAGCTGCGGGATGATATGTGAAACAAGTATATTGCTCGTTATAGAGACCACCTGGACACTCGACGTAGCTTTCTGCTTCCCTGGCTGTTGCATCGTGTGTTCGGCGATTATCTATCACGGACAGGCCTTCCGGAAAGTGGAGTCTGAAAGTAAGAAAAAAGAATGACAAAATCGGAGCCCAGTGCGGTTGAGCCGCATTTTGGGCATGCCGTGGTCGTGCCCCTCCCCTATGCCCATGGTATTTCCAGAGCGTAGCTATGTACGCGTAGTACTTGTTTCGCAATTTCGTGAGGGCTGGGGGTGGGGCCGCATTGCTACGCGTGCTCGGAACGTGCTAGGCAGTCTTGTCGTAGGTTACTCCGGGCGCGCTTGACGGTGTCCGGACGTTTAATGGCTGGACTGGAGAATTGCCTTGAGAGGCTGCTTTGTACTTCCGCCGCGAGGGCCGCTGTATGCTCCTCCGTTCGGAGAGAGCGTTCGGTGTTTTCATTGACCGTAATGACTGCTCGAGGGCCTGGCATCTTGAGCTTGAGGTATGCGTAGTGTGGCACCGCATTGAACTTTGCAAATGCGGTTCGTCCAAGCAGTGCGTGATAGCCACTGCGGGACGGGACTATGTCGAAGATTAACTCCTCGCTTGGAAATTATCCGAGGATCCGAAGACCACTTCAAGTGTGGCGAGCTCTGACAGCTTGGCTTCTACACTGGTATGATGCCTTTAAAGGTCGTCTTTGTGGGTTTGATCCTTGAGGGATCTATGTCCATTTTTTCGACTTGTATCACGATAAAGCAGGTTCAGGCTACTGCCGCCGTCCATCAGGACTCTAGTGAGGTGAAATCCGTCAATGATTGGGTCTAGAACCAATGTGGCGAATCCGCCATGGCGGATGCTAGTGGGGTGGTCCCTTCGATCAAAAGTGATCGGGCAGGAGGACCACGGTTTGAACTTTGGGGCGATTGGCTCCAACGCATATACGTCCCTGAGTGCACACTTCCGCTCCCTTTTGGGTATGTGGGTTGCGTATATCATGTTCACCGTCCGCACTTGTGGGGGGAAGCCCTTCTGTCCCCTATTGTTCGGCGGCTGGGGCTCCTCCTCGTTATCGCTATGCAGCCCCTTGTCATTGTTTTCGGCGTTTAACTTGCCTGCCTGCTTGAACACCCAACAATCCCTGTTGGTGTGGTTGGCTGGTTTTTGAAGGGGTGCCGTATCCGCACAGCGATCGAGTATTCGGTCCAAATTGGATGGGCCCGGAGTATTTCTTTTGAATGGCTTTTTCCGCTGACCGGGTTTAGAGCCTCTGAATCCAGCATTAACTACCGTATCCTCAGCATTGTCGCCGTTAATGCGGCGCTTTTTCTTGTTGCGACGCGACCTGCGAATGCTGTCCTTGGTATCCGAATTACCAGGGCTCTTGGTCATGTTATTACTACGAGCTAGCCAGCTGTCTTCTCCCGCGCAAAAGCGGGTCATGAGTGTTGTGAGGGCTGCCATGGATTTCGGCTTTTCCTGTCCTAGGTGCCGGGCAAGCCACTCGTCACGGATGTTGTCCTAGGTGCTGCAAGGGCCTCTGCGTCCGGACAGTCGACTATTTGATTTTTCTTTGTTAGGAACCATGTCCAGAATTGTCTGGCCGATTCCTCTGGCTGCTGAATTATGTGGCTTAGGTCATCGGCGTCTGGTGGTCGCACATAGGTGCCCTGGAAGTTGTCGAGGAATGCGGCTTCCAGGTCCTCCCAACAACCAATTGATTCTGCTGGCAAGCTGTTAAGCCAATGCCGAGCTGGTCCTTTAAGCTTGAGTGGTAGGTATTTGATGGCGTGTAGATCATCGCCGCGGGCCATGTGGATATGAAGGAGATAATCCTCGATCCATACCGCCGGATCTATTGTGCCATCGTATGAGTTGATGTTTATGGGTTTGAAACCCTCGGGGATTTGATGATCCATTACTTCATCTGTGAAGCATAGTGGGTGTGCGGCGCCTTTGTATTGGGCAATGTCACGACGTAGCTCAAATGAGCTTTGTCTACTGTGTTCGGCCCAGCCGGATTTACCGTATCCGGCATGACGGTTATCGTCACGTGTCGTGGGGCGCCCACGCGATCCTTAGATCGATCTTGTTTGCCTTGCCCTGTCCTCCAGTATATCTCGCTGGTCTGGCGCATTTCCCCGTGCCTTGGTATTCTTTGAGCGATGCTGGGGTGCGGTGTGAGTGGAGGGCCGAGAGGGCTCTCTGTCGCGGCCACGAGGTGGCCGGTCGACCGCATCATGCGCTGGTGATGTAGGTCTAGGTGATTCCTCCTCTAATTGGGGTAGCAGCCTGCGTTTTGGGTAGCTCTTGGAGGGGCGTTCGAGTTTGTATTCTTCAGCCGCAAGGACATCAGTCCATCTGTCGGCTAGCAAGTCTTGGTCAGCTCTAAGTTGTTGCTATTTTTTCTTGAGGCTGCTCGCCGTGGCCATAAGCCTGTGTTTGAAACGCTCTTGTTCGACGGGATCCTCAGGCACGACAAATTCGTTGTCGTCGAGGCTTGCCTCGTCTTCGGAGGGAGGCATGTAATTATCGTCCTCTACCTCTCTGTCTGCCGCTCTCTCATGAGGGCTGGCTTCTCCATCCTCCCGTGTTGAATCCTTCTGGAGGGGGTTGTCTTCGACACTGTCCGGGGGGTTATTGTCTCCCGTGGCGGAATCATCGTTTTTGCTTTGGCGGGATTTAGAGCGGCGCCACTGATGCCGGCGCTTAGGCTTCTTCTTGAAGGGGTCATCCTCCGTTGTTCCATCGCCGTTCCCTTCTTTTGGGGTGTCCACCATGTATATGTCATACGACGAGGTGGCCTTCCAGTGCCCTATAGGCGCTGGTTCTTGGTCGTCTCCTGCATCGGCGTCCATACCGTCGATGTCTTCGGAGTCGAAGTCGAGCATGTCGGTTAAATCATCGACAGTGGCTACAAAGTGGGTGGTGGGTGGGATTTGAATTCCTTCGTTGTCCGCATCCCAACCTTTTTGGCCATAGTCCGGCCAAGGCTCTCCTGATAAAGAGAGAGACTTTAGTGAATTCAGAATGTCGCCGAAAGGCGAGTGCTGAAAGATGTCCACGGGGGTGAACTCCATGATCGGCGCCCAATCGGATTAGATTGGCAGGGGCGCAGAAGGTTCGGAGTCCGGTGAGGAGTCCGGCACCTTGGAGTCACAAGCTTCGCAAAGGACAGGTATAGTGTTCGGCTCGATCGCCGTAGAGATTGCAGCCCCCGAGGCGGCGTCCAGCCACCCGTCCTCGATTGGCGCAGTCGGCTCCGAGCTAAGGGTCAGAGTGAACACTGGTGCAGCCTCCAGGACACTGTTCGGCGGCAGAGCTAGATCATGCCCGTCGTGACAGTGCGGCGCGCTTGGCTGTGGCTCGAACCCGTTGAAGATCAAGTCTCCGCGGACGTCGGTCGTGTAGTGCAAACTTCCAAATCTGACATGATGGCCAGGGGCGTAGCTTTCGGTCTGCTCCAGATGGCCAAGCGAATTGGCCCGCAGTGCAAAGCCGCCCGAATACGAAGATCTGTCCGGGAGAAAAGTCTCATACTGGACCGCATCGTTGTTGACGATCGGAGGAGCCATCGGGCCTAAAGATGGCGACATAGAGGAACTCTCAATGAAAGCACCAATGTCGGTGTCAAAACCGGCGGATCTCGGTAGGGGTCCCGAGCGTGCGTCTAGGCGGATGGTACCAGGAGACAAGGGACACGATGTTTTACCCAGGTTGGGCCCTCTCGACGGAGGTAAAACACTACTCCTGCTTGATTAATATTGATGATATGGGTAGTACAAGAGTAGATCTACCACGAGATCAGAGAGGCTAAACACTGGAAGCTAGCCTATGGTATGTTTGTTGTTCGTCCTACGGGCTAAAACCCTCCGGTTTATATAGACACAGAGAGGGTTAGGGTTACATAGAGTCGGTTACAAATGGGAGGAGATCTACATATCCGTATGGCCAAGCTTGCCTTCCACGCCAAGGAAAGTCCCATCCGGACACGGGACGAAGTCTTCAATCTTGTATCTTCATAGTCCAGGAGTCCGGCCAAAGGTCATAGTCCGGCCATCCGGACACCCCCTAATCCAGGACTCCCTCAACGGGTGTCGTCCATACCAACACTTTCCAAGGAATTTATTATTTGACAACATAAAGTAAATTAATTTTTCATTTCGGGACTGGGCATCCCTAATACCTTTGTCGTACTCTCGTGCAATGACAAGTGAATAAACACTCATCTTGATAATAACACATCTAGCATGGAAAAACATCAGCCACCCCCTACCGTTTCATGAGCAGTACGAGCACACAAAAAGGAGATATATTTTGAAAATTAGAGATGGCCCATAGAAATTTGCTTAGAATGGCATGGAAATGCCGCATATAGGTAGGCATAGTGGACTCATATGGCAAAACTGAGTTTAAGGATTTTGGATGCACAAGTAGTAATCCTACTTAGTACAAGTGCAGGCTAGCAAAAATATTGAGAAGCATCCAACCAAGAAACGAAAAATCCCATAAGTGAGCATTAAGCATAACTAACATCGAATGATGCACCACAAGTAGGATGTAATTTCATTGCATAACTATTTCACTTTCGTGCTTGCATAGGGAATCACAAACCTTAACACCAATATTCTTACTAAAGCACAGTTACTCACCAAGATGACTCACATATCACTATCATCATATCGCAAACCTATTGCACAGAATCAAGTTTATTTTGTCCAATGATATTCATGAAAGTTTTTATTATATCCCTCTTGAATATCTATCACTTTGGGACTAGTTTCATATGTTGCTTTTGATAGCTCAAACAATCTAAGTGAAGAACACGAGCATAATATTTTTTTCATCTCTCAAAATAATATAAGTGAAGCATGAGAGCATTTCTTCAAAAATATTAAAGCACACCGTGCTCAAAAAGATATAAGTGAAGCACTAGAGCAATTCCATAGCTCAAAAAATTTAAGTGAAGCACATAGAGCAATTCTAACAAATCATAGAATACTTTTGTCTCTCTCAAATAGGTGTGTTCAGCAAGGATACTTGAAAAAAAGTGAAACAAGCAAAGACTCATATAAATACAAGACGCTCCAAGAAAAACTCGTGATATGTGACGAATAAAAACATAGCTCCAAGTAAAATACCAATGGTCATTAGAAGAAAGAGGGGATGCCACTCGGGGCATCCCCAAGCTTAGTTGCTTGTTTCTCCTTGAATATTACCTTGGGGTGCCATGGGCATCCCCAAGCTTAGGCTCTTCTTACTGCTTATTCCTTCATCCATCGTGATCTCACCCAAAACTTGAAAACTTCAATCACTCAAAACTTAACAAAATCTTCGTGAGATCCGTTACTATAACAAAGCAACTCACCACTCTAAGTACTGTTGCAAACCCATTCATATTTTATTATTGCATTATATCTACTATATTATAACTTTGATATGGCTCATACCCCCGATACAACCCATAGATTCATCAAAATAAGCACACAATGCAAAGAAAACAGAATCTGTAAAAAACAGAACACTCTGTAGTAATCTGAAAACTTCGTACTTCTGCAACTCCAAAAATTCTGAAAAATTAGCAAAACGTAGGAAATTTTTATATCATTCTTGTATAAAAATCCAGCGCTTCTGTAATTCTAAACAATTATGTTTCTGGCGAATAAAGTTTCTATTTTCCAACAAGATCAGGTCAACTATCACCCAACATGATCCCGAAGGCTTTGCTTGGCCCAAACACTAATTAAAACATAAAAAAAGCAATCATAACAATAGCATAATTGTGCAAACACTCAAGAACAGAAAGAAAAAGGTAAAAATAAATTTTATTCATTGGGTTGCCTCCCAACAAGTGTTATCGTTTTACGCCCCTAGCTAGGTATAAAGCAAAGATTCAAATTTTGTCATCTTTCTTCTTATTTTCCGTAAATGTGTTTTATCAGGAGGTTTTGCAAAAATGAATTGAAACACATTATCCATAGAAATTTAGCATTATCAAGTTTCCCATCTTCGTATCGCCCCATCAACAATCCAGGAATATCATTGATTAACATCATTGAAAACTTGTTGGGTTTTATCTAAAGCGGGGATTTCCTTTTTAAGATTCTCATAAAAAATTGATTATTACCAAGAAAATGTCTCAACATGTAATCACTATTGTAAAGGATCTCATCCATTACTGGGTTTTCATGGCTCATACCATAAAAATCAAAGATTTCCCTAGCTTCCCATATTATGTAATCAAATTCATTCACAAGAACTTAGATAGCTATATTTTTAGCTTTAGGATCTTTTATGGATGGTAGCTCATAAAACAATCTTTGCAAGGTAGGCTGGGTACGGATAAATCTATTTTCAAGTTTCAGAACTAGTGTTGATATAGCTTCCACATAAGGTTTAGTTCTTTTAAGTATAGGAGCATCATCAAGAGTCAAATTCCCAACACAGTTGAAAAATTCTTGGATATGTTCTTTTCCCATAATGTTCCCTTGCCCCAAAACAAAAGTTTTGGTATCCAGATTGCCAGATTGTCCAATTTTAGGAGTCAGGCCATCATCCGTTTCCGCCATACCAAAATCACTCATGATGACAAGTTGAAGCAAAATAAGAGATCTCACGAGAAAAAGATGAACGAAAAAGAGGGTGAATAAAATGGCAATTTTTTGTGAAGTGGGGGAGATGAAAACAAGAGGCAAATGCCAAATAATGTAAATTGCAAGGATATGAGATTTGTGATTAGGAACCTGATAGATGTTGATGATGTCTCCCCGGCAACGACACCAGAAATTCCTTTTGATATCGCTTGAACTACGTCGGTATTTGCCCAAAGAGGAAGGGATGATGCAGCACAGCTACGGTAGGTATTTTCCTCAGTTATGAAACAAAGGTACCAATCCAGCAGGAGAACCAAGCAACACTATGTAAACGGTACCTGCACACAAAGAATAAATACTTACAACCCAACGCGTAAGAGGGGTTGTCAATCCCTCCACAGTAAAAAGATAGATAAGTTTGTGGTAGAATGGATAAATAGATCTCGATAAAAAGCGAAATAAAAGATGCAAATAAAAATTGCAGTAAGGTATTTTTGGGTTTTTGGAAATATGGATCTGAAAATAAAAGTAGCAAATAATAGATCGGAAGGCAAATATGAAGAAGAATAGGCCCGAGGGCGTAGATTTCACTAGTGTCTTCTCTCCAGAGAAATAGGATACGGTGGGTAAACAAATTACTGTTGGGCAATTGATAGAACTTCAAAGAATTATGACAATGTCCAGGCAATGATCATTATATAGGCATAATGTCCAAGATTAGTAGACAAACTCCTGCGTGCATCTACTACTATTGCTCCACACATCGACCGCTATCCAGCAGGCATCTAGTTTATTAAGTTCATGGAGAAATGGAGTAATGCAATAAGAACGATGACATGATGTAGTCAAGATCTATTCATGTAGGAATAGACCCTATCTTGTTATGATTAATGGAAATGATCAGTACGTGTCTTGATGCCCTTCTGTCACTGGGAAAGAACACCGCACGACCGAACCCATCACAAAGCACCTCTTCCCATGGAAAGAAAAATCAATCTAGTCGGCCTAACTAAACCAAAGATTCAAAGAAGAAATACGAGGCTATAAGCAATCATGCATATAAGAGATCAAAAGGAGACTTAAATAACTTTCACGGATAAAATAGATCTGATCATAAACTCAAAGTTCATCGGATCCCAACAAACACACCCCGCAAAAAGAGTTACATCAAATAGATCTCCAAGAGACCATTGTATTGAGAATCAAGAGAGAGAGAGGAAGCCATCTAGATACTAACTACAGACCCGTAGGTCTACAATGAACTACTCACGCATCATTGGAGAGGCACCAATGAGGAGGATGAACCCCTCCGCGATGGTGCCTAGATTGAATCTGGTGGTTCTGGAACTTGCGGCAAATGGAATTGTGTTTCGTCGACTCCCCTAGGGTTTTTGGATTTTATGGGTATTTATAAAGAAAAAAGGCGGTGCAGGAGGCGGCCAAGGTGGGCACAACCCACCAGGGCACGCCTGGGCCCCCAGGTGCGCCCAGGAGGGTTGTGCTCCCCTCGGAGCCCCCCTCTGGTACTTCTTTGGCCCAATAGGTGTCTTCTTGTCCAGAAAAAAATCTCCAAAAGTTTCGCTGCGTTTGGACTCCGTTTGGTATTGATTTTATGCGAAGTAAAAAAACAAGCAAAAAACAGCAAGTGACACTGGACACTATGTCAATAGGTTAGTCCCAAAAAATGATATAAAGTTGCTATAAAATTATTGTAAAACATCCAAGAATGATAATATAACAACATGAAACAAGCAGAAATTATAGATACGTTGGAGACGTATCAATGGCCAAAGGTGTCCTAACCCTCCTCACTGGCACGCCCAAGCATGTAGAAGAGTCCTCGGGCGATGACGAGGTCCTGATGATCTATGAAACCTTTACGTCCAATAATCGGCAAAAGAGGGCTCTCCAGGAAGTCAATTCTATCCGACAGGTACCATCCCAGGGTGCATGGATAGACATCCAATCACCTTTGATAATAAAGATCAGCCGAGGTCCACCCTGAATAGGTGCCCCGCCGTACAGGTCCTTGATCCAACTGTGGGCAGTTATCGCCTTTGGAAAGTGCTCATGGACGGAGGCATCAGCTTAAACCTAATATAAAAACTCTGGGTAGGATGCAAGTCGATAAATCGCCCATCGAACAGAGCCATACCACCTTTATCTTGGAAATATGCCCTAGAGGCAATAATAAAATAGTTATTATTATATTTCCTTGTTCATGATAATTGTCTATTGTTCATGCTATAATTGTATTAACCGGAAACCGTAATACATGTGTGAATACATAGACCACAACATGTCCCTAGTGAGCCTCTAGTTGACTAGCTCGTTGATCAACAAATGGTTGTGGTTTCCTGACCATGGAAATTGGATGTGTTTGATAAAGGGATCACATCATTAGGAGAATGATGTGATGGACAAGACCCAATCCTAAGCATAGCACAAGATCGTGTAGTTCGTTTGCTAGAGCTTTTCTAATGTCAAGTATCGTTTCCTTAGACCATGAGATTGTGCAACTCCCGGATACCGTAGGAGTGCTTTGGGAGTATCAAACGTCACAACATAACTGGGTGACTATAAAGGTGCACTACAGGTATCTCCGAAAGTGTCTGTTGGGTTGGCACAAATCAAGAATGGGATTTGTCAATCCGTGTGACGGAGAGGTATCTCTGGGCCCACTCGGTAATGCATCATCATAATGAGCTCAATGTGACTAATGAGTTAGCCACGGGATCATGCGTTGCGGAATGAGTAAAGAGACTTGCCGGTAACGAGATTGAACGAGGTATGGGGATACCACGATCGAATCTCGGGCAAGTAACATATCGATGGACAAAGGGAATTGTATACGGGATTGATTGAATCCCCGACATCGTGGTTCATCCGATGAGATCATCGTGGAACATGTGGGAGCCAACATGGGTATCCAGATCCCGCTGTTGGTTATTGGCCGAAGAGAGGTCTCGGTCATGTCTACATGGTTCCCAAACCCGTAGGGTCTACACACTTAAGGTTCGGTGACGCTAGAGTTATTATGGGAAATAGTATGTGGTTACCGAAGGTAGTTCGGTGTCCCGGACGAGATCCCGGACGTCTCGAGGAGTTACGGAATGGTCCGGAGGTGAATATCGGTATATTCGATGAAGTGTATTGGAGTCTGCAAGTGTTCCAGGGGTACCAGCCTATGGCCAGCATGACCGAAAGGTGTTTCGGGGGTCCCCGCAAGTGTTGCAGGGCCTCATGGGCCAAGGGGAGGGGGAAAACCAGCCCACTAAGGGGTTGTGCGCCCCCACACCCTTTCCCACGTTACTTGGGGAGGCGGGGAGCCTCCACCTGGCTTGGGAGGCAAGCCTCCACCTGCTTGGCATGGGGGGCAAGTCTCCCTAGGGTTTCCCTAGGGAGATCCAATCTGCCCTAGCCGCCGCCTAGGGGAAACCCTAGGGCGCCTCCCCCTCTCCCCTTCCTCCTATATATGGTGAGGGGGTGGGAAGGCAGCCGCACCCTTCCCCTGGCGCAGTCCTCCCCCTCTCCAACACCTCCTCCTCCTCCGTAGTGCTTGGCGAAGCCCTGCAGGAGAACCACGAGCTCCTCCACCACCACGTCGTCGTGCTGCTGGAGTTCTCCCTCAACTTCTCCTCTCCCCTAGCTGGATCAAGAAGGAGGAGACGCCCCCGGGCTGTACGCGTGTTGAACACGGAGGCGCCGTCCGTTCGGCGCTTGATCGGATCTTCCGTGATTTGAATCGCCGCGAGTACGACTCCATCAATCGTGTTCTTGTAACGCTTCCGCTTAGCGATCTTCAAGGGTATGAAGATGCACTCCCTCTCTCTCATTGCTAGCATCTTGATGACCCACAAGTATAAGGGATCTATCATAGTCCTTTCGATAAGTAAGAGTGTCGAACCCAACGAGGAGCAGAAGGAAATGTTAAGCGGTTTTCAACAAGGTATTCTCTACAAGCACTTAAATTATAGGTAACAGATAGTTTTGTGATAAGATAATTTGTAACGAGCAACAAGTAACTAAAGTAAATAAAGTGCAGCAAGGTGGCCCAATCCTTTTTGTAGCAAAGGACAAGCCTGGACAATTTCTTATATAGAGAAAAGCGCTCCCGAGGACACATGGGAATTATCGTCAAGCTAGTTTTCATCACGTTCATATGATCCGTGTTTGGTACTTTGATAATTTGATATGTGGGTGGACTGGTGCTTGGGTGCTGTCCTTACTTGGACAAGCATCCACTTATGATTAACTCCTATTGCAAGCATCCGCAACTACAAAAGAAGTATTACGGTAAACCTAACCATAGCATGAAACATATGGATCCAAATCAGCCCCTTACGAAGCAACGCATAAACTAGGGTTTAAGCTTCTGTCACTCTAGCAACCCATCATCTAATTATTACTTCCCAATGCCTTCCTATAGGACCAAATAATGGTGAAGTGTCATGTAGTCGACATTCACATAACACCACTAGAGGAGAGACGACATACATCACATCAAAATATCGAACGAATACCAAATTCACATGACTACTAATAGCAAGACTTCTCCCATGTCCTCAGGAACAAACGTAATTACTCACAAAGAATATTCATGATCATAATCAGAGGGATATTAGTATGCATATAGGATCTGAACATATGATCTTCCACCAAATAAACCAACTAGCATCAACTACAAGGAGTAATCAACACTACTAGCAACCTACAGGTACCAATCCCAGACTTGGAGACAAGAATTGGATACAAGAGATGAACTAGGGTTTGAGAGGAGATGGTGTTGGTGATGATGTTGATGGAGATTGGCCCCCTCCCGATGAGAGGAGCATTGGTGATGACGATGGAGATGATTTCCCCCTCCCGGAGGGAAGTGTCCCCGGCAGAACAGCTCTGTCGGAGCCCTAGATTGGTTCCGCCAAGGTTCCGCCTCGTGGTGGCGGAGTCTCGTCCCGAAAGCTTGCTTATTATTTTCTTCGGACAAAAGACTTCATATAGTTGAAGATGGGCACCGGAGGGCCACCAGGGGCCCATGAGGCAGGGGGAACGCCCAGGGGGGTAGGGCGTGCCCCCCACCATTGTGGCCAGGGTGTGGGCCCCCTCTGGTATTTTCTTCGCTCAGTATTTTTTATTATTTCCAAAAATAACTTCCGTGAAGTTTCAAGACTTTTCGAGTTGTGCAGAATAGGTCTCTAATATTTGCTCCTTTTCCAGCCTAGAATTCCAGCTGTCGGCATTCTCCCTCTTTATGTAAACCTTGTAAAATAAGAGAGAATAGGCATAAGTATTGTGACATAACGTGTAATAACATCCCATAATGCAATAAATATCGATATAAAAGCATGATGCAAAATGGACGTATCAACTCCCCCAAGCTTAGACCTCACTTGTCCTCAAGTGGAACCCGATAACGATAAATATGTCCACATGTTTAGAGGTAGAGGTGTCGATTAAATAAAATACGGACATGAGGGCATCATGATCATTCTTATAATAGCAACATATATGGATATTTTCATATGATTTCTTATGCTCAAGTAATAATCTATTCACAATGCAAAGTATGAATCAGAAACTTTATTGAGAACTAACAAACTATAATCTCAGTCATTGAAGCAATTGCAATTTATCATAACATCAGAAAGATTCTGTGTCAGAGCTTTTCAGCAAGCCCACATACTCAACTATCATTTAGTCTTTCACAATTGCTAACACTCACGCAATACTTGTGGTTATGTAGCGACCAGACCCGAATGGATCAAGTCTCTGTGCTCAGTGTCATCCCTGGATCAGTAATGCTGACACCACACAGTACTTCGAAGGATTTATAGCAGAGTAGCAATCACACACTTATTACATCGTTGTCCACAAGGGAACTTATTACAATAATATGGCTTAAGGCCATCTAATAATAACAGCGGAAGGCTTGGAAGATAAGCGAGTCCATCAACTCCAACGGCATCACTGAGTATAGAACCACGACCTAACACCTTACTCGACGTCGAAAAGTGCGCAGCGTGAAAGTTGCAGCCCAAAACGGTTGACACATGGAATATGGCAATGTAACACATAAAGAGCAATGAAGGAATAAGCCTATACTACATGCATATATGGCTGGTGGTAAGGCTCTACGGTTACATTTGCATAAAGCTGATTTTTCCCTACATCAAAGGAATAATTTTATTTAACTATCATGGTGGTTGTTAAACATTGAGAATGGTTGACAGCATTCTCAATCCCAATTAAAAAGTACTCATCAAAACCCAACAACTTTTATTAGAGGTAACATGTTGAGATTCACATGATATTCAAGTACTAGATACTCAAGACGTCCATAACCGGGGACACGGCTAATCATGATTAGTTTATACACTCTGCAGAGGTTTGCGCACTTTTCCCCACAAGACTCGATCGCCTCCGCTTGGTTCTCGCACTACATGGTGTTTGAGAAACGGATGACCGAGACATAGTCTTTCAGAAGCGCTAGCACCTTACATGTGGGTAGACCGTACCAACCTACATCCCCTACATCAGCTAGCCTACCCGTAAGAGTTCGCACAACTTAGTCAACTACGCCAGAGCCCATAATTGGCTTGTGACTGCACGGAAGTTTCAGTTTGAATAATCTTATGATCCCTTAGAGCACGGGTGGCGGTCCGAAGAAATACAGCAAGTCTGATAGAAACCAGGTGCCTCAATCCACCCGGATGTGTGTTTAGGTTGCCACCTTAGATAAACCATTAATTAACAATCTCACATCTGTCATGGATATTCACTCACCCAATCCACGTCTACTAGCATAGCATGGCATAATAAGCAAGCGAGAAGTAACTCCCAAGGTTTCATAAGTAAAACAGTAATAGGTACTACCTCAATCTACTTCCCATCCCACAATTTAATTAGATCCTAACCATGCAAGTGTTTGAGGAATAGATCTAATGCATAAAACTGGGTAGTAGAAAAGGTATGATCAAAGTGTTACTTGCCTTGCGATGATCCATGAGACCTAGAGATTGAAGTAACAAGCGGCGCACTCGGGTGATCTAACGCAGACAAACAACAAGCATACAATAAGTACTCATCTAATGCACAGGAAATCTCGAATAAAAGATCTAACCAGAAAGTTCAACTTAAGAACCCTGGTTGCAAAAGAATCGAATCAAAATAAACATCGAAGGTCGAAACTCGAGAGAAACGACTCGGTTTTGCAATCTGAAACTAGGTCAAAATTTCACAGTAGCAAAACTCTGTGAAAGTAGGGTAGTCGAACGGCGGTTTAATTCTGAAACTCCAGCGCTTGAATCACTGATTCGATAAGCGAGCGAGAAATAAAACAGATTTGAAAATCGGATCTGAAATCGAATCAGAAGAATAACGGATTAAATCCGATTAAAAGAAAAACGACGAACGGATTAAATAACGGACGTTCGTTAACAGAACGAATCCAACGAACGGTTCGGTGAACGTTCGTTAATTAAGAAAACCAAAAAAAAAATAAAACCAATCTAGGTTTTAAAAAAAAAACCGAACATCTTTTTTTTAAAAAAAAAACCGGATCGGTTTTTAGGGGAAAAACGGATCGGGCGCGGGCTACATCCGGTGATCTCTCGCCGGGGTCCGCGGGGCTCAGCGGGTGGCGGGTCCGCGGGTCGGGAGGCGAGGCGGCGGGTTCGGCGGCGGGGACGTGGCGGCGGCGGCGTCCCGGCGGCGCAAGGGTTCGATCGGGCGTGGGTTAGGGCGGCTCGTGGTGAGAGAGAGGGGGGCGATTTATGAGAGGGGGTTCGCGGCTTGGGAAGGGGCAAGGGGCGCAGGTGGGGCGGACTCGGAGGCGGGCGGCGGGAGGCGTCTTGGGGGCTCCTTCGGGCTGCCATGTGAGAGAGGAGAGGAGGAGGTGGGCGGGGCTGGTTGGGCGGGTGGGCCTCGGCCCGGGGCGTGTTTTTTAAAAAAATTAAAACCAAACGAAATAAAAAATACCAAATGAACTCCAAATTAAATAAAACAAATTTTCCCGACTCCTAAAATGAGTCGAACAAAATGAACTTTTAAAAGCAGCAAACATGCATAAATTTTAAAATGCTCATTTTGCCTAAGCAAAATAAATCTTCCAAAACCAAATTTTGATTTATTTATAATATCTTCATTTTTCCTAAATGTTGGGAAAGTCATATTATTCCCTCTCAAAATATTTTTTATAGGAAAACTTTATGAAGATAATTTAAATAAATCCAAATGATCCTATTTTCAAAATTTGAGAAATTCCCAAATATGAAAATAATGAAATTTCCAACTCTCTCCGAGGGTCCTTGAGTTGCGTGAAATTTCTAGGATCGGAAAATGCGAGAAAATATGATATGCATGATGACCTAATGTATAACATTCCAAATTGAAAATTTGGGATGTTACAAACCTACCCCTTAAGATGAATCTCGCCCCGAGATTCGGGTTAACTAGAAAATAGGTGAGGGTGGTCCCTGAGCAAAACTTCCTCTCTTTCCCAGGTGGCTTCATCCTCAGTGTGGTGGCTCCACTGAACTTTGCAAAACTTGATAACCTTGCTGCGGGTAACTCTGCTGGCATAATCGAGAATCTTAACAGGTTTTTCCTCATAGGTCAAGTCATCCTTCAATGAATTGCTTCCAGTGTACTTGTGTCTCTTAACGGTACCTCTGCTATCTCGGGTGACATTTCTTCAACTGAGAAACATGGAATACATCATGAACTCCAGACAGTCCTTCTCGCAATTCCAACTTATATGCAACTTCTCCCATGCGTTGCAAAATCTTATATGGTCCAACGAAGCGGGTGCTAACTTTCCTTTCACTCCAAAACGCTTAACTCCTCGGCGGGATACTCGAGATATACTGTCTCCAACTTCATACTCAATCGCTGCGCTTTGAATCGGCATAGCTCTTACATGCAGACTGGGCTACCTTGAGCCTGTCTCGAATTAACTTAACTTTGTGTTCAGACTCCTTAATCAAATCTGGTCCAAACAAGCGGCGATCTCGGTTTAGTCCCATGACAACGGTGTCCTGCACCTTCTTCCATCTGAGCCTCGAAGGTGCCATCTTTAAGCTGGTTTGGTAGCTGTTATTGTAGGAAAATTCTGCATACGGCAAATTATCATCCCAACTAGATCCATAATCTAGTGCACAAGCTCTCAGCATGTCCTCCAAAATCTGATTGACTCTCTCGGTTTGTCCATCGGTCTGTGGGTGGAATGCTGTACTGAATTCCAATCTGGTTCCCAATGTCTCGTGCAACTGGTTCCAAAATTTCGAGGTAAATTGGGTTCCTCATCGATACAATGCTCCTCGAACTCCGTGTAAACACACAATTCTGGTCATGTATATCTTTGCCAACTTAGCACTGCTATAGGTAGTCTTGACTGGAATAAAATGAGCTACCTTGGTCAAACGATCGACTATGACCCAAATCGAGTCATATCCTGAACGGGTCTTTGGCAAACCTGTGATGAAATCCATGCCTAGTTTATCCCACTTCCATTCGGTATCGGCAGCGGTTGTAACAATCCTGCTGGCTTCGATGCTCGCTTTTACTTTCGACATCGTCACAAATTGCTACATACTCCGCAATATCCTTCTTCATTCCGGTCCACCGAAAATATTCTTCAAATCCAAATACATCTTGGTATTTCTGGGTGAATCGAATAGGGTGAATCATGGGCTTCTTGCAAAATCAACTTCACGATCTACGGGTCATTGGGCACATAAACACGGTCTTCAAATCATAGGGTATCGTGCTCATCCTCACGAAATCCTTTAGCTTTTCCTTTGCTCATTTTCTCCTTTATAGAGGCAACTTCCTTATCTGCCTGTTGGGCTTCTCTGATTTTTGTCCATCAGTGTCGACTGAATCTCCAATGCTGCTACATAGCCTCTCGGAACTATTTCCAAACATAGCTCTCGAAGGTCCTCGGCTAACTCATTGGGTATTCCTCCCATCATTAGGGTATTGACGTGGCTCTTACGGCTCAATGCGTCAGCTACGACATTAGCCTTTCCGGGGTGACAATGCAATCTCATGTCATAATCCTTAATAAGTTCTAACTATCTCCTTTGTCTGAGATTCAGTTCCTTCTGTGTGAAGATGTACTTCAAACTCTTGTGATCCGTATATACTTCACAATGATTTCCAATGACAAAATGTCTCCACGTCTTCAAGGCATGCACAACGGCTGCTAACTCCAAATCATGAGTGGCATAATTCAACTCATGGGGCTTAAGTTGTCGTGAAGCATCTGAAACAACTTTTCCTTCCTGCATAAGCACGGCTCCAAGTCCTCGGCGTGAAGCGCCGCAATACACCTCATAATCCTTAGTCCGATCCGCAATATCAAAACTGGTGAGGTAACCAATCTTTTCTTCAACTCCCGAAAACTTGCCTCGCAGTCCTCGGTCCATATGAATTTGTTTTCCTTCTTCAACAATTCAGTCATAGGCTTTGCAATTCTTGAGAAATTCTCAATGAATCTTGGTAGTATCCTGCGAGTCCGAGGAAACTCGAATCTCTCCAACTGTCGTTGGTGCTTCCCATTTGGTTACGGTCTCAACTTTTGTGGGGTCAACTGCTATTCCTTCTCCGGATATAACATGTCCAGAAATCCAACTTCCTTTAGCCAAAACTCACATTTGCTGAACTTGGCATAAAATTGGTGTTCCTCGGTTTCTCCAAAACCAATCATAAATGTTCCTTATGTTCCTCTTCATTCTTGAGAAAATCAAAATATCATCAATGAACACCACGGCGAACTTATCCAAAAACTCCATAAACACTTTGTTCATCGGTTCATGAAATAGGCTGGTGCGTTAGTCAGTCCAAATGACATAACGGTATACTCATACAGTCCATATCTCGTGGTAAATGCTGTCTTGGGTATGTCCTACTCCCGAATCTTCAACTGATGGTACCCTGATCGCAAGTCGATCTTGGAAAACACTTTGGCTCCTTGCAAGCGATCAAACAGATCATTTATCATAGGTAGTGGGTACTTGTTCTTGATTGTTACTTCATTCAATCCACGATAATCAACAACCATTCTCAAAGATCCATCCTTCTTCTCCACCAATAAAACGGGTGATCCCCAAGGTGAAGAACTTGGGCGAGTGAAACCTTTATCCAATAGTTCCTTAATCTGCTTCTTGATTTCCGCCAAATCCTTTGCGGGCATCCCAGACGATCGCTTCGATATCGGGCCTGTTCACGCAACAGCTCGATCAAAACTCAATGTCTCTATCCGCGGCATTCACGGCAACTCTTAGGAAATACATCGGAAAATCCTTTACCATGGTACTTCTTCTGTACCACTCGATAAGCAATTAAGTTGTGCTCTCCTCGGCTCGTGCCGTGATACATACTTAATCCTTCTTCCTTACGGTGTGGTGAGCAAAATTGACTTTGTGGTACAATCTATGTTTCCTCCATACTTTGATAACCAATCCATTCCTAATATCACATCCAATCCTTGGGATTCCGAACTATTAGGTGCGAGGGGAAAACATAGTGTCCAATCCTTAGTGGCAGTCGATCACACCATTTACTAGCCATGTACTCTGCTCCGGGTGAGGTTACTAGCATGGGTGACCTAAGGGCTTGGGTTGGTAACTTGTACTTATCCACAAATCCCCTTGATATGTATGAATGCGATGCACGGTATCAAAAGGACAACTGCAGTAAATGACTTAACCAAAAACTTACCGATTACTGCATCAGGCTGATCTTCAACCTCCTCCACATCAATGTGGTTCACCTGTCCCCTGTTGAAAGGGTTTGGCTTCTTTCCAGAGCTTCCATTGCCATTTCCATTCGGCCTACGGACAGTCATTTGCATAGTGCCCAGTCTTGCGGCACTTAAAGCAAGTAATGTGACTCAAGTCTACCTTGGATGGTGTAGACGGGTTGGTGCGGTTCTGTCCGTTGCTTACTCCATTCCCGTTCCCATTCTTGGTGCCATTATGGTTATCTGAATTACCTCCTCCATGGGTATGCTGAAACTGAATTCGGATTTAGGGGTATAAAGAGGCCTGCTTTGGGATCGAGTTATACTTCCCTTGTCCATACTTCCGCTTGCAGTTCTCAATTCTTGCTGTTTTCCTTCAATCATGAGGGCTCGGTCTACCAACTCCTGGTAGTTGTTGAAACTTGCTACCATCAACGGCATCTGAACTCATCATTCAGTCCTTCTAGAAACTTCTCTGTTTAGCTGCATCGTAGTAGCGTCATCCGGGGCATAACGTGCTAATTTGCTAAAGTCATCCACATCTTGCCCAACAGTCCTTCCTCCTTGGCGTAAGTTGCGAAACTCACGCTTCTTCATGGCCATGGCTCCTGCTAAAACATGGGCGGTCTGAAAGCTTGCTGAAACTGGTCCCATGTGGCGGTGTCTCACGGGTAAGTGGCTATGAAATTCTCCCACCATGCTTCTGCGGGTCCTTCAAGCTGGTGTGCTGCAAACTTCACTCTTTCTCCATCATGCATCCTGCGATGGTCAGCTCCTTCCTATCTTGCGGAGCCGGTCATACGCCACAATCGGCTCGGTGCTCTTTGGAATACACCGCGGGTTCAGTCTAAGAAGCGAGTCGATGATCCGGTGGTGGTGGTGGCGGTGGGTTGTTGTTGTTGTTGTTCGCACCAATGTTTGAATCAGGGTATCTCGCTGCTGGATCAATTGGGTGATCTCGGTGGGAAAACGAATCCGGGTCGCGTCTCGGAGGCATCGATGGGTTTAGAAAAGAAGAGAAATGTAGAATAGAATGAGGTCTAAGGGAATCACTACCCAAATGCACATGAGCAAAAGCACACAAAATCACTTCATTCAATCAAACAAGGGCTTACAACGATCTAACTATCGCAAAAGTGCGTGTACTATAATGTTTACATGGAGGAAATACTACTAATATGTGGGGACTTCTACTAATTTGAACCGTGGAAGACTCCATGATGTCCGCTCCACTTCGTCTTCAAAGTTGGGTTCACTTGGATCCGAATCGGTGTCGTCGATGTTGATGTAGTCGCTTGGGTATTCGACATACTGGTCTTCATTCCTGAGCGCCAACTTCTTCTTGAGTTCTTCGATCTCGTACTTAAGATCGTTATTGTGTCTTGCCCGAGCTACGATCTCGTCCATGTAGTCCTTGCGTGTAGTCTTTTGTTCTTCTTCCAGTTCGATGATCCTTCCCTTTGTCTTCTGTAACTCCAACATGTCATTGCACATTTGGTTCTCCTGGCGTCGAATGTGCTGATTTAACTCTGGATGAAAGCTGCAAT